>BSBM01000150.1:16282500-16655000 GCA_027924585.1 Larix kaempferi
GAGTGCATGTGTGAGAAGTGAGTGAGCAAATAGAGTGCCTCCCGCACTCTATTTATACTTGACTTGACTTGCCTTTTTACCTAACTCATGTCGGCTCGAACTTAACCACATAACATAATGCTGAGTGGGCCGACCCCCAATAGGGTGGTCTAATAACCCTTTGACCCACATGGCCGACCCCCAATAGGGTGGTCTAATAACCCTTTGACCCACATGACTTATACAGGGCCGACCCCAAATAAGGTGGTCTAATAACCCATCAAGTATAAGTTACGACACTTACAATATAAATGACGACACTTCCTTATAGAGGAATAATACCATCTCTATAGGAATACAATATACATATATGTGAAATACATTCCGAAGTTACATATACATCAACAAATAGCTCGGTGCCAGGATGATAAAAAGCTTAATGCCTCTTATTCTCATTAGAAGGTCGTCTCCTTCGAAACTCCATTTCTGACATCTTTCTCACTCCACACTTTACTTTGAAATGCAATACCTGCGCTCGTTCATAGCGAGAAACTCGTTTCCGCATCCTCTTACCCCGGCTGAAGAGAGGAATCCCTCCCTTCTCCTTTTGTTTGGGAGGAGGAACTCCTGGGAACGCAGTGGAGACGGGGCCTGTAGCTCAGAGGATTAGAGCAAGTGGCTACGAACCACGGTGTCAGGGGTTCGAATCCCTCCTCGCCCACCCCGAAAGGGGACAAAAGGGAGGTCCTTTCGGGGGTAGGGAGATTATGATTGGGATAGCGGACGCAAAGCTATGGAACTTAGTCTTCACAAAGGGTCCTTTGCCGAAAATGATACATGGCCCGAGGGTAACGAGCATATTTGTGTCTGACCTCCTGTAAATCTTCCTCATTGCCACCAGGCTTGGGCAGAGTATTAATAGCAACCATACATAACATTCGTTGCTGATCATTAAGACGCTTGCTGCTGGATCGTGGCCTCTCGAGAGAAGAGAATGGATGACTGCGATAAACTGCTAGTACATTACCTGACCTGATAATTCGAGGTTAGTTGGAAATAGCCCTAATCTGAATATAATTAGGGCTATAGAACGATAGATTCTCCCAAATCTGAGGGGAAATATATTGATAGCATGCAGGCAATTCTGACTTCTAGGGAACGAACTGGTAGTTCTAACAGCTAGTAACAGGTCAAGCGAATAGTAATAGGTCCAGCGAATAAAGGCCTCTTCATCTTCAGCTCTGGAAATTTCATCACATCAGGAGAACGGTGGATTTTTTCCTCCGAACTTTTCAATATTTCGAAGAGACTGTTGTTTCAATCTTTCCTTTCCCAGACTACTGGGATCCTATCTTGATCCTGTGGCAATTTTGCATGCATATATTATGAACAAGGACAGGTAACGTTTGACCTACTCCTAATGGTTAAAGCGAGCTCTATTTTGAATAAAATAGGTTTTTAATAAAACGGATGGATCTCCCCAAGTAGGATTTGAACCTACGACCAATCAGTTAACAGCCGACCGCTCTACCACTGAGCTACTGAGGAACAATGGAGGGTTAGATCTCATATACATTCAAGATTCTTGTTCTTTGGACGGACCCATGCATGACCAGTGCATGAACTATTGAGTTTCTCAATAAGGTTTCTTCATAACTCTTGGAACTTTGTGTACACCCCACCCTAGAGTTATTGAACTCTAAATACAATAGGATCTATTATTATTATTACTACCATTCAATTCTTTTATTACTTTAAAAAGTAATAATTTGATTATATAGAACCTTGAAATAAAGAGATAACTTTGAGATTTAGATAAAGGAGGATTGGTGGGTGAAAATAGCAGTTTACGGGAAAGGCGGAATTGGTAAATCAACGACTAGTTGTAATATCTCAGTCACCCTAGCGAGACGTGGTCAAAAAGTGTTACAGATTGGGTGTGATCCCAAACACGATAGTACTTTTACTCTTACAGGATTTCTAATACCTACAATTATAGATACTTTACAACCCAAGGATTATCATTATGAGGGTATTTGGCCCGAAGATGTAATTCACAAGGGTTATGGAGGGGTGGATTGTGTGGAAGCAGGGGGTCCACCCGCAGGAGCCGGATGTGGAGGATATGTGGTGGGAGAAACTGTGAAGCTGTTAAAAGAATTAAATGCATTTTACGAATATGATATTATATTATTCGATGTATTAGGCGACGTGGTTTGTGGAGGTTTTGCCGCTCCATTGAACTATGTAGATTATTGTGTAATAATTACAGATAATGGATTCGATGCATTATTTGCAGCTAATCGTATTACTGCCTCTATAAGGGAAAAAGCTCGTACACATCCACTCCGATTAGCAGGCTTGGTTGGAAATCGTACATCTAAAAGAGATCTTATCCATAAATATGTGGAAGCCTGTCCAATGCCCGTAATAGAAGTATTACCTATAATTGAAGATATCCGAGTTTCCAGAGTCAAGGGTAAAACCTTATTTGAAATGGTTGGATCTGAACCATCCCTTAACTATGTGTGTAAATATTATCTAGACATAGCAGATCAAATATTATCCCAAACATAAGGTATTGTCCCAAAAGAGATTCCAAATCAGGAATTATTCAGTTTACTCTCTGATCTTTATCTAAATCCCATTGGTGGTGGGGGGTAGAAAAAAAAAAAATCAGGAAAATTTACTTGGGTTTACAAGGATTTAGAATCAACAATTTATTCACAATTCGTTGTAAATTCGATCTTTTCTTTTCATTCTTCTTTTTATTCATTATTTCTTTTCCTTATTTATCCTCAACCATTTATTCTTTTCCTCCCTATTATGTCGGCCAAAATTGATGAAACTATAACTTTTGAATGTGAAACGGGTAATTATCATACTTTTTGTCCTATTAGCTGTGTATCTTGGTTGTATCAAAAGATTGAAGACAGTTTCTTTTTGGTAGTGGGCACAAAATCATGTGGTTATTTTCTGCAAAATGCACTTGGAGTTATGATTTTTGCAGAACCCCGCTATGCAATGGCAGAATTAGAAGAAGGGGATATCTCAGCCAATTTGAACGATTATGAGGAATTGAAAACGCTTTGTATTCGGATAAGAAAAGATAGATACCCCAGCATCATCATATGGATAGGCACTTGTACTACAGAAATAATAAAAATGGATTTAGAAGGTATGGCACCCAAATTGGAATATGAAATTGGAGTACCAATTCTAGTGGCAAGAGCAAATGGACTGGATTATGCTTTTACTCAGGGGGAAGATACTGTGTTAGCTGTAATGGCACATCGTTGTCTAGAACAAGAATTCCCCATTGGTGAATCAAAAGAAACTATAACAAAAACAAATTTATTCCCTTTTCCTCTTCTGAAGGAAAATAAATTAGTGGAGTATGCAAATCATCCTCCCTTAGTTATTTTTGGGTCTTTACCCTCGAATTTGGTCTCTCAACTTGATGCAGAATTAAGACGCCAATTCATCAAGGTATCGGGTTGGTTGCCTGCTCAGAGATATGCCGACTTCCATCACTAGGTGATGGAGTTTATGTTTGTGGCGTTAACCCATTTCTGGGTCGTACAGCAACAACTTTGATAAGACGAAAAAAATGTGAATTAATCGTAGCTCCTTTTCCTATTGGTCCGGACAGAACGCGTGGTTGGATTGAAAATATTTGTCCTGTATTTGGGATTGAGACCCAGAGTCTGGAGGAAAGAGAGGAACTGGGTGGAATGGATATTTAATTTCTTCTTCAATGTCTGATCATCATTGTCTTTCTCATCCCGCAGCTTTTGTATACTATCCCTCTTGTCTTCCTGGCTTTCAGTAGCCAATAATACATTCTGCAGCTTTTTGATTTGTGCCTTGTGGGCCTTATTTTCCACCTTTTCTATTCTAAGATGATTTTGAACCTTATTCTTACTAGTTTGTAATTTGGACAGCTCCAAGGTAGCATTCAACAGTTTGGCATAGATAACATCTCAGGTATCTTTGTGTAAATGTATCATGTCAGGAACATGAATATCTTCCAAGATCACTTTCAGTTCAGTGGCTTTGTTTTTGGTAGCTAAGGCCAAGTTCAAGGTGTTATGGGCATGGCTCCTGCTAACTACCAGAGACACATATTTATTGGAAATATACCTCACCTCTGCATACAGTTTAGACTCTTCTAAGGCTTCTTCTATACTCTCTTTATACTCATTCAGTAACTTTTCTCTACTTTTGTCTTGTGTGGAAGGCTTGGTAGTTGTTTTGTTGAATACATATTCCTTGACCTTGAATGCAGGAACCTTGGCCTTCACCTATTTCTTCTTGCCTTGACTAGTTGTCACCGGTACCGTCTACTGCCCAGGTTCTTCTACTTTCTTCCTTTTTGAATCTCTTTCTGTGTCTTTGTCTATATCCATGACATCAATGATTTCCAATTTGCTGGATCCTCTAGAGCCACTGGCAAGGGGTATAGTTTCTCCAATTGTTGGGACCAAGCTAGAGGATCCAGGAAGTGGGGATATGTCTTTCTGCATCAGAGAAGTGGATTCATCCTATACATCCACATCCATCTTCCCTTTGCTGGGATATTCCAACTAGTTGGCACTGTGTGCCATACCTACAATCTCAAAGTGTAAAAAAACTTTTCTGTTACTTCCTTTCCTTCTGTTGGAGATGATGTGGTGGGGGTCATAGTTGATGGTTTCCTTTGTCCGGAATCCCATCTCTCTTATCAAACACTCAAGGGATGAAATGGAAGCCTTGATCTTGACAATGAATGGGCGTATAGCCCATGGGAATGCTATATTTAAGGATTTCTTATGATCTAAAAAGTGTTCAGTTTCTACTCTTAGCTTTTTCCTGATGAATTGCAGTGTAAATATTCTAGGAGATATAAAGGCTAGAAGTACATAGGGTGAATGAGAAAACCCATAAAACATGATTGTTGTGCTATGTTCTAAGAGGAACCAGTCACCTATCTTCTTATCAGGAGAAGATTGCAACATCTCCTTCATCTCTGTTAACACTCTGGGCAGTTTCTTCTGAAAGAAAACACTGTGAACCTCAAACACGAGGTTGTTCATGAATTTACTGTAGTCTGTGAGCATCATCTCAGGCAGTTGCAAGTTCTCTTCATTAAAGGACAAGAACATTCTCAGCAGATATGACTAGAATCTGAAGCTTCTAGTTTTGTGAAAGTCCACTAGCTGAGAATGGATATTCTCAGCTAGACACTCATCAAATTTAAGGCAGGCACACTGGATGGACTGACTAGGCTCATTAGACTCAAGTGGACATGTGCTGAGGATAAACAATAGGCTTATTAAAGGATCAATGACATACATGTCTCTATCTAATCCTAGGAACTGGCTTAACATAGTTATAACACATTTGGATTCTTCAGTAAAGAGACGGATTTCAATTGGGAAGGCATGGCTCTGCAATGGGACACTAGGTTTCAGGCAGGCCCTGTAGAAACTTTGCTTCAATTCAACTGCGGACTATCTGAAATACTGAATTAGGGATTCTTCCTTGTATTCTTTGGACTTTTGGCAGAACCCATCCGGGATTGACTGGGCACATGATATTTGAACTGGATGTGTCCATAATTACCCTCTCAGAGGAGGAGTAATTGGTGGCACACTAGTCGACGAACTAGGGACAATTTAGGGTTTGGTCAACCACAAATAAATGGAAAAAATGACTGGTAAACCTTCTGCACATCTATATTTCGTTCCCTAATCAGCCTCAATCTATCCTTTACTGTATCAATGGGGACATTTGTCAAAACTGTATCATAAACATCAACATATTTATCTTCTAACAGTTCGTCTATATTCTGGTGCTTGAAACCTGGGGGCTCTAGCTCTCCTAGATTAGCCATTTAAATAGTTTTCTAGTGAGACAAGAGGCGTACCTGGTTATTGACAGCTGGTCTGAGCTCTTAGCTGAGTTGTCTGCTTCCACATAGTCATCGTCTGTCCAATGCACAGGAAAAATAGTATCTATATCCTCGTGCAACATTTTTATATTATTTATATTTTCTTATCAATCTTTCCTCTGTCACAGTGAAGAGGCTTGCTTCACTATCCATCTACCCGATCAACCCTGCACTGTTGATCCTTTCCTTTGTTTAACTCCACAACTTTCTGTGGTGCTTTGCTCTTAAGAAGGTTACCTCCTCGTACCTTAGATCTGTGTAGTCACTATTAAATGTCGATCTGGCCCCTGTCCGCATCTTGACTGTCCAAAGGTGCGGCCTTTACCGAGGTTCACGAATTTGGAATGAGCCGATACTCTATGCATGTTCAATTTGTGAACTAAACCTCCGCCGTTGATGCCTTTCCCCGCCATATCTGCACCATCGCAACATGCGGGGCCTACCTCCACTTCACAAATCTGAAAAGTTCATTACCCCGCGCATGTCTAATCAACGAAGTACTTGTCATCCGTAGATATTCCCTTCCACCCATTGATTTGATTTCCAACTTGCTCATGGGCTAGCAACACTCCGCCCATGCTTAAACCCCTCCTTCTTAGATTTGCAAAGAGCACTTGTGGCCGTCGATCTTCATTGCCATAGATTCGCTCCGTTCACTTATTCCATCATATAACTGCGGGAGGATTTTTGGCATTTTACCCACATTTGTAATATTAAAACCCAAAATCTTGCGCCATTTTTATTCCCAAGCTAGAAATAAGCACTCAAAGGCTTCATTTAGTCTTCTTTGGTTCATATGACTTAAAAAACCGAGGCCTTACCTCTTTTTTTCATGGATCTGAACCCTTCCACTCGTCCAAGACAAAACTGGTGCTAACACCAGGTTTGGGGGTTCCAATTTATTTAGTCTTTGATGATGCTTCTTATTTTATTCTTTAAATATGAATGAGTTCGCTATTTAAAAGGGGATTAAATTTCATTATTCGTTTAATTACTATCCATGAGGGAATGGGTTAGCAGAATCTACCGGTAAGAAATTGCTAAGAATATTAAAGAAAATTGTTATTGGAATCAAAGAAATTGGCACATAGCTCTTTCCAATGCTCTATGGGAATACGTGGTCACTCCAAAGAATTATTTAGAGGTTTCCCCTTACACATTAGTTTATGGGAAAGAGGATATTATTCCTCCAAATGTATTACTCCCTTCCTTGCAATTAGCTCAAGCATTTGGAGGGTCGAATAGTGAAATTATGTAGTCACGAATTAATACCCTGCTAAAACTTGAAAAAGAAAGGCAAAAGGCCAGGGATAAGTTTAACCTTCACCAATATTTTATAGAAAAATGGTTTGATAATCGGAAGTCTGGAAAGAAGAATTTTGAGGTAGGAGATCATTAGAGGAAATTTGAGGTCTAAAATGGGCCTTATAAAAAAATGAGCCAACCATAATTGATTGATGAGTTGGAATTAAAGAAAAAATAGAATTTCATTAAAATGAGTCAACCATAATGGTTGACTTGAGATATTTGTCATAAAAAACTACTTTTTTTGTTCGTATTTTCAACACATTTCCCTGTGTTTTTACTAAAATTTTGAGCGGGAGCAATCGTTGGATGTGGAATTAAATTCCGCATCCAACGAGTGCTATAAATTACGCATCCAAGGTGCTCCTACTCAAAATTTGAGTAAAAATACAGGGAGATATGTTGAAAATACGAACAAAAAAAATAATTTTTTTCTTTCTTCCTCCAAAATGAATAAATATTATTTTATTATTTTAACTATTATTTCATTATTTCAACTATTATTTTATTATCTTCCTTAGGAGGCCCATTTTAGACCTCAAATTTCCTCTAATGACCTTGTTGAATCCCCGGGTATGTAAGTTGCTGGAATGTTGTCTAAGGCTAGCAACAGAGGGTGAAAACCCAATCTGAAAGGCTTTAAACAACTCTGTGCAAGAGAAGTTCTATCCCCGGACTGTTTGGTATAGGTAACTCCCATAGATATTAGGCCTCCGCTCGCACTTAAGTTGGTTGATACTGCAAGGATCTGACTTCTTGTGAGGGAAGATCAGAAGTGTTCTATCTTTAGAAGTGAGTTTTCTTTAAAGTAAATCGAATATATAAGTTAGATCTAAATTAAAGAGTATGTTTTGGTGTGTAGGATAACCTGATCTAGAAATTAATAAGTATTTTCACCAATTGACAGACATGTGAAGTGGAGCTTTACTTATTAGCTTAAGACATAGTCATAAAATGAAAATCGAATTATTGTAGCTTAAGGGTTAAAGCACATGCAAGATTATCCTGTTATGAAATGCTAATTGAAAAATTGGCATTAATTTTATAATATTTGTTTATCATTTGCAGAAATAGATAAATGATTTAAATAAATAAATTCATTTAAAACATGAGAAACATATATCATAAGTCAAGACACATCTAAACTTCAGATTGATGTATTAATAATGATTGAAAAATAAAACAGTGTTCATTCATGAGATGAAGCAAAAATCAGAATTCATCAAACAAATTTGATAAACTAAACAAAAGAGATATCAAGAGGAAACTAATTGTATTTCTTCAAGGCTACAAAAAATTACAATCTCTTAATGAATCATAGTATCTCCAGTCCTTTTTCGATGATTCCCCTCCTCCCCTATGAGATCTCTACCCTTTAAATAATAATTACAAATAAAGATACAAAGGGTAAAACTCCCATAAAACAAAGATTACAAAATCAATCTACTCTAAGAATAGCCAAGGGCACCCTGCCACTTGGCCCAAAATTCTAGCAACTCATCCACATCAGGATACTTAGCCAATTCAAGTCCCACATGAGCATCACACGTGAAAGACTCAATCTCATTCTTGCTTAGCTTATGCCAAGTGCACAGAATAATGTGGATCTTGGCCTCCAAACTGACAGGTTGCTTAATGAATTTGTCAACTTCTGAAATCCCTATGTGCTCAAGCTACTTAATTTGTTCTTTAACCTGCTCACATATGCTATCAACCTGTTCAATCACCAGCTTCGGTAGACAAGCCTTCTCAATTAGGTCCAAAGTGGGAAAATGTAGCATGACCATGATACTGTCTGCAACATGCCATCTTCTTCCACAGATTGCTTGAGCCTTCTTAATTGTTTCTTCAACCAATTCACAAGTATTTTTACAAGCATGCAAAGATGCTCTTACTCTCCTAAACTTGAAACTATCCAAAACTGGGATGTCCTCAGGTTTGTCTTTAATATACCTTTGCCAGTCAACAATGTATTCAATGGATTTGGAAGCTTGTTTCCTTTTGTCAATGTGCTACTCAAGGATAATGGAAATTTTCTCAAAGGAATTATTAGTTTCCTGAATATCATTCAGGGAACTAAACAACTTAGCCAAGAGTCTGTGATGTTCTTCATTCACTGTAATGGCCAAATCCCTGAACTTTTCCTAAGAAAACCTAGAGAAAGAAGAAGTCGCTGCATTGGTGAGTTCATCTTTCAGCTGCTATTCCAGCACTGCTATCTTCTCAACCAAGGAAGTATTTAGGACCTCTGTATTCTGTAATTGGACCTAGAGAGAAGTGTTATGTTCCTGTAGATCCTTGAGTTGAATTTCATATCCATTTCTCAATTCATGAATCCGAGATTCATGTTCTTCCTTAATTTTTACCAGTTGCTCTTGATGCTTCTTCAATTCTTCTTTTTTTTATGTCAATTTCCTTATTCAGTGAAGTCACTGAATGATAACTGGCTCCAACAAATTCCCCCATAGCTGGAGCAGTGTCTAATGCCTCCTGTTGGATGTCATAAGACTGTTTGGACCAAATTATCTGATTAAGAACAGGTGCTTGCAACATAGATGGTTCCCTACTTCTCTTATTGCCTCTTTTCACCACTGCCTTCGCTGATTTATTGTAAAAGTGTTGTCCAAGGGAGACCACAATATCATCTTCACAATCAGCTATCAACTCTATTGAGGATGTGGCAATATTACCTGTTGCAACTAATGGAGTTGTTTGGGTAACAGTGGAATTATGGATGGACATAGTGATTTGGGAGGTGGATAGAGAAGAGGGGGTAGTTGTAGAGACTGATGGTACAAAAGTTGGATAAGTAGTTGAAGTAAGAACCTAGAAAAGAGAAGTAGGAGCAATGGTTGATGATGGTTGCAGAGAAACAGTTGGAAACTGGATCTCAGTAACTATTGATGGTAAGGTGACAGGTGGAACTGGCAAGGTTGGATGTGAATAGTGATGGAGGTTAATGCAACAAATAATTTAGATATGGTGGATGGTGGTAGTGTAACCTCAACAGATGAGGTGGAAGGAATCTCAACAGAAGATAGTGGGGATTTAGAAGTTAATGCATCAACAATAGTGGTGACTTTAGGAAAATGGTCATCTGGAGTGGGGTCATCCATCACTATGTTGTCAAGCAAGTTAGCAACTGCCTGGGAACCTTCTATTACCTATTTTACAACAGGCACAACAAGGAAAAGAGATCTTACTGGAAGCCTTTCATCCTCTGCATCACTGTATTCAATGTTCAATGTAGGAATCTGAGAGGCAGGGGTTTGAATTTTCTATCTTTTGGCTGGGGTACTTGCAACAATCACCTGAGTATCAACTACTGAAGACATTTGTGCCAATTTGTTCTTTAGCTATTCAGATGTTTGAATCAAAACCTTTAGTTCTGCAATAGGTTTTAATTTTGTAATATCCTCCACAAGGCCTTTACCTTTTCCTTCCTTCGGGTAAGTTAACATCAAAGGAGTACTTTCCTTTTGTGCTTCTTTCTCTTCTCTGTCTTTCTTGGTCTGTTCCTCAAGTTGTAGTTCCATTTTCCTGTAACTCAAAACCTTAGTCTTGAGCTCCTGCTGGTATTGAAGAATGAACCTTTGTTCTTCTTTGGTTTTAGCCCTAACCAGGACTTCAAAAGCAAATTTTCTCCTTGGTAGATGGAATCATCAGGGGTAGTCTCATGAACATAGGTGGTTTTCATGTGTTCTTGGGAAAAGTGAGCAGCCAGGAATGCCTTGGTATCATGCATCCTTTTGGGAGCTTGTCCCAGCTTTAATGAAGCAATGTTCTTTCCCAACACTATAGCATGTGTTGAGTTCTTAATAATCATAGGCCCAAGGTTCAAAGGGAATTTTGGTCATCCTTTTCTTTTAGGCCCAGTTAGCTTGAGGAATACTCCATCTGTAACAGTTGGGAAAGCTATTTCTTCAAGCAGCAGTTTGTCTAGAACTATCCTTGGCAGTAAATGGACTATATTACTTCCCCAAACCCTGACATAGGAGAAGGATTCTCCTACATACCAATCACCAATGGTGGGGATGAGTGTTTTAGCATGAGCAAAGAAGGCTGGTGCATCCTCCTTGAATATCTTGTAACAAATTGTCACAAAGAAGTGATCATAGATTTCAAACAATAAAGGCACATAATTGTTTTCCCATAATGCTGAACAATATATGTGAATTGGAGGAGCTGAGAGTGTCTAATTCCATCCCATGAAGGGGTACTGGAAGGTTGAACATAAAGCATCAAAGATATAAGTTGAATAGAACAAGGGGGGTTTATTTGAAGCAAGTGTCTTCTAATAATGCTCAATGGTCGTCTTTAACTCAGCTGACGGAATTGAAACTTAATTAAATGATTCCCATATTGTGAGAACATGATGGGCAACAGGTTCCCATTAAACTTTGAACATAGAACAGTTGGGTAGGCCATAAAGTATGCACAACATGGCTGCTAGGAGAGAAAAGGGTTCCTTGAACCATGAAATGGGGTACGAATTATCGGCTCTGGGTAAGAAGTTGGCCGGTTTGTTCATCCATGATTTTATCATCTCCTCAAAGTTGAACGGGGTCTTGGTTGAGTCTAGAAAAGCAGCATTGAGAAGATGGGTAGCCAGTCTTAGGGCATATGCTCTAGTAAACAAATTCAGGGCGGAAAGAAGCCAATTGGGACCCTGCATGTTCGTTGAACGAACGGTCTTTAGGGTCTGCGTGGTCAATTATCCACTTCACAACATCGGTGTATGGGAGAAGGGCTGGTCTAGCTACTATAACATGTAATTGGGAATCCCTTATTTTCTCATAAATGGACTGGTTTTCCTGTATTTCGGACAGGTCGTCGTTATAAAAAATGGCATAGAATCATGACCAATCTATCTGATAGGTTTCAGACACCCTATCACTGGTATCGACTAGAATGCCAAAATTGGGGTCTTTGTTTATCGGTTCCTTCTGGGATGTTTTAGAACGGGTATTTCTCGACATGGTGAAGGACTGGTAATTCTGATAAATAACAATAAACCAATAAAAAACAGTTTGAAATTAATGAAAATCCACAAAAAACCAATGAGAAAAGACGGTAAACCAACTTGTGTTGACGAAAATGGCAGGAAAACAAGCTTGGTAAAAATCCTTGTTGCGGGTGAAATTCTTGAAAATGAAAATGGTAAAAGAAAATAGAGAAAATCGAATTTTTTAACAAAATAGTGGGATGAAATTTGGGCCGTAGGATTAATACAAATCAACGTCTAAGATATAAAACATGATTGCGGAAATGAGTTGCGGGACTTTATTTTGGAAAATATGTACATACTTTCTACAATACACAATCCGTAATGTAGATTGCGGGTTGTGGGGACACAAACAACACAATTTACAACAATGACTTTTCTGCATTCCTCAATCCGCAATTGCGGGTTGCGGGTTACGAAGAGGCAAAATGCAAATTTATTTCTAAAAAAATTTCCGCATCCGCAATCCGCATTGCATGTTGCAGAAACACAAAGTGCGAACTTATTTTTGAAATTCTTTCCGCAATCCGCAAATGCAGATTGCGGGTTGCGAGTTGAAGAAAAACCAATTTATTCAAAATCATTTCCACATCTGCAATCTGCATTGTGGGTTGCAGGTTGCGGAAAGAATAAAATTCAAACCGGAAAAACCAAACATCCGCAATCCGCATTGCAGATTGCAGATTGCAGGTTAAAGAAAAACCAATTTATTCAAAATCATTTCCGCACCAGCAATCCGCATTGAGGGTTGCGGGTTGCAAAAAGAATAAACTTCAAACCTGAAAAACCAAACATCCACAATCTGCATTGCGGATTGCGGGTTGCAGAAAGGACAAACCTTTGGAGAAAATTCATGCCTTCCGCAACTCACACAAAAACACACTAAAATCAATGAATTTTTGAAGGGAAAAATTATTAACTAAATGAAATCATGACAAAGAAATAAAATGCATGATCAATCATGATAAAACCCCAAAGTGAACAAGGAATTTAAACATTACCTTTGCAAATAAAAATATTGGGGCTCCCATGTTTAAGGAAAACATGGGATCTATTGTACCTACAATAAATGGCGACTGACTGGGCGAAGCAGTTATCTCTGTAAATTTAATCCTCAGTTATGAGGAAGTTATTTCAGCAAAAGATGTTTGAACCTGCAATTTACAAAATGTTTTCACAAAAACACAACTAAACAACAGAGTTAATCATATGATTGATATGTTCCCATCCAAAACCAATTATTGACGATTCTTACCTGAGAAGGTAGTCTAGGAGTAAACAAGAAATTCTTTACCATTATGGAATCATAGGAGGGCAGTTTATGATGAACCTTAGAAAAAATTTGGAGCCATTCTGGATCACGAAATCATGAGTCACCTTGACTTATTAACCATTTATTTAAAGTATGTATAGATGCATTACTCAAAATATATACAATTTTTTTTTTATATATTCACTTTTCTCTTTCTTTTGAAAACAAAATGCAAATATGCAAATAAGACTTTGTTGACACAAGGCCATTGCCATGACTTGGTGATCAGATTTTGGCAATGCCATTCACAAACCTGATCTGGAAATTGAACAATCTAGCTTGGTAAGGAGACTCCCCGTCTTTCAGCTTTTGACACTGAAAGAAATTATCATGGATTGGTAACCATAAAGTGATAATTTCAGTCCAAAAGAAGGTTCATGATCATGGTAGGAATGGCTTATAATAATACCCCCTATCCTCATATACAACAAACTATCTTATAAAAAGAAAACAAGAATTTATTAATGTGTAAATTACAAGACACTACCATGGCTTGGTGACCATATTCAAGTAGTGTTACTCATTGATGTTTGCAGATCATGAATGGACCGACCTATAATAGGATATTCCACCTTCTAGTATCAGTTGAAAGTCACCTCCCTAGCTTGGTGACTAGATGTGGAGATGTCATTCCACTAAGCATCTATGAATGTAATGGGATGGCTTGTGATAAGACCCCCCATCTTGAAATTTTATAATTATTAAAGTGCATTACTTTCAAGGTGATCATAATGGGATCCAAAGTAGATATAGGTTGACCGGGATATAAAGATATGCTGCCAATCACTGATGAAACATAAGGTAAGAAATCCTAATCACTCCCACAACTTCAATTAACAAAATGAAACATCTACACAGATAGTGATTGAGGTGGGAAGGTATCAATTAAAGCTTTGCAAAAATTGGTTGTTTGATTCCATGAATTTTTTTTTTAGATATAGGCTGAGTGAAGTAACACTAACAATGACCACCCCAAAACTTTAGCCTGTATTGATTTGGGATAGACTGATTGAAAAGAAAACAAAAAATTAAAAGGAAAACAAGCAAAGCAAACAAAGAAAAAGAAAACAAACCACACCTTATGTACAGATGAATGAAATACTCCTTTAAACAAAATACTTTTTGAGCAGCTGAACATTTACTAGATAGGTTTCTGGGACCCCTTCCAGTGTTTGCAACTGGACAGTACTAGGACCAAGCTTTTCTGTAATAATGAATGGTCCTAACCATAAGCGCTAGAATTTGGTGTTATCATTCTTATCTTTATGTTGTTTATCCCACTTTAACACCAAATCTACCACTGTAAACTCCCTATCAGTTGAGGACTTCTCATCAAACCATCTCTTCACTAGTTGTTGGTGCTGATATAGCTTTTTCTTAGATTTTTCCCTATCTTCTTCCATCTTAAGCAATGTATCAATCCTTTGCTGGAGTGGAGAAGAATCATCTTCTTGTATTGAATGTGCTAATTTTAGTGAGGGAATCATAAGATTGGATGGTAGGATGGCCTCCTTACCATAAACCAAACAGTAAGGGGAGTTGGAAATGGTTGCTTTTGGGGTGACATGGTCTTCCCAAAGAACATTATACAGTTGAGTGTGCCAATATTTATGGTGGGTGGCTACTGTCTTCTTTAATATTTCAATAAGGTTTTTATTGGAAGACTCAGCCAATCCATTTCCTTGCGGATAGTAGTTGGTATAATATTTTAGCTTTATCCCCTTTTCAAGGGAATACTGTGTAAGGTCAATAGAGGAGAAATATGAAGCATTTTCAAAAACCAAAAACTCAGGTGCTCTGAACTTGGTGACTATCTGACTCTTGAGAAAGGATATGACTGAGTTGGTGTTAGTAACTCTGAGAGGGACTACCTCTACGCATCTAGTAAAGTAGTCAGTAGCTTTCAATATATATTTGTGTTGCAAGGATGAGGAAGGGGTAATAGATCCAACAAAATCCAGACCCCATTGTTGAAATGGAAACTGGACTGTAACTGGATGAAGGGGAAATGCAGGTTATTTAACTTTTCCAACACATTTCTGACATGCTTCACACTTCCTGGTAAAATCATAAGCATCACTGAATAAGGTTGGCTAGAAATAACCTGCTCTAAGGATCTTGTGAACAGTAGTTTTGTCATGTTCCCATATTTTTCTATGGTCCATGGGGTAATTTTGGCCTAAGTCACCTAGGCAATAATTATTTAATTAATGAGAAAGTATGGACACTACCTTATGGAAGATGCCTAAGGTTGTGTTTGGGAATTAAATGGACAAGGAGCCCCCCCCATGCAGTTATTAACCCCATGACTAAGTCTAAGTGATTGAATAATTGAGAAATTAATTAATTGGGGAAATTTTGAGGCATTACACCATAACAATTAATTAATTACCGGATAATTAATTGATTTCTAAGTTAAATTATTTCTGAGTTGTATTATTTTCATTTAAATGTTTATTGCTAATAAACGTGCCAAGTGTTTGATGACTTGGCTAGGAAATTCGATTTGGTAAGTGAGCCAAACTTGCCTAAGTGGTAAAGTCTCAGAAAAGCTAAGGAATGTAGTGGAGACAAGTTGGCAAGATGAACCCAGAAAGGAAACTGACAAAAGCTGGCAAAATCAGACAAAAGCAGGAAAGAGGAAAGTAAAGAAAGTGGAAAGATTTAGAAAAGCTTTCAGAAAGAAAATAGAAACAACCAGAAAAGCTACCTAAAGCGCACTTGCCCAAATTCAATGAAGGAGGTGAAGGAAAGAAAGTTTTGAAAGCTCAGAAGTTGCTATTCTCCTCAAGAAAGGTGCCCTCATGGATTTAGAGTAGAATGGGCAAATGGGTAACCTACTCTCACAGGTCACCAAGCCAAGAACTTGTTCAACAGGTCATCATGAAGTTTATAAAAGAATCCAACCAACTCCATTTGAGAACTTTTGTTCATTATTAGAATTTGTGAGTGAGAGCACTGAGCCCTCCAAGTTGAGTGTTGTGCCTCAACAAGTTATGCTTGGGTGATGTGCCCCAAGGCCCCTTGAGTTTCCTAAGAGCGTTATGCAGGTCCAGCAAGCAGTATTACAGCCATTAATGTCCAGTACAATTCAGCCATGAAGATCTAATGTCAGATTGAAGAGGAGGACACCATTGAAGGAGATTTGTAGCTAGATTTGAAGAAAGAGCACTAGAGGATGGAGATAATTATGGAGAGGTGTGCCCATGACCTCCAGTGAGTTCTAAAATCTGATGATGTAGAGATTAAAGTTTTCTAAATTCCAGAGATCGAATATCAGAACCATTCTTCTCTCTTCTTCTACCTCTACTACTCCCACAGCTAGTTTTGGAGGTGATTTCCCCATAGGAGAGAACCAGTTGAAGATTGCAACCATTGAAGACCAGCATGTTTAGAATGCATAAATTTCAGACATCTAGACATTAGATGGACTGATAATAATCTCCATTACAGATCCGAAGTAACGTCTCTCTTCTCTTATCTATTTCTCCACTATTGTAACAGAAAACTAGCCTATGAGGCATTATGATTTGAGAAGCTAACATTAATAAAAGAAGGAATGTTTTGAATGTCAAATTTCTATTTTTATGGATGAAATATCTTATATCAGAGATGAAATTAATATCAGAGCAGAGTTTCTAACTCTTAAGAGTAGTTTGTGAAGTTCAAATGCAAGACTAGCTAGATTGATGACAATTCTAGACTAGTTTCACCACTTTTCCTGCCAAATCTATTTTATTAACTATTTTTACATTCTATCAGTTGGAGCTAGTCCTTAACTTAGTCTAGTATCCATATCAGTCTAAAAAATAAGAATTCAGAAGCCTCTTGACCCTTCCTGGAAATATAATAAAAATACTAGCTCGGCAATCCCGGGAGAGCCCAGAAACTCCAGTTCTTCCCAAAATTTCACAAGTCTGCAAAAATATATTTATGAAAATAACCAGCCATCATTTGATTGATATAAACTCTGTCATCAACTTCCAGTATCCCCCCCCTTGTCCAATATGCATATGCCAGCTACCCAGGGAGCCTCAAAGTAGACATAGACTTGTTCTATGTTGAAAAGTGAATGGTATTGGTACCTTGTGCATAAGACAAATCTGATCTGACCTCCTTAACCTGCTGCTGCACCTAACCTCATACATTTTCCAGAATTAAATATTCATCCCACCATCCTCAATCCTTACCTCAGTACCCCTCACTTACCTCCTGCCTGGTTCGAAGGATTTGACAGAAAATTTTACTAGTAAAAGTTATAAAAGTTTTTGAAGTGGAGTTAATATTTGGGTCTGATCTTGCCCAGGATATTACAAGTTTCCCTTGAGAAGTGTCCTCCTATAGGTCCTGCATGAAATTGCAATAAAATGTTGTCAGTCTCAGGATTCTCCAAACATCTAAGAAATATACCATCCTAGTTTTTCCTAAACAATACCCCATCAATAAACTGATATAGTGTGGCCTTTAATCTTAAGGCCCTACATTTTTTAAAATCAAGGGTTTCAGGAGCATACCCATGTCTTATGAAAAACTTAATTTCATCATACCATTTAGACATTTGAGTTGTAATAACATGTACAAAACCTTCTGATGTGCTTTCTTCTTGATCTCAGTCAGTTGTTGCTGTACAGGGTCATTGGACTGAGCAGTGAGTAAGCACAAACCCTGAAATTTTACAATTTTAGTCGGCCTGATCTCAAGGTTGTATTCTTGGAGAGCTGTCATCCAATGAATGCGTTTTTCACCTAGCTCCTCCTGGATTAGAACATTCCTAATGGCTGCATAGGGGACAATAATCTTAGTCTAAGATTTGAGAAGGTAGGGTCTATAGTGTTTTACCGACTTATAAACCGCATAGGCTTGTTTATCAATCTGGGAATAGTTTAGTTCGACCCCTTTAAACATGGAACTCATGAAAGAGATCAGAATCTCAACATCATCAGGATGTTTCCGTGTAAGAACAACTACATACGAGAAATCAGTGGAAAATGTATATAAAATGAAATCTTTGGTGAAATCAGGAGACATCATAATGGGAGAATACGCAATGGCCTTCCAGATTTCAGCAAAAGCATTCCTTTGTTCATCGGACCGCTTGAACTGTGCATCTTTTTTTATCAGCTATTGTAATGGTTTGACAATCTGTACAAAATTTGGAACAAATATTCTAACAAAATTGATCTTACCTAAAAATGATTGTATGGATTTTTGAGAACTGGGTAGACCGATCTTGGCAATAGCTTCTATGCGTTTTGGGTCAATAATCATGCCGTGTTTTGAAATAATGAAACCTAACAACTTACCTTCATTGACAACAAGGATTGACTACTTTGGATTTAACGAAATCCCGTACTTCCTGCACTGCTCGAATACCTGTTTAAGAGCAGACAAATGTTCATGCCTCTTTTTAGAATAAATTGTAATGTCATACAAATTAAAAACAATAGAATTATTCATTAATCTCCTGAAATATAGGTCCATAGCTCACTGGAAAGTGGCACATGCATTTATCAATCCAAAAGTCATTCGTTTGTATGCAAAAGTTCCCCAAGGGGTTCTGAAAGTTGTTTTCAATTGGTCAGCAGGGGAAACCAAAACTTGATTGTACCCTAAGAATGTTGATGTATATGTAACTTCGGAATGTATTTCATCTATGTATTATATATATATTCATTGTACCCTTATAAGAGATGTGTTATTCCTCTATAAGGAAGTGTCGTCATGTGGATTGACAAGTGTCGCAAGTGTGTGTACTTGCCGATGGGTTATTAGACCACCATATGGGGTCGGCGCTAATTAATATATAATATAATGTGGATGTATCTAAGTAGACAAGTCGGCCCCAGTAGGTCACTGGGCAAAAAGGTGAGTATAAATAGAGATAGGAGATCTCTATTTTACTCACTCGGAAAAGTAACTCAATCTCTCTGGAAAGTGGCGCACTAGTGAGGAGGAGGAGGATCATCTGCTAGGAGACTATCTCAGTGTTATTTGGTTGTATTTTGGTTGAGCCATTGCTCTCTCTATCTCTGAGGAAGTTGTGGGGTTTTTCACCTTAGGGTTTTCCCCACGGAAACTCTGTGTCTCTTGTCTCTATGCTTTTGATTCTTGTGATGCTTGTCATATTATGATTGTCATGCATTGATATACTGTAGATGTTATTCTCTCAGCAAAGATCCTAGAGTATAATGAATTAATGCTCAAAATTTAACAAAGAAGCCATCTAGAAGAGAGAACATCTCAACACCTCCAATCTTTTGTAAAATATGTTCCATGGCGGGAACAGGGTAATTGTCCTTTTCAAAAGCTTTATTAATGTTCCTGAAATCAACACACAGTCTAATTTCCCCATTCTTCTTCCGAACAGGTACCAAGTTTGCAATCCACTATGTGTGTCTGATTGGGAAGACAATTCTTGCTGCTAACAGTTTTTCAAGTTCCTTTTTGACAGACGGTTCTAGGCTGGGATGCATCTTCCTTAGTTTTTGATGATAAGGTTTAACATCAGGTTTTATGGGTATGTTGTCATGCATGATATTGGTATCAAAAGTTTTGATCTAATCATATGTCCAAGTGAACACATCTTTGAACTCTTTGCATAGTTTAATGAAAGCTTTATTTTCCTCAGGAGAGCAGTCAATTCCTAAATTTATCAATCGAGGGTTTTGATCAGTTCCTAAGTTGACAGGTTCATAGTTGAGGGATGAGCTCTGAGTTTTGTAGTTTGTCTTATGCTTGAATTTATCTTGTAGATCATAGTATTTTTCCAGATTGATAACTAACTTAGTAATGAGATTAGAAGGGAGACTAGGATCAGATAAATACTTCTCATGCTCAACTTCATCTATTGACACATCTTGAAAAGTATATTGGGATGTGAGAAAATATAAAATTGATTGATCATCATCAAAAACCTTCCAACTAGTTACATCGTCAGGAATAGAAGGTCTGTAGATTAGTTCAATAGAAAAAGTGTTAGGACACAAACCTTCTGGAGGAATAAATCTGGATGCAGTGTTAGCCAATAGGTCTGCATCAAAATTCTAAGACCTAGGGACTGACTTAATATTGAATGCAGAAAAATAATTAGTCAAATCCCTTACAAGCTTCTGATAATTAATCAAACGGGGATATATGCAATAGATTTTATTTCTCACCTGTTTTACAATAATTTCAAAATCTCCATAACATTCAATTACCTGGGCGCCCATGTCAATTACCTTCTTAATCCACTGAACCAGAGCCTCATATTCAACAATGTTATTGGTGCATTCAAATTCTAGCCTCCAGGCAATCATTATTTTGGTCCCCTTTGGGTCAATCAAGACACATCCTGCACTAGGTCCATCTTTGGATCTTGACCCATCAAAAAACAGAGTCCATGCATTTGAGTCTATCCTAAAATTAGTATTTACATTATATACGTTATGTACAACAGTGCCAGAGAATGGTACAGAAGCAAGATTAACAATTTGGGACTGATTCTGAGCATTCTCAACAGGTGATGAATCTACAGGCATATCTCCAAAAATTTTATCAAAGGTGTAGTGTTCTACATGTGAGCTAAAATAAGAAACGGGCTCACTAGAATCATTCAAATCCATAACAATTTGTTTCATGTAAGGTTCTCTACTGATTTTGATTCTATTTGGCCTCCCATTATAAGGAATCCATAAGTGGGACTAGTCAGTAGCAAAATAGCCTTTGAGATTTTCTGACCAATCCCTACTCAACCACATTCCATACATTTCAGGGATATCAGCCACAACAATATCTACAGTTTGGTGGATTCTTGGGTTAGCAGATAGTGTCAAAAGAACATTCTTCAGTTTTCTCACTACCCTAACTTTGGATCGATCATGTTGAACAATTTGAGTAGGGAAAGGCTCCCAAGAGGCATTCATCTTTTTGTAGATAGATAGAGGCATCACATTAGATGAATCCCCCGAGTCTATCATACAATTATGGACATTCCTATTGAAAATTTCAAAAGTGAGCAAGAAAGGAGGTGCCTTCTTACTACATGGTTTCTGGATTCCAGGTTTTGAATATGTCTCTAGATTGTTGTTCTGAGCCTCCCTAGGTTTGTTAACAATCATGCTTTTGGGAAGACTATCTCTCATGGAGGGATTTTCAGAAGCTCAAAGAGAGATATGTTGGCTTTCACTGTTTTCAAGTCATCAATCAAACTGTATTCTATCTCAGGAATGACAGTTTCCTTTTGTGTTGTTGTTTTAACTCCGTTTGGAGTGGATGTTGAAGGAGAAGTTTCCTGTGTAGGCTTTCCTTTGCTTCTTGTATTATAGGCATGTTGGACATTCAAAACAACCTCAGTCTCATTTTAATCTTCATCCATAGGAAGTTCTGAAAAGTAATTGATAGTTAGTGTGATCCTGATTTTCTTTTGGATTATCATCATTGTGATCAAGAGGTTTCTGAGATTCAGAAACCAAAGCTTTAAATATTGAAATAATTTCTTTAGAATTTAACCCCTCATCAGGATTAGGTGGAACTTGATTTTTTGGGGGTTGATAAAGCCTCCTAAAAGGTGGTCTATTGAATCCTCTGTTGTTGTTCTGGTTTTCTGTGTTGGTATTTTTTAAGTCTACCATTTCATTACAGATATTTTGAAGAAATGTTTTCATGTCATTCATTTCAAAAGGATTGTTATTCTGCGTAGTGGGTTTTGGAGGATTATCTTGTTTCTTGTGAGAGGTAGAAGGTTGTTCAGATGAAGCATCAGGATTATCTTTCAAGCATAATATATCTTTTTCAACCTAGATGGCTTCTGTAAAAGCCTCCTGCAAGTTATATTTGCGTGCTCTTTTGACCCACATAGCAACGGGAATGGGTAAATCTTTAACATAATATGCAACCAACAGTTCTTCGGTAGGAAGAACATTGGAAGGGATTCTATACTTTAGGTATGAAAATATTTGGTTATAATATTTAACTCTTTCCTTGCCCCTAATTTTTATTGAAGATAGATCTATGACCAGATCTTCTGGGGTTTTTTCATCTCCAAATTTATGGATAAAAAGTTTTTCAAAGTCATCCCAGGAGGAAACGGATCGGGATTCCAGGGAAAAGTACCATGTAGAATATTTCTCGTCAAATGTGTAAGGGAACAACTTGCAAACTACATCTTCATGTATGACATTCCTAAGTCTGATGGCCTGCATAAAGGTTTTAATATGATCTAATGCATGTGATTTATCATCAGGGTTAAACTTAGGGAGCCACTTTTCAGGGTTCTTTGGCAGTCTATGTTGATCTCCAATAATAAATACAGCATATTGGTCAAGCCAAGGTCTATTTTGACCTTCTTCCATGGGCATATCTTGAAGAGGAACTGGAGGTTGTCTCACTTTTTGATGATTCCTCAAATGAGTATGATGATGATGAAGGAGGTGTTGGTGGTGGTCCACCTGTTGTAACGTTGGGTTGTGGAATTTGCAGATCTTGATCTGTTTCTTGGAATAAATAGTTGAGGTTTAATGTTAGGAACCTATGTCAACCCTTCTCTTTACTATGTTAGTATATTGTTGTTGGACGCATATGCTTTGTAAGTCGTCCTGTAGTATTATATGTCCCATGGTTTTGACTCATAGTATTGGGCATAGACTTAGTATATAAGTGTGTGTTGAGGTCATTGAAGGCACCGTGAAGTTAATTGTATTGAGCTTACTCAAAGGAGGTTGCCCCCTCGAAGTGGCCCGTGATCAATATAAAAGTGATTTTGAGTTCTGTCATTTCTGCTATTTCGCATATTCTTATTAATTAATTGTTGCAGGTGCATCACATTTGGTATCAGAGCACTTTCTTGGGCTCGTTGGGTGGAATTTCTGCCAATTTTTTTTTTTTGTTGTAGCTTCGGATTTGGGAATAATCCCTATCCGCTTAACTGTGGGAAGTACTTGGGCATAAGCCCTAAAACTCATTGTGAGGAGTACCACAGGAACCCCAAAGTAGCTGGCCCATTGAGAGGACCTGCCAGTGAAAAGGGCAACGACCCCTACCTAATTGACTAGCTCCCACCCGTGAGGTAAACCAAGAGTTGTCGTTTGTGGCAAAGCGGTTATCAGTTTTACCTGAGCCGTGGAGTGAGGGGTACTGCCCCAATACGCAAGCCGTCTGCCATCATTGGTGACCGAGTGAAACACCTGAACTATTAGGAAGCTGTACATACCTGGGGTCCATATCTATTTTCAGTTGAACTGTTGCCGATCACTTTCGTTCCAGATCCAGCCATTTCAGATCTATTCTTAAAGTCGTTCCAGATCTAGTCACCATTTCAGATCCAGCCATTTTTCGATCCCTTCCGCGCCATTGCAGATCCATCTATTGTGGATCCCTTCCGCGCCGCTATTGCTGGTCCATTTTTGAAAAAAAAAAAAAAAAAAAAATTCATTTTTTGCCCCATATCTCCCTTGTTTTCACTCTGTTTCCCTTGAAATTTTTGGGGAACCCCTGTCATCCCTTTCTGCATCTTTCATTCCTGAGGACCCTCTCCCCAATTCCCCTTCCCAAAGCCCGAAATCCCACATTTGTCTATTTTTAGGGTTTCCCATAACTTCCTCAGATTTCACCCAATCACCTTCAAATTTTACCACAGAGTTCCTTTCTGAATTCTGCTTCTTTGTCCCTCTTTGCCAAATTTTCTCATTCTATCACCCCGCTTCTGAAATCCCCCTTTTTTCCTTGTCCTTTTGACAGTGTCCAAAATCTAGTCAAACCCCAATTACCCATCCAATTGTTTCCCCAATCCAAATTTCCCTTTACTAAATTAGCTTCTATTTGTGTTTTTCTACCCATCCCACCTAAAAAAAAAAAAAAAACTGGTTATGGTTGTCACCCGTGCAGGAGCACACACCATGGAGGAAGCACTTGCAACCATCCAAACCAAACTCCAAGATCTGGATGAAAAAATTCTCAGCCTCCATCTTCAGCATTCAGCCATGAACAATACCAGACAACCAGAATCTTTTGCAGCCACCGGGTTCCCTTCTTCCAGCAATTTTCGTGGGCCAAAGCTTGATTTTCCTCGCTTCAATGGTACTAATTCGACTGGATGGATATATCAAGCAGAACAATATTTCAGTTTGCCTAATACTTCTGATGTCCAGAAATTTCCACTTGCATCCTTTCATTTGCAACAGGAAGCCCTTCAATGGTATCGTTGGTACATTAAAGCTCATCCCGAGCCAAACTGGATAGATTTTTTCCAACTCATTTTGCCACGATTTTGTCTTAGTGCTTTTGATGATTTCACAGGAGCACTCACTAAACTTCACCAAATTGGCACAGTGAGAGAGTATCAGACAGAATTTGAGAAATTGGCCAATCACACAGAAGGATTGTCTGATGAATTCTACAGGAGTTGTTTTATCAGTGGTCTCAAGGATGAAATCCGCTCAGAGGTCAAAATGTTTTGTCCCAACACAATGATGGAAGTCCTAGGGTTGGCTAAGCTGGCCGAGGACAAGATCGCAGCTCAACAACGCTCCAAACCCACCTTTGTTCCCTTCAGAAATATGGGTTCCCAACGACCTCCGATCACGCCTGCTCCTCAACCAACTCCTATCAAGCATTTGTCTGAAATAGAAATGCAGGCACGCCGAGAAAAAGGGCTTTGCTATAATTGTGATGAGAAATTCACTCAAGGACATCGATGTGTTCAACAAAATATCTATTTCTTGGATGTGGATTCTTCGCCTGCCTTAGAACTTGGTGAAGAAGCTATAGATATAGTAGATGATCAGGTCGACATTCAACACCCGCCTGTTGACACCCCATCTCAGGACGACCCACCCGAGATCTCTCTCCATGCTGTAACCGGCATCACCACCCCACAAACAATGCGGGTCAGGGGATACTTCAAGAAGCTCCCTCTTACCATACTCATTGATTCTGGTAGCACTCATAACTTCATTGACCCTCGGATTGCCAAACAGGCTGATTGTTTTGTCCATCCTTGCTCCAACTTTGAAGTCATGGTTGCCAAAGGGGGAACCTTACCTTGCAAGGGGAAGTGTCACAATGTGCGTATCTCTATGGAATATTATAACCTACGCTCTGACATGTTTGCCTTGTCCTTAGGTGGATGTGATGTGGTTTTGGGTGTTCAATGGTTACGCACACTTGGCCCCATCTTATGGGATTTTGATGAACTTTGGATGCAATTTAAAGTCAATGGGGCACAATAGAAATTTATGGGCTTACAACCAGGGTCTCTCTGCATCATCAGTTCACATAGCCTGGAAAAAATCCTTAAGAAGAATTCACATGGTGTCATCGCTCAGCTCAATTCCATTCAGATGCACCCATCAACAGTCTCCACTACTTCCTTGGATAGATATGCAGGTATCTTTGCTGAACCAATGCGCTTGCTGCCTTCAAGAGACCTTTCCGGTAAGAATTTAGCCACATCTGCTTCTCAGCAGGAAATGATGGCTATTTTGCATGCAGAACAGAAGTGGCAGCCATACCTATTAGGGAATTATTTCTGCCTCAAGACTAATCTCCAGAGTCTGGAAAATTTTCTAGATCAATGGGTCTCCTCCCCAACACACCTGAAATGGGTCATCCAACTCCTGGGTTATCCCTATGTGATCACTTACAAGAAGGGTAAGGACAATATGGTGGAAGATGCTCCTTCTCGCACAATTGATGACCCAGTTTCTCTTACAGCTCTTTCTCTGCTTGTTCCAAATTGGTTGCAATATGTTCAACAAGGCGATCTCTTCTATGAACTCCATGCTTCTTCATCAATAGGGCACTCTGGGTTCTGCAAAATGTATGAACGGGAACAATGTAACTTCTTTTGGCAGGGACTAAAAATGACAATTCAACAGATGGTGGCTGACGATGATACTTTCCAAGTCAACAAGGGTGAAATGACACTCCTTTCAGGATTGCTCACACCCTTGCCCATCCCTACACAGCTTTGGCCAACTATTTCTATGGATTTCCTAGCAGCGCTCTGGTGGTACAATACCACATCTCAAAGGACACCATATGAAGCGGTCTATGAAAAAACACTGCCAGTTCTTCTTCCATACACCCTTAGCAGCTCCCCAGTTCAGGAAATTGACTCGGTTCTTCGAAACCGCGATCAGATTCTTCTCATTCTGCAGGACAATCTTCACATGGCCATAATTCGCCTGAAACAACAAGCCGATCAGCACCGTTTTGAGCGCATTTTCCACACAGATGACAGGGTTCTTCTTCATCTACAGCCTTCCAAGCAATCATCCTTGACACTCCAAAGGCGTCAGTGGCCCGAAATGCAACCCGAGGATGCTACCGGGGAACCACTCCTTCAGATTCTGCAGCACCTTCTCCAACCAAAGCTTTGAGGACAAAGTTTTTTCTAAGGGAGAGGGGATGTTAGGAACCTATGTCAACCCTTCTCTTTACTATGTTAGTATATTGTTGTTGGACGCATATGCTTTGTAAGTCATCCCGTAGTATTTGTTGATCTATAGTTTATATTAATCCATAGTATTGACCCATAGTATTGGACGCATATGCTTTGTAAGTCATCCTATAGTATTATATGTCCCATGGTTTTGACTCATAGTATTGGGCATAGACTTAGTATATAAGTGTGTGTTGGGGTCATTGAAGGCACCGTGAAGTTAATTGTATTGAGCTTGATCAAAGGAGGTTGCCCCCTCGAAGTGGCCCGTGATCAATATAAAAGTGATTCTGAGTTCTGTCATTTCTGCTATTTCGCATATTCTTATTAATTAATTGTTGCAGGTGCATCACATTTAGGTCAGGAAACAGTTCCTGTCGAGGTGTGTTTTGATTATTAGCATTCTGATTATTAGACTCTTGATTTTCAAGATCAGCAACAATCCAAGAATTACTGATCTGCTATTGTTGGATCGTTGATTGTCTGAGACTGCGGTTTGCTTCAATACTCTACTGTATTTGAGCAACACTATCATGAGAATTTTTCAATATTTGTTCTAGAGTAAGGCCCCCTTAGTTGGTGATACACAAACAATTTTGAGCCTTCTAGTTTCCTACCCTATTGCAAGGGTAGCAGGTACTGTGGTTGAATCATGTACTGGTTGTTTTGTGGACGTGGATGCTTGTGTTTGACTCCTTGTGACAACTGGTATTCTTGCTGCAGGAGGTCCGTTTGTGCTTTTTCTAGGCATGACTGGTCATGGACCTCCTTCTAGTGCCATTTGTTGAAGCCCCGGGTAAGTAAGTTGCTGGAATGTTGTCCAAGGATAGCAATAGAGGGTGAAAACCCAATCTAAAACGCTTCAAACAACTCTGTGCAAGAGCAATTATATCCCCATACTGTTTGGTATAGTTAACTCCCGTGGATACTAGGCCTCCACTGGCACTTAATTTGGTTTATCTTGAAAGGATCTGACTTCCTGTGAGGGAAGATCAAAAGTGTTCTATCTCTAGAAGGGAGTTTGCTTTAAAGGAAATCTAATATATAAGTTAGATCTAAATTAAAGAGTATGTTTTGGTCTGCAGGATAAACTGACCTGGAAATTAATAAGTATTTTCACCAATTGATAGACATGTGAAGTGGAGCTTTACTTATTAGCTTAATACACAATCATAAAATGAAAATCGAATGATTGTAGCTTAAGGGTTAAAGCACATGCAAGATTATCCTGTTATGAAATGCTAATTGAAAAATTGGCATTAATTTTATAATATCTGTTTATCATTTGCAGAAATAGACAAATGATTTAAATAAATAAATTCATTTAAAACATGAGAAACATAGATCATAAGTCAAGACACATCTAAACTCCAGATAGATGTATTAATAATGATTGCAAAATAAAACAGTGTTCATTCATGAGCTGAAGCGAAAATCAGAATTCATCAAACAAATTTGATAAACTAAACAAAAGAGATATCAAGAGGAAACTAACTGTATTTCTTCAAGGCTGCAGAAAATTACAATCTCTTAATGAATTAGAGTATCTCCAGACCTCTTTCGGTGATTCCCCTCCTCCCCTATGAGATCTCTACCCTTTAAATAATAATTACAAATAAAGATACAAAGGGTAAACTTCCCATAAAACAGGGATTACAAGATCAATCTATATACTCTAAGAATAGCCAAGGCCCCCTGCCACTTGGCCCAAACTTCTAGAAACTCATCCACATTAGGATACTTAGCCAATTCAATTCCCAACTGAGCATCACACGTGAAAGGCTCAATCTCATTCTTGCTTCGCTTATGCCAAGTGCGCAGAAAAATGTGGATCTTGGCCTCAAAACTGATAGGTTGCTTGATGAATTTGTCAACTTCTGAAATCCCTATGTGCTCAAGCTGCTTAATCTATTCTTTGACCTGCTCACATCTGCTATCAACCTTTTTAATCATTAGCTTCGGTGCACAATCCTTCTCAATCAGGTCCAAAATGGGAAAATGTAGCATGACCATGATACTGTCTGCACCATACCATCTTCTTCCACAAATTGCTTGAGCCTTCTTAATTGTTTCTTCAACCAATTCACAAGTATTTTTCCAAGCATGCAAAGATTCTCTTACTCTCCTGAACTTGAAGCTATCCAAAATTGGGATGTCTTTAGGTTTGTCTTTAATATACCTTTTCCAGTCAACAATGTCTTCAATGGATTTGGAAGCTTGTTGCCTTTTGTCAATGTGCTGCTCAAGGATAATGGAAAGTTTCTTAAAGGAATTATTAGGTTCTTGAATATCATTTAGGGAACTAAACAACTCAGCCAAGAGTCTGTGATGTTCTTCGTTCACTGTAATGGCCAAATCCATGAACTCTTCTTGAGAAAACCTAGAGAAAGAAGAAGTATTTGCATTGGTGAGTGCATCTTTCAGCTGTTGTTCCAACACTGCTATCTTCTCAACATTGGAAGTATTTAGGACCTAGTTGGACCTGGAGAGAAGTGTTTTGTTCCTGTAGATCCTTGAGTTGACTTTCATACCCATTTCTCAATTCATGAATCTGAGATTCATGTTCTTCCTTAATTTTTACCAGCTGCTCCTGAAGCTTCTTCGATTATTCTTCCTTGATGTCAATTTCCTTATTCAGTGAAGTCACTGAATCATAATTGGCTCCAGCAAATGCCCCCATAGTTGCAACAGTGTCTAATTCCTCTTGTTGGATGTCATCAGATTGTTTGGCCCAAATTATCTGATTAGGAACATGTGCTTGCATCATAAATGGTTCCCTGCTTCTCTTATTGCCTCTTTTCACCATTGCCTTGGCTGATTTATTGTAAATGTATTGTCCAAGGGAGACCACAGTATCATCTTCATAATCAACTATCAAATCTGTTGAGGATGTGGCAATATTACCCATTGCAACTAATGGATTTGTTTTAGTAACAATGGAATTAGGGATGGACATAGTGATTTGGGAGGTGGATAAAGAAGAGGGGGTAGTTGTAGAGACTGATGGTACATAAGTTGGAGAAATAGTTGAAGTAAGAACCTCAAAAAGAGAAGTAGGAGCAATTGTTGATGATGGTTGCAGAGAAACAGTTGGAAATTGGATCTCAATAACTATTAATGGTTAGGTGATAGGTGGAACTGGCAAGGTTGGATGTGAAGTAGTGATGGAGGTTAATGCAGCAAAGAATTCAGATATGGTGGATGGTGGTAGTGTAACCTCAAGACATGAGTGGAAGGAATCACAACAAAAGAGACTGGATATGTAGAAGTTAATGCATCAACAATAGTGGTGACTTTAGGAAAATGGTCATCTGGAGTGGGGTCATCCATCACTATGCTGTCAAGAAAGTCAGCAACTGCCTGAGAACCTTCAGTTACCTCTTTTTTACAATAGGCACAACATGGAAAAGAGACCTTACTAGAATCCTTTCATCCTCTGCATCACTGTCTTCAATGTTCAGTGTAGGAATCTAAGAGGTAGGGTTTTGAATTTTCTGTCTTTTGGCTGGGGTACTTGTAGCAATCACCTGAGTATCAACTACTTAAGACATTTGTGCCAATTTATTCTTTAGTTGTTCAGATGTTTGAATCAAAACCTTTAGTTCTGCAATAGATTTTAATTTTGGAATATCCTCCACAAGGCCTTTACCTTTTCCTTCCTCTGGGTAAGTTAACATCAAAGGAGTACTTGCATTTTGTGCTTCTTTATTTGCTCTGTCTTTCTTGGTCTGTTCCTCAAGTTGTAGTTCCATTTTCCTGTAACTCAAAACCTTAGTCTTGAGCTCCTGTTGGTATTGAAGAATGAAACTCTGTTCTTCTTTGGTTTTATCCCTAGCCATAACTTCATAAAACAAATTTGCTCCGTGGTAGATGGAATCATCAGGGTTAGTCTCATGAACATAGGTGATCTTCATGTTTTTTTGGGAAAAGTGAGCAGCCAGGAATGCCTTGGGATCATGCATCCTTTTGGGAGCTTGTCCCAGCTTTAATGAAACAATGTTCTTTCCCAACACTGCAGCATGTGTTGAGTTCTGAATAATCAGATGCCCAAGGTTCAAAGGAAATTTTGTCCATCCTTTTCTTTTAGGCCCAGTTAGCTTGAGGAATACTCCATCTATAATAGTTTGGAAAGCTATTTCTTCAAGCAACAGTTTGTCTGGAACTATCCTTGGCAACAAATGGACTATATTACTTCCCCAAACCCTGACATAGGAGAAGGATTCTCCTACATACCTATCACCAATGGTGGGGATGAGTGTTTTAGCATGAGCAGAGAAGGCTAGTGCATCATCCTTGAATATCCTATAATAAATTGTCCCTAAGAAGTGATAAAAAATGTCATACAATAAAGGCACATAGTTGTTTTCCCACAATGCTGAACAATATATGTGAACTGGAGGATACGAGAGTGTCCAATTCCATCCCATGAAGGGCTACTGGAAGGTTGAACAAAAAAAATCAAAGATATAAGCTGAATAGAAGAAAGGGGATTTCTTTGAAGCTGGTGTCTTCTGATAACGCTCAATGGCTGTCTTTAATTCAGTTGACATAATTGAAGGCCAATTAAATGATTCCCTTGTTGTGAGAACATGATGGGCCACAGGTGCTTATTCAAATTTGAACATAGAACAATTGGGTAGGCCATAAAGTCTGCACAACATGGATGCTAGGAGAGAAAAGGGTTCCTTGAACCATGAAATGGGGTACGAATTATCGGCTCTAGGTATGAAGTTGGACGAGTTGTTCATCCATGTTTTTATCACCTCCTCGAAGTTTAACTAGGTCTTGACTAAGTCTAGAAAAGAAGCTTTGAGATGTTGGGTAGCCAGCCTTAGGGCATATGCTCTAGTAAAAAAATCCAGGGTGGAAAGATTCCAATTGGGACCCTGCATGGTCGTTGAACAGACAGTCTTTAGGGTCTCCATGGTCAATTATCCACTTCATGGCATCAGTGTATGGGAGAAGGGATGGTCTAGCTACTATAACATGTAATTGGGAATCCTTGATTTTCTCATAAACGGACTAGTTTTCCTGGATTTCGGATAGGTCGTCGTTATAAAAAATGGCATATACTCGTGACCAATCTATCTGATAGGTTCCAGACACCCTATCACTGATATCAGCTAGAATGCCAAAATTGGCGTCTTTGTTTATTAGGTCCTTCTGGGATGTTTTAGAACGGGTATTTATCGACATGGTGAAGGACTGGTAATTTTGATAAATAATAATAAACCAGTCAAAAAGAGTTTGAAATTAATGAAAATCCACAAACAACCAATGAGAAAAGATGGTAAACCAACCTGTGCTGACGAAAATGGCAAGAAAACAAGCCTGGTAAAAATCCGTAGTAAGATTTTTTGTTGCGGGTGAAATTCTCGAAAATGAAAATGGTAAAAGAAAATAGAGAAAATCAAAATATTTAACAAAATAGTGGGACAAAATATGGGTTGTAGGATTAAGACAAATTAACGGCTAAGATCTAAAACATGATTGCGGAAAACGAGCTGCGGGAGTTTATTTTGGCAGTATGTACATACTTTCCGCAATCTGCAATGCGGATTGCGGGTTGCGGGGACGCAAAAAACACAATTTACAACAATGAATTTTCCGCATTCTGCAATCCACAATTGTGGGTTGCGGAGAGGCAAAACGCAGATTTATTTCTAAAACATTTTCCGCATCCACAATCTGCATTGTGGGTTGTGGAAACACAAAGTGCGAACTTATTTTTGAAATTCTTTCCGCAATCCGCAATTGCGGGTTGCGGGTTGAAGAAAAACCAATTTATTCAAAATCATTTCCGCATCCGCAATCTGCATTGTGGGCTGCGGGTTGTAGAAAGAATAAACTTCAAACATGAAAAACCAAACATCCGCAATCTGCATTGCGGATTGCAGGTTGCGGAAAGGACAAACCTTTGGAGAAAATTCATGCCTTTCGCAACTCACACAAAAACACACTAAAATCAATGAATTTTTGAAGGGAAAAATTATTAACTAAATGAAATCATGACAAAGAAATAAAATGCATGATCAATCATGATAAAACCCCAAAGTGAACAAGGAATTTAAACATTACCTTTGAAAATAAAAATATTGGGGTCCCATGTTTAAGGAAAACATGGGATCTGTTGTACCTACAACAAACCCTTGGTGACTTTTAGGTAGCGAATGGCTAGTTGCAAATATCTTCTTTTTGTGCAGAGGATGTTAAGCACTTTTCACTCTTGGTCACTGTAGCTAGGTTATTCACACTAGCTAGTGTAGAAATGCACTTACTAAGAGCTATGAGCTGCTTAGTAACATATCGTGAATGTGGGTGCGTGCATGCAAATAAAAATAGCAGAAAGTAAAAACATGAGAAATTACTACAGTTAAAAAATAAAAAATAAACTAAGCATTAAGCATCCATTTCATGAGATATTCAGTAAATAAGGGTTACGACTCAAAGAATTCTCTTTATTTTTGTATTACATGGAACAAATTTACAATGGGTTTTTACCTCGAAATGGTGAGTAGATGTTGGGGGGCCTTGCAGCCATAGAGATGGTGGTGCTTCAGGTCTCCAATATCTCTGACCCTCCTCTGAATGCTCAATATGGTGGCCATAATTCTATTATGGGAATGTAAGCTCAAATGTGGAGGCTAGGGTTCAATAGTAATTCTAGTAGAGTAATGGTAGGAAGAGTTAATGCATGTGAAATGAGGGGCCTCCACCACCTTTTTATAACAATTTTGGGTGGTGGAGTATTGGCCCGTGGTATTGGGAAGCCACAAGTATTGGCCCATGGTATTTTAAGTTTTCCCTCCTTTTTCCTTTATTTTGAATAATTTCCCCTTTTTATTTCTTTTTTGGGGATTTTGACTTTTTTGAAAGAATTTAATTATTTTTTTAGGGAAATAATTGATTTTTTTCCCATTTTCTTCCCAACTTAGGGATTTATGGTTTTTGGAGGCCAAATATGTAGGAAAAAGGTGATAAATGGGTTATGTGACTAAGGGGATGGGCTAGGTGGTCAAATTTTGGTGTTAACAGGTTGCCCCTTGATGTGTGAGGGCAGGAGCTCATTGTATGGCCGATAGACATCATAGGTACTTACATTTTCCAAGGGTGTGAGCATTATGGTGGCGGAGAGTAGAGACTGGTTGGAAAACATAACAACTGCTTCATATGAACTGCAAATACAACTCCTCAATAATGGATGAGGTACATATAATTGCAAATATATGGAAAATGAGGCCATACCCATGCTCGTATCAATGTCGCAAGATATACAAATAATGGTGAGGCCCAAAGGGAACCTACACAATACATAGAGAACTGATATGTGCATCATAATGGTCCAGAGGGGACACAAATTTGGGACATACTCATGGTCCAACCATGACTGATCTAAAGAGATGAAACTGGAAACAATGGCATCCATCCTGAATGTGGTATCATAACAACTAATGCTCTATTGGATCTGAAGGGGTCCAACAACTATATGGACTCAACAACTGAGAGTCGGAATCTCAAAGGTACATGGACTACATCTGAACTGGATACTCTAGGAATCATATAACTGGAGGGATTCCAAACACTGTCGCCAACATAGCTCGAATATCCATGGGAGCATACGAATGTGGAGATTTGAATAGACTCAACAATATGCTAGATTCAGGGGATATCCAAGGTCTTCGACTAGTAACTGAAGGGACCAATACCCTGTACAAATCTCAATAGTGCGATGATGGAGTTGGAGTCGAGCACATGAGAAACAACCATGCTAAGACGCACTAAGGAATCCTCTCAGATGGTTCGTAGGCACTCATCACTGATGGATATGAGTCCAAGGTATAGGGAACTTTGGGTCTATCCTATGGAATAAATGTGTTGGTGTCAATAGAGGGAGACCTAAAACTACCAAGGCAATGATGTGTCCTTGAAAGGAGTGCGAGGTGCAAAACCAATATGTAATGGTACTGGACGTGAGAGTGACACACTATGGGGGGATACGAGGGCTGCAGAGAGATGGGACTCAAACTTCCTTTGTTTAGAGTATGATGGCAAGGCTAACCTGACAACATATGAAAGAGACCTTGGGGGAAGGGGATCATATTTTAAGGGATCAGGGTCAGTGATTGCAATGGGGGGGAAATCAAGGGGGAAACTGATGAGTGATATCAGGAGACTCCAAGGGTGACACATCATAGAATACTCTAAACAAAGGCGACCATACTGGGGATGCTTCCACAACAGTGGGATCAAATGTGATCTATCAAGGCATCGAGAGGCACTGTTTAGGCCTTCTTCATGGTTTAAGGATCTCGAAGAAGGGATAGAAGTGTGCTCGAGATGATAATGTCATGTGGATTTGTACGAACCCAAGACAATGAATGCTCATGGGTGATTTAAATTTTAGAGAGTCTGAAAGTAATAAGAAGAATTCGAGGGGGTTCTTTTTCGTGTGTTAGTCCCCAAAGCCTGAAAAAGCATAAAAGTATGCAATGGATAACTCTTCTAGCAAAAGTGACTAGAGTATTCCTTTTTCGTAATTAGTCCACTCGGGCCGAAAAAGGGTTAAACTTATACTTAATATATGTCGTTTCAGATATTTTAATGAGCATGAAAGGAAGCAAGATTTCTCGACTATCTTTTCATTCTTTAAGGAGCCAGAAAAGAGCTTAACAAAAACTCCCTAAGTGCTTTTTTCATAAAAGGAGCTTCTTGGCCCAAAAAATGGATAGTATACCGAATTGTTATACCTCAAAGTCCCACTTTGAGTGCCATTTCACATCTTCATGTCATAACACCATGCAAAACCTAATGGCACTACCTCCTAATGAGTGTCGGACCTTACTCCTACCTAGTTGGTCCCCTCCTAGGCCTTCATTGAAGTTCTTAGAGATAAATCCAACTTACCTCGGCCGAATGCCAACTCATGAAGTCCACATGCCACATTATTGAGCACCTTTTACTAGGATTTTCGCTAGGGATAATTTTAAGGACCCATACTTATTTAAAAGTGTATAAACCTTGGCGAATCTTACCAATTCTTAAAATGTCAACTATAAAATATTTGGCGATATTTTTCTAAAATGATTTCAAGTTCTAAGGATTTTATATAGTTTATATAATAATTTGGCGAATTTTAGAGTGAAACAATTTTACCCCATCAAAATCGGCAAAATGGGGCTTCAAAAAATGCAAATTGGCAAATCTTTTTTTTGAAAAATAGCCCATGGGATAAATTCTACCCCTAAAATTATCCTTGATTTTTGTGCCCTGCTAGTGGTGCTAGGCGCATAAATTCCTCATTTTCGCACTCTTCATACCAGCAGGGGCACGGAAATTACATCATTTTCACGCCTTGCTCAGTTTATGGGACATGAAAATTTCCTTAACCATATCTTAGCTTGGAAAGTGGATATTACCTTTGGGATATTTTCTTGGGATTGAAGCTCCTTTCGATCCTAACTTACCCCCCCTCTTTGGCCTGGTTCAACCTCTTGATCCACCATTCACTCATATAGATCCACCTTCCTCTCTTAGTGGTTGGCATCCCAAATCCTATAAGAAGGAGGCCATCCATGAGCTCAGGGGAGAAAATTGGAGGCATCAAACCTATGGTCTTGGAGATTTTGCAGAGATATCAAGGAGGAAGGCTTGGAAGGAGACACTACTGCTTGGTCATCAAGGGTAACATTGTGTTATTCTTATTTAAGCTACCTTAATAGAACTTGCTTATTCTCCCATATGATGATTCTTGTTAGCTTATATTCATGGTATGTTTTCATTAGAAGTTAGATCTTGATATTTGTACTTGGTATTTGGAGATATTGTGCTTGTCTTGCTCTCACAGGTTCACATCATGGACATCAAGCTTGGAGTTGGAGCTTAGAAAACTAGTTGGTCTGAAGTAAGTTATACCTTCTTCTCTCTATCTCAATGCCATAATATTCATACATTGAACTAGATATAGAAGTTTAAGGTCCCACTTGTTATTTAGTTGTCTTAGATTAGGCTTGCTTGAATCTTGTCTGGTCTATGAGTAAATTTAACTATCCGTATGACAGATTTACTTGAACATAAATTGGTGACTCCAAAGTTTGCAAGGGCATGCAAAATTTTTATGTTGCCTTGTCTGCAACTTTGCTGAGATTAATAAGGGCTACATGAGGCTTCTTAAGAAATACATTCCTTTCATCTGGGATGACGAAGCCCAACGGTCTTTTGAAAATTTGAAAAAGGCCCTTACCAATGCTCCTGTGATACAACCCCCCAATTATACATGGGACTAAATTTTATATCTCCCTGTCTCTACTACCACCATTGGCATGGTGATCGTAAAGGAAGACAACAATGGTTAGGAACATGTGGTTTACTATCTCAGCAAGAGTCTCATAGACTCTGAGACACGTTACTCGCATGTGGAGAAACTGGCTTTGGCCACAGTTTTTGCGGTCCAGATATTTTTCCATTACATATTGCTCCGCAAAACCACCGTTATCATGAAATTCAATCCGATGTAGTATATCCTAACATGTCAAGTGATAGGGGGAAAATATTCCCATTGGATCGTAGTTCTCCAGGAATTTGATTTGGAGTTTTCCAAAGCGAAATGCAGAAAATCCTTGGTCTTTGCAGAGCTTATTTGTGCATTGCCCTGTGTAAATGATCAATCTGAGCCCATTGATTCTCTTCCTGATGAATCTTTGTTCCTCATTGGAACAAATGATCCTTGGTATGGTTACATTATCTTATATCTCCAAACCCAACATTTTCGGCCCAACCTCAACCGCGATGAACATCTCCGCATAAGACACAATGCTAAATATTACCTTATCGTTAGCGACACCTTGTACCGACTTGGTATTGATTGTGTATTACGACGTTTTCTAACCCTTGACGAAGCTGAACATTTTCTTAATGACTGCCACTCTGGAGCATGTGGTGGTCATCTTTCTGGGATGGCTACAACCCAAAGAATCCCACGAGCGGGTTACTTCTAGCCTTCAATATTCAAAGACTGTGTTGAAGCGGTTAAGAAGTTCCATCCATGCCAATTCTTTCATTCCAAGAAGCATTCACACCCCGCTCCACTTCATACTGTCATTGCCGTCGGACCCTATTCTAGGTACAACAGATCCCATGTTCTAATGGAACATGGGAGCCCCAAGTTTTTTTTTTATGCAAAGGTAATGATTTAATTTCCTCTGTCATTATGGGATTTTATCATCTTTATTATGATTTCATGCCTCTGCATTGTTTTGACTGAAATTAGAGTTTTCCCTTTGAAAATTCTTAGTTTTTGACTGTTTTTCTGAAGTTGTGGGAAGCCTTCAATTCTTCCATAAGGTCATTTTTTAACTTGCAAGCCCACAATCCCACAAATGTAGATTGTGGGAGCCTTGTTTTTCTTTTTGGAATTTTTGTCATCCTGCAACATGCAACCCGCAAATGCAGATTGCAGGAAGACTATGTAAATATTTCTGTGAACTTTCCGTTGCGCAACCCAAAACCGCAATTGCGGATTGCGGAAAGTAATTTGAATAAAAATGCGTGGTGTGTTTCTGCAACCCGCAACCCGCAACTTGCAGATTGCGGATTGTGGGAAGTTTATTTCATATTAAAGGTTTTTTTCATTCCCGCATCCTGCAACCCACAATTGCGGATTGCGGGAAGCTGTTGAATAAGATTTCCGAACTTTGCAGTTCCATAACCTGAGACCCGCAATTGTGAATTACGGATTTTGGAGTTATATTTTCATTCAATAAACACAGTTTCGATCCCGCAACCCGCAACCCGCAATTGCAGATTGCGGGAAGGATCTGCACACCTGCGAATTTGTCTCCGGCAATTTATTTCCTCGCAAATCTCAAGAATTGATCTATGTCGTTCATTGGTTTTGATCTAATGGCTCAGATTTTACCCATCTAAATTATTAAATAGGTCATTTTTCTAATTTTTCGCTATCATTTTCAATTTGGAAAATTACTCTGCTGCTTGAATTTTACTATGAGTTTTTTTACCAGTGATACTTTGCCTGCCATTTTCAACTGAAGCAGGCTGGTTTTATCTGTTTCTTTCTTCAATCATTTACAGTTTTAATCATTTTTGGATTGTTTTTTATTGTTGTTCCTTCATTCATCAAAATATCTCCAGTCTGCAAACATGTCACGCAGCACACATTCTAAGACTGCCTTGAAAGAGCAATTGAACAAGGACCCAAATTTTGGCATTTTCTCAGACACAAGTGGCAAAATAACTAAAACCTACCAGGTGGACTGGTCTAAAATATTTTCCATATTCGACAACGATGACCTATCCAACTTTTAGAATGACCAGCAAGCTTATGAGAAAATTAGGAATTCTCAGCTTCATGCAATTGCTGCTAGACCTTCCATCTTGCCTTATACTGACGCAGTTAAGTGGATAGTACAACATGCCAACCTTAAAGATCGCTCATTCAATGATAGCACAGGTTCCTAATTAACCACTTTTCGTCCTAAGGTATTTACCAGGGCATTTTCCCTTAGAACACCTGTGCAGATCCTTAGTGCCGCATTCCTGGAGTCTGCAAACACCAGGTTTAATTTCAATGAAATGATCAAATCCTGGATGCACAAACAAACCAGCTTTATGCGTAGGCTTGATAACTTATACCCAGTTTCATGGTTCAAAGAACCTTACTCTTTATTAGCAACTATGCTTTCCCGGCTGTATGGCCTTCCTAATTCCTCAATCTTCAAAGCCGAATGGGCTCCTGTTGCTCATCATGTCTTGACTACAGGTGAATATTTTCCTTGGGCTTCTATTTTGTCTTTGGACCTTAAAACAATGATTGAAAATGATCATAAGTCCCCTGCTATATAGAAACCCTCTTTCTTTCTTTCATCCTATGTGATAGATGTGTTCTGTGCTAAATTTCAATATCCCGACATGGGGTGGAATTGGACCCCTGCTGCTCCTCCTGTTCACATATATCATTCTGCACTATGGGAGGATAACTATGTGCCTCTGTTATATGACATTTGTTATCATTTCCTTGGTACCATTTATCTCAAGATATTTAAGGAAGATGCACCACATTTCTCATCTGATGCTAAGCTATTCATTACTACAATTGGGGATTGGTATGTAGGGGAATCCTTCTCCTATGTTAGGATTTGGGGAAGTAATGCTGCTCATATGCCACCTAGAATTGTTCTATATAGACTGCTTATTGAAGAAGTATCATACCAGACTGTGGTAGAAGGGGTTTACATCAAACTTACGGGTCCCAAGAGGAGAGGATGGCCTAAATTCCCCTTGAACCTTGGTCATTTTTCTATCCCTACTTCTACCTGGGCTCAAGTATTAGGTAATAAGATTACTTCTCTAAAACTAGAGTATGCTCCCAAAAGAAGACATAATCCTAAGAAATTTCTAGATGCTCATTTTAAGCACAATCACATGAAGATGAGCTATGAACATGAAGATCTTCTAGATGATTCCATCTACTTGGGAGTTGACACTTTTTTCTGAAGTCCTGGCAAAAGCTAAAAGCAAAGATGAACAAAGCCAGATTTTGTTATATCAGAAAGAGATTAAACACAAGGTCTTCAACTACATGAAAATGAAGTTTGATTTGATTAAACAGGTAAGAAGGGAAAGAGAAGAGAAGGAGGCTCAAAAAGCTAAAACCCCTCTCATGCTCACTTATCCTGATGGTGATAAGGGTAAAGGACTTATGGAAGAGTCTCCTTAGTTGAATATTTATGATTAGGTTAAAGTATTGATCCAAAATTACCAGCATATGAAGAAGGAACTTGTACAAATGACCTCAGCACTGCATACTAAAGAGGACAACCCATCTAAATCACCAGGTGAAGTATAGGTCATTATGGTCAATAATCCAACAAAAAGACAAAAGCTTATAACTACTTCCTCTCAGATTCCTACCTTTGATATTGATAGTGATGAAGAGGGTGAAGTAATTTCTCTTGTGCCTGTGTTAGAAGAAATCATTGAAGGTTCACAAGCGGTCTCATATTTGCTGGACACTATAGCTATGGATGAACTTGATTCAGGTGAAGGTATATCTCAAGTTTCTACTGTTCTTAATGCAATAACTACAACTACATCACTTCCTTCAATAGAAGTTCCTCATGTTATAACTACTGAGGTAACACCACCAACAACCATGTCTTAGTTGTTTGATGCATTGTTCACTTCCACACCTCCACCTTCCATGATTCCACTCCTTGTTTCCTCTTCAATCGTTGCATAAGTCCAGTCTATGACTGTCCCTCTGCAATCATCTCCATGTCCATATTTACCCTCTACTACTGATGTACCTGATCCCTTACTTCTTTCTTCACCATCAGTTGTTGACACTCAAAATCCACCAGAAGAAGTTCTTGATTCCATTCCTTTATCAACCACTATATCATCATCTAGTGGAGTTCTCCCTTCTTCCCAAGTCTCATCTCAGGTTGCTGTGTCTATTCCTATCCCTGCTACCACCCAGACACCCTTTTTGGTTACAACAACAGATGTGACCACATCATCCACTGATGTGGTGGATACCTTTGAAGATGATGTTATTGTGCCTCTAGGGGACTACTTCTATAGCCAGGCAACCAAGGCAGTTATGAGGAGAGGAAAAAAGATAAGCAGAGATCATAGAGGATTGGAAGCTCCCATTCCTGATAAAGTCATTTGGGAAAAGCAGTCTGATGATATCTAGGCAGAAGCAGTTGATGCAACTCAAGCCTTGGGTGCATTTGCAATAGAAAATTTGGATTCAGTCAAGACCCTGAACAGGGAGATTGACTTGAAAAAAGAGGAACTGAAGAACCTTCAAGAGCAATTGAAAAAAACCAAAGAAGAGCATGAGGTTTCTGTTCAAGATTTGAGGAAGATATTTGAAGATAGGTTGGAAGACTTGCAGTTGCAAAATACTTCTCTGCAAGCTAGACTAAATGATGCATAAACAAAAAATGATGTCAAGGAGGAAAGAATTGTTGTACTCAGAAAGCAACTTGAGGATGCAGCTGCAAGTGCATCCTCCTCTGTGTTTTCTAGGTTTTCGTAGAAAGAGTTCAAAGACCTAGCTAATCATGTTAACCTAGAACGTCATCAGCTACTAGCTAAGCTGTTTATTACCTTGGGTGAAATTCATGAGACTTTCATCGCCTTTGTCAAAATGTATGGCACCTTGGCCCAACAAGTGGAGAAAACCAAACAGGCTTCTAAACTTGTAGAAGACATCATAGATTGGCAGAAGTACATTGAAGATAAGCCAGCTGATATTCCTGAGTTGGGAAGCCTCAAATTCAGAAGGATCAGAACTACTGTACGAGCTTGGGACAATGTCATCGAGATGGTATAGGATACTATCAACCAGGCTCAAGCCCTTTGCAGAATAAGATGGTATGCCACAGACAATCTCATGGAGATATTGGTATTCCCCGCAAAGGGGCTCATCGAGGAGGAAGATCCCCTAAGATTGATGATTGAGCAGGTCAAAGTCTGTTGTGATAAAGTCAAAGAGAAAATCCTGTGGATTGATCACATCCAAATTGAAGACATGGATTGGTTGATCAAGCAACCTGTTTCTATGGAGGCTAAGATCTATATGTTCATCCGCACGTGGCATAAAATAACTAAACATGAGATTCAGGGGTTCATGTGTGATGCCCAACTGGGCTCGAATCTCCTCATTATCCAAATATAGATGAGTTGATGGAAGTTTGGGACATGTGGGAAGATTTCCTCACTAGATAGGATATTCTGATTTTGTAAACCCCTGTTTGAGGGGAATTTATCCTTTCTATTCTTTTTGTAATTTATTATTTAAGGGGTAGATCTCTCTTAGGGAGAGGATGATGTTTTTGGGGTAGAAATCGACAGAAGAAGACTGGAGAGACTTTGTCTTATGCTCATCTTGTAATTTCTTACAGACTTTCATTAATACAGTAAAGTTATTCTCTTGCATCATCTTTTGTCCATTGATCAAGTTTATTTGATAAATATTGATTTTTACTTCAGACTGTTATCTATGTTGTTTAATCCATTTGCAATTATTATTTTATACAGGGATCTGTGATCTGGATTTCTCCTTACATTTGATCTGTGTATGAATTATGTTTTAATTGAATTTCTTCAACTAAAATATTTTATCGACTTCTGCAAATGATTTATAGTGAATTATAATATATTTTAATTTTTTAATTGACATACCAGTTACAAATTAATCTTGAATGAGCTAAAACACTTAATATTGCACTCAGTTAATTTTAAGTAATTGGTTGTAACTTAAGAAAATAAGGAATTGAATCTTCTTTACATTTCTGTCAAGTGGATGAACACATCAAGTTAATTTGCAATTCAAAACAAGACACATTTTAGAGTAGGTCTAACATAGTTTATATTTCCCTTTCTAGGTAGATTTGTTTGCCAACTAAACACACTTTGTTTTCCTTTTAGGAAGATAGATCCTTTTAGGATCAAAACCATAATTGTCAGCAGAGGCCTTTGTATCCGTGGGAGATCACCCGAACCAAACAGCTCGAGGATAGGGTAATACTTGCGCAGGATTATCTGAAGCCTTTGGCTGGGTTTTCTTCCTCTGTTGTGAGCCTTGGAACACATTCCAGCACCTTTCACACCCTGCACCCCCAAGGCCTAAAAAAATGGAGCTAGAAGGAGGGAGAACAGTAAAATATGACTAAACAGAATACTCATAAACCTCCTCCAGCAAGAACATCATCGGTTGTCACTTGTATCCAATCAAAGGCATCTATCTATGAATAGAAAATAGTCTCACAACCGACTGCAATTCCTGGTACACCTGTAGCTCAGCAGGAAAATAGAATGGATATCCTTATCATATCACCTACTAGAGGACCCATTTCACTTGAAAAAATAATGAAGAGTTCTAATGATAGTGTTGATAGAGTACAACAAATAATTACCGACCTACGAAGTAGAGGATTAGCAGCAATTCAACCAAACACTGCTTTGCAGACTGATAACTGAGAAGGTCAACAAACAACTGACCAAAACACTGAGAATCAAAGCACAAAGAATTGAGATAGAACTGATCAACCAGGTTCCCCTGAGTACAATCTTGATTCACTCTTTCAAGGAGAACTACAAGATCAACCTAACGTTGGAACGGGTGGACCACCACCCTCTCCTCCTTCATCATTATCCTCCTCATCTGAAAGTGAACACTCTTCTAGCTCTTCATATGAAGAAGAGGAAGAACAACCTATGGCTGGAGAAGGCCAGAACAGACCTTGGCTTGACCAAGATGTTGTATTTATACTTGGGGATCAACATAGATTGCTTAAAAACCCTGAGAAGTGCCTTCCTAAGTTCAATCCAGATAATAAATCACCTATGTTAGATCACATTAAAACCTTTATGCATGCCATTAGAATTAGGAGTGTTGTCCATGAATATGTGGTTTGCAGACTATTCCCTTACACATTTGAAGGAAAAGCTTCCACATGGTACTTTTCCTTAGAAGCCAAATCCATAACTTCTTGGGATGAGTTTGAAAAATTATTTATCCAGAAGTTTGGGGATGATAAAACTCCACAAGATCTAGTATTAGAATTGTATTCTATGAAGATGAGAGGCAAAGAAAGGATCAATGACTACAATTAGATATTTTCTTATCTAAAGAATAGAATCCTTGCCACTATTTTACCTACAGAAGAACTGTTGGTTTCTTATTATGAAAAAGGCCTCTCTGCGCCTACTGCAATGTGGGTCAAAAGAGCACATAAAGACAACTTTTTTGAGGCTTATGCGGAAGCCATTCAGGTTGAAAAGGATATCTATTGTCTAAAAGATAATCTTGATGCTTTAGAAGAACAACCTTCCACATCCAGAACGAAAACTGATAATGCTCCCAATCCCACTACCCAAAACAAATATCCTTTTGAAATGAATGATATCAAGAAGTTTCTCCAGAAAATGTCTAATGAGGTGGTTGATTTAAAAAACAATAATAATCAAAATCAAAATAATAATAGAGGTTTTACAAGGCCACCTTTAAGGAGACCTTATCAACCTCCCCAAAATCCACCACCTTCTAATCCTAATGAAGGACTAACATCTAAAGAAATTTGTTCTATCTTCAAAGCTATGGCTTCAGAATCACAACATGTCCCTGAAACTTCTGATGATTAAACAAACCAAGATCCACAGTTACCAGAAAAAGGAGATGAAGAAGAGGATCCACAGATTAATATTGTAAGCTATTTTTCTGAACTCCCAATGAATGAAGAAGAAGAAGAACCTGAGACAGTATTCAATGTTCAACATCCTTACAATACTAGATCAAGAGGACAAACCTCTCAGGAGCCTTCATCTTCAACATTAGTTCCCAACAAAAGTAAAACTGTTCCTCAAAAGGATACACTCATTCCTGAAATAGAGTACAGTTTGGTTGAAGATTTGAAAAGAGTCAAAGCAAACATCTCTTTGTTTGAACTTCTGAAAATATCTTCTATGAGGGATTATCTACCTAAAAGTATGATTATCAAACAACCAAGAGAATCACAAAACAATAACTTAGATTCTTTTACCAAATCAGATGATCAGAAACCTGGAAGCAAGAGGACACCTCCTTTCTTGCTTACCTTTGAAATCTTCAACAGGAATGTACACAATTGTATGATAGATTTAGGTGCCTCTTCCAATGTGATGCCCTTGTCTGTCTACAAGAAACTAAATGCCACTTGGGAACCTTGTCCTACTCAGATTGTCAAACTTGACAGATCTAAAGTAAGAGTAGTGGGGAGATTAAGAAATGTGTTGTTGACATTAGCTACTGATCCTCGGATCCACCAGACCATAGATATTGTTGTAGCTGACATCCTTGAATCCTATGGAATGTGGCTGAGCATAGATTGGTCGGAGAAGCTCAAGGGTTACTTTGCCACTGATTGGTATCACCTGTGGCTACCCTATAATGGAAAAACAAACAAGATTAATATCAGTAGGGAACCATTTATGAAGCAAACAAACACTGACCTTAATGATTCAAGTGAACCTGCTTGTTATTTCAGTTCACATATTGATCATTTAACATTTGATACCTTCTTTGGGGATTTTCCAGCTGATTCTTCACCAGATGAGAATGTACAAAATGAATCACAGATTGCTAATGTCACTACTGTACCATTCTATGGAACTATTGTACATAATGTTTATAATGTTAATACAAATTTTAGGATAGATCCTATTGCATGGACTTTATTCTTTGATGGCTCTAGATCTAAAGATGGAGCTGGTGTAGGTTGTGTCCTTATTGATCCAAAAGGGACTAAAACCATGATTGCTTGTAGACTTGAATTTGAATGTACCAATAATGTAGTTGAATATGAGGCCTTGTGTATTGGAGAAAACTCACTATGGCTTGGGAATACCACAACAGACAGATGACTACTAGAAATCTACTCAATTCTCAAAACAATGCTATTATAAATGACAATGTTAAAACAATGGAGAAATGTAACCATCCTCGATCCAACGTTTGATGTAGATCCCCATTGGAGCTTTCAATCCGCGCACATCCAAGCACTTGTAATCTGGAAATTAGTCTTGACAGCCAATATCTAACAAGTACATGTGATATATAAATAACATTAACATCATCAATAACAATGGTCCATAATATCATAAGCAAATGCATCCCAATGTATAATAAATGACATTCACACCATGAATGGATGAGAATATGAGTATTTCTATTAATGAACAAGAAGAAGTACAAAGTGATACGACCTCTTGCCAGCAACCAATCTAAACCAAGATCTAGATCAATCCACTTGTGCCTCCACCACTTCAATCCTCCATGAATGGCAAACTCAAACTAGAAAGGAGTTTGGAAGGCGAACATAACTGTAAAATCTCAAGCACAGCTGAATCTAGCTACTGTGGATTCCTCACTGGTGAAAGATTGCACAACATTTGCAAGAATGGCATAAAAAATTTAAATGAATGAAGAACAATACACATGAAATGGTGAATAATGTCAATATTATTAACTGTCCAACCTTAACAAAGGTTAAGAACACCCATATATACAAATCTGGAAGAATTCGAATCCATCTGGAGTGTTCACACTGATCTAGCTTAGAAAAAGCTCAAACCCCCCTAGGTTGACCAAAATATCCCAAACCATCCCAAACTGGTTCGAATCTGCAGTGTGAATGCTGGGAATGACTGGACAGGCCCATGTGACCTCACACATGTGAAGAAACTGGTTGGTTAGAGGTTTGGAGTCTAAAAATGGTCAAAAATATGACAAAACAAGGCAAGATTGTCCACAAAGTGAGCAAATGCGCCCTAGGTAGAAGAGAAGCATGCTGAGTGCATTAAATGACCTGAGGAGGGCGCTCTAGGCATGCTGAGTGCATTAATTGCCCTGGGGAGCGCTCCACAAAGCTGGTTTGACTCAGCCCTTGTTCACATTGCTAACCAGTTCATGATAATTTGACCATTTACCAACTAATCAACTTAGGGATGTAATCATTAATCACTTGGGCTAATTAATCATCATTAATAAATGATTAATGTACATAGGTGGAAAAATGTTCTAACACCCCCCCTTAAGCTAGACTTAGTGAAATATCAAAAATTAAGGCCTTGGCAACTAGGCTCAAGTCACCTTTTACATCATAAAATTTATTTGTCCATGTAACCAAGGTAAGGAGGAAAACCACATGGGAAATAAAACCTCCCCTCTAAAATGGACATGTGGCATATATCAAAATACACCAATCATCACCATGCATCACTCACCCCAAGCAAAGATCTAAGGTGAGTGAAGGTCTTCTCGGTAAAACACTTGGTGAAGATATCAGCAGTTTGCTCACTGGATGGGCAATACTGCAATGCTATGATCCGGTCATGCACCAAACCCCGAATGTAATGCATGTGTATCTCTATGTGCTTGGTCCTCTGTCTCTGTACTGGATCGGTAGAAATCTTGATTGTACTTTGATTATCACACCAAAGAATAGTGGGTGAATCAAAGACAATCCCGAACTCTGCAAGAATACCTTGCAACCAAACACATTGTGTGGCTGCATTAACTTCTCCCCTGTACTCGGCCTCAGCTGAAGATAAGGAAATAGTGCTCTGTTTCTTGCTTGACCAGCATATAGGTCCATGTGCAAGCATAAAGACATAACCGGAAGTTGACTTCCGATCAATACAATCACCGGCCCAATCAGAATCTGTAAATCCTACTAGTTCAAGGGATGAACCAGCAGCATAATGGATACCAAATGACTTAGTACCCTGAACATAATGAAGGATCCTCTTGGCTGCCTTCCAATGGATCTCATGAGGCTCTTGCATGTGCCTTGCAACAGCCCCAACAGCATAAGACAAATCTGGTCGAGAGTGTGTAAGATACAACAAGCTCCCAACTAGTTGTCTATACAACGAACTGTCAACTAGTGGTGAAGAACCCCATTCTGTAAGCTTAACTCCTGAAAGAAATGGAAATTTTGCAGACTTACATTCAGCCATCTTAAATTTCTGCAGCAAATCTGAAGCATACCTTGACTGACATACAGAAATTCCATTCACAGATTGATCAATCTCCAAACCCAGAAATTGTTTTAGCAATCCTAGATCGGTCATGGAGAATGCACTGTGCAATGCTCTCTTAACTGAGTCAAGTTCTTTGGTGCAGCTACCAGTGATCAAAAGATCATCAACATACAGTACAATAATCAATATCAGATCACTAACATGCTGCATATACACATTTGGATCAGACTTACACCTCTCAAACCCCAAAGATAGCAGAAAATTGTCCATTTTTGCATACCATGCTCTAGGAGCTTGCTTGAGCCCATAGAGTGATTTGTTCAACCTGCAAACAAGTGTATGATCAGAAATAAAACCTTCAGGCTGCTGCATATAAATCTCCTCATTCATATCCCCATGAAGAAAGGCACTTTTTACATCCATGTGATGAATCTCCCAGCGCTTGGAAGCCCCAATTGCCAAAACTAGTCTTATGGAGTCCATCTTTGCCACCGGTGCAAATGTCTCTGTATAGTCCACTCCTTGGACCTGAGAGTAACCCTTAGCTACCAACCTGGCCTTATACTTCAGATCAGAGCAATCAGATCCAATTTTGGTTCTATAAATCCACTTGCATTGCACTAGTTTCCTCTTGGGAGGAAGAGGGACCAAATCCCAAGTTTTGTTCTCATGGAGTGAGTTCATCTCCTCTTGCATGGCTGATTGCCACCTTGGGTCTGTACATGCTTCTGAATATGACATTGGATCAGATCCAACCATCAAATAAAATGCCTCACTCAGATCAGAATTATTATATGCAAAGGAATTGTGAAATTGAGATCTAGTTTTCCTAGCATCTTGGGGATCTCCCACTAGCTCTCCGGCACTTTGAATTGTTTTCTCTGCCCACTTGGGCCTTGAGGGAGGGATATGTTCAGAATCCATATCAACATCATCTTCAGCAATATCAGAATCAGAAATATCAGAGAATGAATCACTACTTACTTCATCATCAAGACGAGGGAATGAGCATTCCCCATCACCTTGTTCACTAGCTTGCAAGAATTCTTCCTCTTCGAATTTGACACTTCTTTCAATGAAAGTTTTGTGAGTGGATGGATCAAAGAGCTTGTAGCCCTTGGAATCCTCTGCATACCCAACCATGATTGACTCCTTGCTTTGGGGCTGCAATGCCTTTCTCTTCTCCGGTGGAATTCTGGCCCAAGCCCTTGAGCCAAAAATTCTGAAATGTGAGACATTTGGCTTGTGGCCCATCCATGCTTCAAATGGAGTGATTCCTTGAAATGCTTTGTGTGGTGCCCTGTTCTGAACATATGCTGCACAATTCATAGCTTCAGCCCATAATTTAGGAGACAAATCCCTTGCTTGCAACATGCAAGTTGCCATCTCTTTCAGTGCTCTATTTTTGCGCTCTGCAACACCATTTTGCTGAGGTGTGTAGGGCACTGAGTGTTGCATCTGAATGCCATGCTCTTGACAGAGCTGCTGCAAATTGTTATTGACATACTCTCTGCCATTATCAGTCCTCAAAACCTTCATGGCCTTCCCACTGAAGTTCTCAACCATGCTCTTAAAAATTTTGAAACATTCAAAGACTTCAGATTTTTGCTTAAGGAAAAATAACCAGCAGTACCTTGAGTAGTCATCGATGAAGGTGAGCACATATTTGCTGCAGCCATAGGAGGGTGTGGGGAGTGGCCCTATGAGATCAGAATGCACTATCCCAAGAGGTTGATCAGCCCTCCTTGCCTTCCCTTTGTCATACTTCCTTTCAGGATGCTTCCCAACCATGCAACCCTTGCATGTTCCACTCGAAAATCTGATTTGGGGCAGCCCTTCTACCATATTTTCTTTGCTTAAAACTTGAAGATATCTGTAGTTTAGGTGCCCATACCTTTGATGCCATAGCTTTCTGGTCTCATTCCCATGTGACAGAAGCACACTTGGTGAAGAGAATTCGAGGAAGTGGGAGAACTTGTACATCTTCATGTCATGGTCTGCAACGCCCTTTGCAACAATTTTCCCGGTGGAAACTTCTGATATCTCCACATCATCCTGAGTGAAGACCACCTTCTTTGCTGCTCCAGTATGAGTCATTTGATATACAGAGAGCAAGTTTGCTGCAAGATTTGGCACATACAGCACATTGGAGAAGAAGCCATTCTCCATAGAGATTTTCCCAATGCCATGAGCAGGGATTTCTGAGTCATCTCCCATTCGAATTGAGAGACCACTGTAGGGAGCAAGTTCAGAAAATGAGTCTCTTGAGGAAGCCATGTGCCTTGAGGCACCTGAATCAATGATGAACAAAGGTGAATGAGATGAGCTAGCCACCAAAGCATGGCAGCTCTCCTTGTCTTCAGAAACGCACTCCTTCTTCTTGGAACTTTCAGGAAGAGGAATGTTATTTTTCTGTAGGAGATGGGTCATGGTGTCTATGGTTTTCTTCATGCATGAGCTCTCTGGATGAAAACCTCTTTGACAGTAGCTACATTTTGTCTTCTCAGCCTTCTTTCCCTTGTTCTTGACAGGATTCGAAACCCCCTCAGAGGATTTGGGCCTCTCATCCTTCTTCTTCTTCTCTTGAGGTTTCGACCCCCTGGGTTTTTGCTTGCCTCTTCCACATTTCGAATCTCCAGCTGCAAGAACTTGATCTTTTTGTTTGATGGAGCCCATCAAGACCAGCTTGTCTTGCTCTTGAGTTAGCATCTCCATGAAGTCAGCCAAGGATGGCATCTTCCAACCTCTAACTGTGAGCCTTGTGGAGTTGAAGGAAGACACAAAAACTGAGTATTCAGAACCCAATTTGGAGAGAATGGACAACACCAACTGTTCTTCTTTCTTCTCTATGCCACATTGTCTGATCTGCAAGACCAAGTTCTTGAACTTGGTGAAGAAGTCCTGGATGGAATCGAAATTCCCTGGGCTCAGTGAGACAAGCTCATTTTCGAGCTGGTGGCCTCTCATCTCATCAGTCTTTCCAAACAGTGTCTCAAGCTTGAGCCACACTTCATTTGGAGTTGCTAGACTTTCTACATGAAACAGGAGGTCTCTCGAAATGCTGAGACAAAGGAGGCCAAATGCCTCATCCATTCTGTTAAAAAACTTGAATTTCTCCACAGCTGAGTTTGGCTCAACCTCAGTGCCCATCGTGATTCTGTAGAGACCCTTGGATCTCAGCAAAATCACCATTTCTGCCTTCCAATCGAAATAGTTGAAAGGAGTGAGCACGTTTGGGTGAGATGGCTCCATTCTCTCTGCTGCAATTCGCACTTGCTGACAATGCTGATCTTCAGTACCTGCAAACAACTCTCAAATCACTCTGGAGGGATCTACACTAACAGATTCGAACCCTGTATGGATAGTGGGTGCATTCGGGAGAGCATCACACCTGAGAGGAGCCACTAGATTTCTCCAGTAAGCTCAAGGCAATGGCCTCAGGAATTATGTGGTTTCTCCACTGCTTCTGGCAATCCACTACAACAGTCTTGCTGGTTCGAATTCTAGCTCCAAGAGCTCTGATACCATGTAAAATCTCAAGCACAGCTGAATCTAGCTACTGTGGATTCCTCACTGGTGAAAGATTGCACAACATTTGCAAGAATGGCATAAAAAATTTAAATGAATGAAGAACAATACACATGAAATGGTGAATAATGTCAATATTATTAACTGTCCAACCTTAACAAAGGTTAAGAACACCCATATATACAAATCTGGAAGAATTCGAATCCATCTGGAGTGTTCACACTGATCTAGCTTAGAAAAAGCTCAAACCCCCCTAGGTTGACCAAAATATCCCAAACCATCCCAAACTGGTTCGAATCTGCAGTGTGAATGCTGGGAATGACTGGACAGGCCCATGTGACCTCACACATGTGAAGAAACTGGTTGGTTAGAGGTTTGGAGTCTAAAAATGGTCAAAAATATGACAAAACAAGGCAAGATTGTCCACAAAGTGAGCAAATGCGCCCTAGGTAGAAGAGAAGCATGCTGAGTGCATTAAATGACCTGAGGAGGGCGCTCTAGGCATGCTGAGTGCATTAATTGCCCTGGGGAGCGCTCCACAAAGCTGGTTTGACTCAGCCCTTGTTCACATTGCTAACCAGTTCATGATAATTTGACCATTTACCAACTAATCAACTTAGGGATGTAATCATTAATCACTTGGGCTAATTAATCATCATTAATAAATGATTAATGTACATAGGTGGAAAAATGTTCTAACAATAACTGGTTCACAACTACAAGGATCAATGAGTGCAGACTCAAGATAGGGCAAAAATCCACTAGAGTGCCTTTACTATTCTCTTCTTCCTCCCATCCATAAGCCATATGTACTCAATATATAGTCCTCTCAAAGGTAGGTGAAAGGACTCATCGAGATGTTACTTGGGCAGATGAGGAGCCAACGGTCACCCAATGACCGCTTTTTGGGAGTAAAAAGTAATAAAATAGTGGTTTTTACCATTCTACTTGATACTCGCAGGCTATAGGGATGCAACTCGCGGGTACGCATGCTATAGTGATGCAACATATGGGTAGGACAAAAAATAGGATAGACTAGTATCACTGAAGGATGAAAATGGATCTAAGTCACTGAAATGGATCCTACAGGCCAAAGAATGCTGATGCTCACAGGGTGGAAGATTTTTGTGTAACAGATGCCCCCTAATGTGTGAGGTCAGAGACTGAAAGTGGTACGATGGCCGAAATACATTATGAAACTCAGAAGTGGAGTGATGGAGACACAAGTGGAAAGAACAGATCACTCGTCATAATACAATAGTATCTCTGAATACATGTCGGTATAGTACAACAATTTGATACAATGGCCATGAATAGGCAGTACATAAGTAGATACATGTCATAAGTGATCATAGCCATGATCCCTCTACAGTAAGATATGGTCTTCTGCTGAAAAGAAGACAACTAGTGCAAACTGGAGGTACAAACTGCTGAAATCTGAGAGGTGATATCTCAGATGTAAAGTCAAAGTCATATGTAGCATACTGAATGCCACAATCGCCTGGGGTCTTCTACAAAAGTCTTCGACGGTGCAAGTCCGATCAAGTGAATAAAGGAGTTGGGGTCGAACTTGATGAGACATCATCTGATTACCGGTCATTGATGTATACTGTTAACAGACGCGAGATGACCCACCGAGAATGAAAATGGGCATCAAGGAACAGAGCACAATCATGATAATGTGAAAATAACATTAACATCATCAATAACAATGGTCCATAATATCATAAGCAAATGCATCCCAATGTATAATAAATGACATTCACACCATGAATGGATGAGAATATGAGTATTTCTATTAATGAACAAGAAGAAGTACAAAGTGATACGACCTCTTTCCAGCAACCAATCTAAACCAAGATCTAGATCAATCCACTTGTGCCTCCACCACTTCAATCCTCCATGAATGGCAAACTCAAACTAGAAAGGAGTTTGGAAGGTGAACATAACTGGTTCACAACTACAAGGATCAATGAGTGCAGACTCAAGATAGGGAAAAAATCCACTAGAGTGCCTTTACTATTCTCTTCTTCCTCCCATCCATAATCCATATGTACTCAATATATAGTCCTCTCAAAGGTAGGTGAAAGGACTCATCGAGATGTTACTTGGGCAGATGGAGAGCCAACGGTCACCCAATGACCGCTTTTTGGGAGTAAAAAGTAATAAAATAGTGGTTTTTACCATTTTTCTTGATACTCGCAGGCTATAGGGATGCAACTCGTGGGTACGCATGCTATAGTGATGCAACATGTGGGTAGGAACAAAAAATAGGATAGACTAGTATCACTGAAGGATGAAAATGGATCTGAGTCACTGAAATGGATCCTACAGGCCAAAGAATGCTGATGCTCACAGGGTGGAAGATTTCTGTGTAACAGATGCCCCCTAATGTGTGAGGTCAGAGACTGAAAGTGGTACGATGGCCGAAATACATTATGAAACTCAGAAGTGGAGTGATGGAGACACAAGTGGAAAGAACAGATCACTCGTCATAATACAATAGTATCTCTGAATACATGTCGGTATAGTACAACAATTTGATACAATGGCCATGAATAGGCAGTACATAAGTAGATACATGTCATAAGTGATCATAGCCATGATCCCTCTACAGTAAGATATGGTCTTCTACTGAAAAGAAGACAACTAGTGCAAACTGGAGGTACAAACTGCTGAAATCTGAGAGGTGATATCTCAGATGTAAAGTCAAAGTCATATGTAGCATACTGAATGCCACAATCGCCTGGGGTCTTCTACAAAAGTCTTCAACGGTGCAAGTCCCATCAAGTGAATAAAGGAGTTGGGGTCGAACTTGATGAGACATCATCTGATTACCGGTCATTGATGTATACTGTTAACAGACGTGAGATGACCCACCGATAATGAAAATGGGCATCAAGGCACAGAGCACAATCATGATAATGTGAAAATAACATTAACATCATCAATAACAATGGTCCATAATATCATAAGGAAATGCATCCCAATGTATAATAAATGACATTCACACCATGAATGGATGAGAATATGAGTATTTCTATTAATGAACAAGAAGAAGTACAAAGTGATACGACCTCTAGCCAGCAACCAATCTAAACCAAGATCTAGATCAATCCACTTGTGCCTCCACCACTTCAATCCTCCATGAATGGCAAACTCAAACTAGAAAGGAGTTTGGAAGGTGAACATAACTGGTTCACAACTACAAGGATCAATGAGTGCAGACTCAAGATCGGGCAAAAATCCACTAGAGTGCCTTTACTATTCTCTTCTTCCTCCCATCCATAAGCCATATGTACTCAATATATAGTCCTCTCAAAGGTAGGTGAAAGGACTCATCGAGATGTTACTTGGGCAGATGGAGAGCCAACAGTCACCCAATGACCGCTTTTTGGGAGTAAAAAGTAATAAAATAGTGGTTTTTGCCATTTTACTTGATACTCGCAGGCTATAGGGATGCAACTCACGGGTATGCATGCTATAGTGATGCAACATGTGGGTAGGAACAAAAAATAGGATAGACTAGTATCACCGAAGGATGAAAATGGATATGAGTCACTGAAATGGATCCTATAGGCCAAAGAATGCTGATGCTCACAGGGTGGAAGATTTCTGTGTAACAGATGCCCCCTAATCTGTGAGGTCAGAGACTGAAAGTGGTACGATGGCCGAAATACATTATGAAACTCAGAAGTGGAGTGATGGAGACACAAGTGGAAAGAACAGATCACTCGTCATAATACAATAGTATCTCTGAATACATGTCGGTATAGTACAATAATTTGATACAATGGCCATGAATAGGCAGTACATAAGTAGATACATGTCATAAGTGATCATAGCCATGATCCCTCTACAGTAAGATATGGTCTTCTGCTGAAAAGAAGACAACTAGTGCAAACTGGAGGTACAAACTGCTGAAATCTGAGAGGTGATATCTCAGATGTAAAGTCAAAGTCATATGTAGCATACTGAATGCCACAATCGCCTGGGGTCTTCTACAAAAGTCTTCGACGGTGCAAGTCCCATCAAGTGAATAAAGGAGTTGGAGTCGAACTTGATGAGACATCATCTGATTACCGGTCATTGATGTATACTGTTAACAGACGCGAGATGACCCACTGATAATGAAAATGGGCATCAAGGCACAGAGCACAATCATGATAATGTGAAAATAACATTAACATCATCAATAACAATGGTCCATAATATCATAAGCAAATGCATCCCAATGTATAATAAATGACATTCACACCATGAATGGATGAGAATATTAGTATTTCTATTAATGAACAAGAAGAAGTACAAATTGATACGACCTCTTGCCAGCAACCAATCTAAACCAAGATCTAGATCAATCCACTTGTGCCTCCACCACTTCAATCCTCCATGAATGGCAAACTCAAACTAGAAAGGAGTTTGGAAGGTGAACATAACTGGTTCACAACTACAAGGATCAATGAGTGCAGACTCAAGATAGGGCAAAAATCCACTAGAGTGCCTTTACTATTCTCTTCATCCTCCCATCCATAAGCCATATGTACTCAATATATAGTCCTCTCAAAGGTAGGTGAAAGGACTCATCGAGATGTTACTTGGGCAGATGGAGAGCCAACGGTCACCCAATGACCGCTTTTTGGGAGTAAAAAGTAATAAAATAATGGTTTTTACCATTTTACTTGATACTCGCAGTCTATAGGGATGCAACTCGCGGGTACGCATGCTATAGTGATGCAACATGTGGGTAGGAACAAAAAATATGATAGACTAGTATCACTGAAGGATGAAAATTGATCTGAGTCACTCGTCATAATACAATAGTATCTCTGAATACATGTCGGTATAGTACAACAATTTGATACAATGGAGATCACTCGTCATAATACAATAGTATCTCTGAATACATGTCGGTATAGTACAACAATTTGATACAATGGCCTTGAATAGGCAGTACATAAGTAGATACATGTCATAAGTGATCATAGCCATGATCCCTCTACAGTAAGATATGGTCTTCTGCTGAAAAGAAGACAACTAGTGCAAACTGGAGGTACAAACTGCTGAAATCTGAGAGGTGATATCTCAGATGTAAAGTCAAAGTCATATGTAGCATACTGAATGCCACAATCTCCTGGGGTCTTCTACAAAAGTCTTCGACGGTGCAAGTCCCATCAAGTGAATAAAGGAGTTGGGGTCGAACTTGATGAGACATCATCTGATTACCGGTCATTGATGTATACTATTAACAGACGTGAGATGACCCACCGATAATGAAAATGGGCATCAAGGCACAGAGCACAATCATGATAATGTGAAAATAACATTAACATCATCAATAACAATGGTCCATAATATCATAAGCAAATGCATCCCAATGTATAATAAATGACATTCACACCATGAATGGATGAGAATATGAGTATTTCTGTTAATGAACAAGAAGAAGTACAAAGTGATACGACCTCTTGCCAGCAACCAATCTAAACCAAGATCTAGATCAATCCACTTGTGCCTCCACCACTTCAATCCTCCATGAATGGCAAACTCAAACTAGAAAGGAGTTTGGAAGGTGAACATAACTGGTTCACAACTACAAGGATCAATGAGTGCAGACTCAAGATAGTGCAAAAATCCACTAGAGTGCCTTTACTATTCTCTTCTTCCTCCCATCCATAAGCCATATGTACTCAATATATAGTCCTCTCAAAGGTAGGTGAAAGGACTCATCGAGATGTTACTTGGGCAGATGGAGAGCCAACGGTCACCCAATGACCGCTTTTTGGGAGTAAAAAGTAATAAAATAGTGGTTTTTACCATTTTACTTGATACTCGCAGGCTATAGGGATGCAACTCGCGGGTATGCATGCTATAGTGATGCAACATGTGGGTAGGAACAAAAATAGGATAGACTAGTATCACTGTAGGATGAAAATGGATCTGAGTCACTGAAATGGATCCTACAGGCCAAAGAATGCTGATGCTCACAGGGTGGAAGATTTCTGTGTAACAGATGCCCCCTAATGTGTGAGTTCAGAGACTGAAAGTGGTACGATGGCCGAAATACATTATGAAACTTAGAAGTGGAGTGATGGAGACACAAGTGGAAAGAACAGATCACTCGTCATAATACAATAGTATCTCTGAATACATGTCGGTATAGTACAACAATTTGATACAATGGCCATGAATAGGCAACACATAAGTAGATACATGTCATAAGTGATCATAGCCATGATCCCTCTACAGTAAGATATGGTCTTATGCTGAAAAGAAGACAACTAGTGCAAACTGGAGGTACAAATTGCTGAAATATGAGAGGTGATATCTCAGATGTAAAGTCAAAGTCATATGTAGCATACTGAATGCCACAATCGCCTGGGGTCTTCTACAAAAGTCTTCGACGGTGCAAGTCCCATCAAGTGAATAAAGGAGTTGGGGTCGAACTTGATGAGACATCATTTGATTATCGGTCATTGATGTATACTGTTAACAGACGCGAGATGACCCACGGATAATGAAAATGGGCATCAAGGCACAGAGCACAATCATGATAATGTGAAAATAACATTAACATCATCAATAACAATGGTCCATAATATCATAAGCAAATGCATCCCAATGTATAATAAATGACATTCACACCATGAATGGATGAGAATATGAGTATTTCTATTAATGAACAAGAAGAAGTACAAAGTGATACGACCTCTTGCCAGCAACCAATCTAAACCAAGATCTAGATCAATCCACTTGTGCCTCCACCACTTCAATCCTCCATGAATGGCAAACTCAAACTAGAAAGGAGTTTGGAAGGTGAACATAATTGGTTCACAACTACAAGGATCAATGAGTGCAGACTCAAGATAGGGCAAAAATCCACTAGAGTGCCTTTACTATTCTCTTCTTCCTCCCATCCATAAGCCATATGTACTCAATATATAGTCCTCTCAAAGGTAGGTGAAAGGACTCATCGAGATGTTACTTGGGCAGATGGAGAGCCAACGGTCACCCAATGACCGCTTTTTGGGAGTAAAAAGTAATAAAATAGTGGTTTTTACCATTTTACTTGATACTCGCAGGCTATAGGGATGCAACTCGCGGGTACGCATGCTATAGTGATGCAACATGTGGGTAGGAACAAAAAATAGGATAGACTAGTATCACTGAAGGATGAAAATGGATCTGAGTCACTGAAATGGATCCTACAGGCCAATGAATGCTGATGCTCACAGGGTGGAAGATTTCTGTGTAACAGATGCCCCCTAATGTGTGAGGTCAGAGACTGAAAGTGGTACGATTGCCGAAATACATTATGAAACTCAGAAGTGGAGTGATGGAGACACAAGTGGAAAGAACAGATCACTCGTCATAATACAATAGTATCTCTGAATACATGTCGGTATAGTACAACAATTTGATACAATGGCCTTGAATAGGCAGCACATAAGTAGATACATGTCATAAGTGATCATAGCCATGATCCCTCTACAGTAAGATATGGTCTTCTGCTTAAAAGAAGACAACTAGTGCAAACTGGAGGTACAAACTGCTGAAATCTGAGAGGTGATATCTCAGATGTAAAGTCAAAGTCATATGTAGCATACTGAATGCCACAATCGCCTGGCGTCTTCTACAAAAGTCTTCGACGGTGCAAGTCCCATCAAGTGAATAAAGGAGTTGGGGTCGAACTTGATGAGACATCATATGATTACCGGTCATTGATGTATACTGTTAACAGACGCGAGATGACCCACTGATAATGAAAATGGGCATCAAGGCACAGAGCACAATCATGATAATGTGAAAATAACATTAACATCATCAATAACAATGGTCCATCATATCATAAGCAAATGCATCCCAATGTATAATAAATGACATTCACACCATGAATGAATGATAATATGAGTATTTCTATTAATGAACAAGAAGAAGTACAAAGTGATACGACCTCTTGCTAGCAACCAATCTAAACCAAGATCTAGATCAATCCACTTGTGCCTCCACCACTTCAATCCTCCATGAATGGCAAACTCAAACTAGAAAGGAGTTTGGAAGGTGAACATAACTGGTTCACAACTACAAGGATCAATGAGTGCAGACTTAAGATAGGGCAAAAATCCACTAGAGTGCCTTTACTATTCTCTTCTTCCTCCCATCCATAAGCCATATGTACTCAATATATAGTCCTCTCAAAGGTAGGTGAAAGGACTCATCGAGATGTTACTTGGGTAGATGGAGAGCCAATGATCACCCAATGACCGCTTTTTGGGAGTAAAAAGTAATAAAATAGTGGTTTTTACCATTTTACTTGATACTCGCAGGCTATAGGGATGCAACTCGCGGGTACGCATGCTATAGTGATGCAACATGTGGGTAGGAACAAAAATAGGATAGACTAGTATCACTGAAGGATGAAAATGGATCTGAGTCACTGAAATAGATCCTACAGGCCAAAGAATGTTGATGCTCACAGGGTGGAAGATTTCTGTGTAACAAATGCCCCCTAATGTGTGAGGTCAAAGACTGAAAGTGGTACGATGGCCGAAATACATTATGAAACTCAGAAGTGGAGTGATGGAGACACAAGTGGAAAGAACAGATCACTCGTCATAATACAATAGTATCTCTGAATACATGTCGGTATAGTACAACAATTTGATACAATGGCCATGAATAGGCAGTACATAAGTAGATACATGTCATAAGTGATCATAGCCATGATCCCTCTACAGTAAGATATGGTCTTCTGCAGAAAAGAAGACAACTAGTGCAAACTGGAGGTACAAACTGCTGAAATCTGAGAGGTGATATCTCAGATGTAAATTCAAAGTCATATGTAGCATACTGAATGCCACAATCGCCTGGGGTCTTCTACAAAAGTCTTCGACGGTGCAAGTCCCATCAAGTGAATAAAGGAGTTGGGGTTGAACTTGATGAGACATCATCTGATTACCGGTCATTTATGTATACTGTTAACAGACGCGAGATGACCCACCGATAATGAAAATGGGCATCAAGGCACAGAGCACAATCATCAGAGTGTGAATAAATGGGTTGAGATCGAACACTAGGATGAATCCATCGATTAGGGGACACTGATGTATTCCCAAAACTGTCGATGGGGAGAGAAACTGCCACTAATGACTACAAGCCTCAAGGTACTCAAACGAACTCTAAGCCTCAAGTCTCGGAATAAATGAGTTGAGGTCAACGGAACGAGACTCGCTGGAAGGAGGGCATTAAGGCATCCCCCATCAACCAACACAAGGTACCAGCAATGCTGAAAGATTGGAAGATCTCAGGTGAAACGGACTAACTCAATAAGGATGGCCGACATTCAATAGTCAAGATAACTGAGGAGTGGCTGACACTAGTTTCAGGACTTCCTTTGAACAAGAGCATGAGCAGATGGATAGAATCAGGCAGCATAGACTTGACATAAATTTTGCAATGCAGGAGGCATTACAAAGGGCTCCATAATGACTGGAAGCTTAACCAATCGGTGGAGAAAATTGAGAAACAAGTATAGCTCCTAAGGCCCAACTATAGTCCCCACTCATAATGTATGGAGTGGAATGAATGCTCTGTTCAAAGGCGACACAACAGCTGCCAACAAGAAATAATGACCTTAATCCCGTCCGGCTTTTTGGAATATTTGATTTTTTTTGTCTTTTTCATATTTGGGAAAAGCTTGAAAAAGAATAAAATTGCTTATAGTACAACAAGTGAGGGAACGAGTGTCAAATAGCTAGCAAACTAGTCCCAAGTAGTGGAACATACCTATGCTCAATGCAAGGAAGTGTGTGCAGGATGTGGACACTTGAGGGTGTGTTCCCTCAGGGTCAAAGGGTCATCAAATTGTGAAGGGAAAATATATAAGCTCTGCAGGGCTCGACAGGGGAAGTCCTCAAGTACTAGGCTAACAATTGAGTAAGCGGGAGCCGACACAAGGCTCAAGCGGCAAGTAGGATGATGCAATGCAATCACAACATGATATAAGTGAAGGGAGTCCTTAAGGGAGATGGCCAGCATAAGACAAAGTAGAGTATGAGTCTTCATCACAACGTCATGGCGTGACTACAAAGGACTCCCAATCCTGAGGATAGACAACAGCATGAGCACCAAAAGCATAATGGGGTTCTAACTAGGGTACCCATGTTCAGGAAAGCCCTACCGCCACATGAAGACACTTCTATAACAGTGTGAAGGTTCCGTGTCAATCACAAAGCGGGTTCGCACCTAGGGTTTATGAAAAATGGTCCATAGGTCAAATGGATAATGCATGTGGAAATGGCATCTAACCTATATTCCAGGTGTGAAACGTACCTGCCGTAGGTGTGAAATGGATTAGAAAAACTCTCGTCAAGGAAATCTGTTGAAAAAGCATTACTCCATGACACGATATTAGTTCATAACGGCCCAAAATGGACAAAACTATAGAAAAGTGGGTCCAGAGAATTATAAATAGTAATAAAATTTAATAATTTTCAATTCATTTGCACTATTCACCATTTTGGAGTTGAGTGGTAAGTTTGCACCTGAAATTTCAAGCGTCGATCGTGGGAGCTACGAGCAACTGTTCAGCAAACCATCTGGAGCAGGTTAGTGGTCACTACCATACCTTTCATTTAAGTGCATTTATTTCAATTTTGGTCCGTGGGTTATTTTGTTTGGCCAAGCCCTAAATGGCTTCGGCGCTACCCGCGGGCTATAAGTACGTGGGTCGCGGGTAGGGCATCAAACGCGGAGTCAAAAAATTGACTGCCTGCGTCTACCTGCACCTGTCTACAATAAATCCCGCGGGTAAGGCCGTGAAGAAGTTTTTAAGCATGAAACTGACTAAAAATCTCTTGCTTTGCACTCCAGGATGGTTCTAAAGTGGAGGGGGAGAGAGCATGACCAGGTAGATGAGGCCGTACGCAACGATTTGCAAGCACAACAAGCATTGCAAGCATGTGGCTTATATAAATACTGGAGTCTCGGGGGCTTAAGGGCCCAAAACCTATTACTCCGTCATTTGATCAACTACTGGGATGTGGATTCTCAACACTTCATCCTCAACGGGAAAACACTGACACTAGATGTAGAGGATATCTATTTCATTACAGGTTTGTCCCGTAGAGGGGAAGTGGCTAGTCTTCGGTCATGGACCATGGGTGGTGGGATCATTGTGCAATATTACATAATATGGTACTGTCTCGCCAACACACGACCAGTGGGAAGTCAGGTGCCGGTTAATCTCATAATGGACTTGAGCACAAAGATCGTAGTGGCAACTCTAGTACGGATCACGGGATCCAAAGCACTACATTAGGCATCCAGACCGGTGATGTTCTATGCATCACAATGCTTGCAGCCTACTATATTCGACTAGTGTACTACTCTGCTGGTGTCTATGAAGACACAACTAATGGAATGCAAAGAGGGGAAGGCCAAAAACTTTGGGTATGGTAGCATCCTATGCAGTTTCTTCTTTGAGAGGGTTCCGGGACTTAGCTCGAGGGTGGATGTCTCTCCTCATAGTCTCCGAGATCCAGCCCTGACCCGGTGGGCTGAGATACTGACACGACAGGGTGGTGGCCGTCGAGCGTCACCATATACTGAGGAGTTCTTCCGCTGGTGGAACCGGCAGGTGATTGCTATCGAGGACTACCCCTATGTGGGGATAGACTTTAGACAGGATCGTGACATGCCGCTCCCTCCAGGTGCAACCTTCGGAGACATCGATGAGTACTCTTTTGGTTTTGTGTTTTTAAATTTTTATGGATTTTTTGATGATAGTTAGAATGCAAAAAATATTTTTGGTGGTAATGTCATGTGCTAATGGGTGACTGTTTGCTCGTAGACAAAGGCCCAGTGAGACCCGAGGGCTTCCCAAGACATGGTCGTCGGGGTAGAGATGCGGTGGAAGCAGATGCTGCAGCAGGGAACACACTACAGACGTTGTGGCGCAACATATCACAGATGGTTTCCCGAGTACCACTGATAGAGGTAGCCCGACTATCGCAGGCTATGCAGTGCCAGGTAGTGGGTGTTCCTAGTGAGTGGGTGCGGCTACTGCAGCGGATGGCCAACGCAGTACAATACTATTATGAGACACATCCCATCGAGTCGGCAGCTAGACCTCCTCGGAGGGAGTAGATATCCCAGAGTCTCATCATTTTTTGTATCGATATGTATATTTTTGAGGGCTATGGGCTCTAGTATTGTATGACACTACCATTTTTGGACATATTTATATATATATACAACTTTGGTTATCGGTTCTACTATATGTGTGTATGGTACAAATGTATGAATGTCTTTGTATTTATGTGCTTCATGATGAATGTGACAAATGCCAATCTAATACATAGTTAGCATATGCATCAGATATATAATTATGACTTCTTTGAATGTGAATATATGTAATGGAAACAAAATGTCTCTCCAAGAGTCGTACCTTAAGGAATATCCGTAGTAATGTAGGGTCTCGTACACGGTACTGCCCATTCAGCTGAGACACAACTAGTTGTGAATCTAGGCGGACTTCTAAAGATTGGATTTCATGTGAAATGGCATCCCAAAGTAGCTCAACAACGACACTATACTCAACCACATTGTTCAATGTAGGACCGAGACAAACACCTCCTGAGGACACAACTAGATGGTCAAGTGAAAAGATAACCCAGGAAGTAGAAGCAAGCTGATATGTATGTCAGCTAGCACCATCCACAAAACCTAAGAACGTAGGACATCTCGCTGACATCTGTCAATCAAACAGAGGCTAATCAGCAGACCTGACAACCAAAAATGTAACCTAGACTATGTACAGAAAAACTATACAATAGTGTACAAAAGTATCAGCTCGAACCAAAGGTTCAAGTGTAATACCACTTGAGGTAGAGCCCATTTCTAGGCTCCTTCAAGACAACTCCCTCGTAATCTTCTAACTCATAAGCTCCTTTTTCTAGGACACGCCTCACAATATAAGGACCGTGCCACATGGGATTGAACTTGCTTGCCCCTAGGGGTTCTTTAGCTTGGTCATACAAGAGTACCAAGTCACCTTCAGCATATTGCCGGGGACGAATAGACCTATCATATTGAACCTTGACACAACGCTTGTTAACATCAATGGCCACAGCGGCATCTCGACGGTGCTCGTCAAGTTGCTCGAGGTGTACTAAATGTTGCTAAATCTCTGTCGTATTAGGGAGGAGCTCTATGGCTAGCTTGAGCGAAGGAATCTCGCATTCAAGCGGTAAAAGTGACTCCACACCATGAACTAAATGGAACGGTGAGAACCCGATGGCAGTCTTAACTGCGGTTCGATAAGCCCACAAAGCAGGATATAACATGATATGCCAATTGGTCTTGCTTTGTTGGATGGTACGTTGGAGAATGGTCTTCAAAGACTTATTGACTGCTTCAACCTGACCATTTGCTTGAGGATAGTAGGAAGACGAGTGTTCCTGACGAAACCCAAGCTTGAGAGACAAATCGTCCATCATCTTATTTTGAAAGTGACTGCCATGGTCAATGACAATCTCTTTTGGGATACCGAATCGAGTGATAATTTGGTTGAACACGAAATGGGCTGCAGTAGCACCATCGGCTTTAACGGTAGGCATGGCCTCAGCCCATTTGGAAAAATAATCCACGGCCATAATAATATGATGATGCCCCCCACCCGAAGCTGGTTTGCAATCCATGAAATCTACCCCCCACTTAGTGAAGGGATCGACGGTGACGACCAGATGGAGGGGCGTTGGATGCGAGTGTATGTTCCGAGAAAACACCTGGCAAGGGTGACATCTCTTCACAGCATTAATACAATCTTTAAAGATAGTAGGCCAAAAATAACCTCCTCGCATAAAATGTTGGGCTGTAGAAAGCCTAGATAAGTGACTGCCACACGCCCTCGCATGGCAATCATTAAGTACCCGTTCCACTTCTTCGTGAGTCAAATGACGACGGAGAATGGAATCCTTTCCTCGGCGATACAAAGTGTCACCGACGATAGTATAATCTTTAGTCTGATGTTTCACATGCCGTCGCTCGTCTTGTGAATAATGTGGAGGAAACTTCAAAGTTTGGAGATATGTAATGACATCCCCATACCAAGGGTCCTCGGTCGAGATAAGAAATAGGTTTTCATCCACAAAGGAATCTTCATGAATGGCATCCTCATCAATCCGTGGAAGGTCCGACATAAGCTCAGCGAACACACCAATGATTTCACCGACTTTGCAGAAGCAAACTCGAGATCAAATTCCTGAAGGATCACAATCCATTTATTATACTTACCCCCGATAAGGCGTCGTGATAGCATGAACTGAAATGGATTGATATGAGCTACAACAGTGGTTGTTCGAAACAAAATGTAATGTCGTAACCTCTAGACTACGTGAATAGTCGCAAGTGCTAGCTTTTCTACGTGGGTGTACCTTAGTTCAGCGTCTACTAAATTTTGACTAAGATAATAGATAACATGCTCGACGAGCGCGTCATCTACCTGAACCAAGACCATGCCAATAGTCTCTTGAGACGCAGCCACATAAAGAATGAAATCTCATGTAAATTCCGGTGGACTAAGCACGGGGGTCGATACCAAATCTTTCTTAAGGGCGTCGAAAGACTACTGGGCTCGCTCATCCTAGACAAAAGGTGTGTCTTTCTTCAATAGGAGTGTGAAACCTTTAGTAAGACTGGCATAGTTAACTCTGAACCGACGCAGAAAAGTAGCTCTCCCTTGGAGGCTCTGAAGTTGAAATAGATTATGCGGAGGAGGCAACTGAAGTATTGCCTCAACTTTGAGAGGATAGACTCTAATACCCTCTTTCGAAATTATGAATCCTAGAAGGTGACCAGTCCTAACAGCGAAGATGCATTTGTTTGGATTCAATCGAATTTTTTAGTGGATACATCGTTCGAGAATCATACGGAGGTGCTTAGGGTGGTCCACTCTCTTGCGAGAATGGCCAGCAAGATCATCCAAGAAAACTTCCATAATTTTCTTAAGATCATGAAAGGCATAGGTCATGGCTCGCTGAAAAGTAGCTCCGGCATTCTTGAGGCCAAAGGGAATTTTCTGGTACGCAAAAGTTCCCCATGGACAAATAAACGTCGTTTTATGTTGGTCCGTGGGTTTGATTTGAATCTGATTATAACCCGAGAATTTGTCCATGAATGAAAAAATCTCACTTCCCGCACAAGCATCCAATATTTGATCAATGAATGGCGTGGGGAAGTTGTCTTTCGGACATGCATGGTTCAAATCTCTGAAATTAGTGCATACACGGATCGTTCCCCGCTTCTTATCCATAGGAATGGGGTTTGACACGCATTCGGTAAGAGGAATGGGGTAGATGAAACCAACTTTGAGCAGTTTCTCCACCTCTACCTTAATAGCAGCTGCCTTCCTAGGGTTCACAGCACGTAAGGGTTGTCAAAACAATTTAGCATCAAGATACATTTTAATCTCGTGTTCAACAATGCAGGGGTCTATTCTTGGCATCTCCTCATATGACCAAGCGAAAGCTTCCCGGAGTTTCGTAAACAAATCAGTGTAAATAGAAATCTCCTCAGGAGTCCAATCGTCACCAACGTAAACATTCTCAATCTTTTCGGGAGTGCGAGAGATGTTGACCGAAGTGGTTGGGGAAATACTGGCCATATTCCCCTCCAAGAAAACATCATGCGACTGCAAAAGAGCCACAAGGTGACCAACCATCTCAGCTAGAGTCATCCTAAACTCCTCCTGCTCAATGAGCTCAAGGTTGGGAAGGAAATAAGATCGATGGTGCATATCTTCCCAACGCTTATCACTACCACACATGGCTTCGAGGATAGCTTCATCAGATGGAAATGTATCATCGAGGCAATCGTGAAAGCAAGATGAGTTGGCTTCCCAAACTGGCAGCATAATTGGATCTTCTTCAACTGTTTAGGGAGAAGAGAGATCTGGATCTGCAATGGTTTGTTGGATGTGATCGTAAGTGAGCTCCACTACAGATAAAGGCATAGACATCCCAACGTGCGCAATGTCTCCAGACATAGAATCTGTGGATGGCAAAATCCATGGATCACCACAATAGGAAGTCCGGAATGGCATACTATTCGAAGGAGGAGGCGCACTGTTGGAAATGGTTCCAATAAAATTCACAGGTGTAGAATGGTTAAAAGTTCCCATCAACGAGGGGTACATTCCAACACCTATGTTCCTAGTTGCCGACTGAGAATCAGAAACTTGTGGGACTACTGATCCCGTAGATGCTGTGGAAGGAGTGACAAGATAATCTAGCTGATCGATCGTCACAATCTTGCCTTCATGGGGAAAGCAAATGACTCGAAATACAGTAGACGCAATAGCCTTCATAGCGTACATCCAGTTCCGACCCAGTAAAAGGTTGTAGTCGATGGGCGCATCAACCACTTCGACTTCAATAGGCATGGACTTACCTCCCAAGGAGACAACAAGGGAAGGGATAATTCCATGCGGCGTAAAAGATCTACCATCGAATGCAGTGAATGTAGTTCTAGACGCGAGTAGGGGAGGAGAGCCAAGATATTTCCAATAAGTCAATGACATTACTGACGTGGAAGCACCTTCATCAACCATAGTACGTTTGATGAAGCTCTTAAGGAAAACCACCTGGATTTGAAAAGCCACGTGGTAAGGCAAGCAAGATTGGACATCAGTAGTATCGAACTTGATAACACTAGGACTTCCCCCATCCTGAATTCCTAACGCACTCAAAAGGGCATGCTTCTGAGAAGGACAGGCTTGCAAAACTTCAAGAGCCGACATGGCACACAGAGTTTGGCCCAAATCTTCTACGATGGACTAGTTCTGGGAGGCTCGAGCATTAGGATTATGCGTAGAGCGCTTGAGAACACCTTTCGGTATCCGCGGCATAATAGAAGGCTTCTCGATATGCAAGGAATTATTAGGAGGAGGGGGAGGATCATTCCCCAAATTCGGTTGTGGTGCACCATAATCACGTTGATGAGTAGCAACACAAACCTCCGACTGAACCATATTCATGCATCCATAACCACTAGTATTAGAAGAAGACGTTGTTGTTTCATTAGTACCATAAGCAGTGGTGGGAGCATGCGAAGCCATGTTTTGGTGATGAGGTATGGGATCCTTCGACACAGCTGGCCTCTGTGCCAAATGCTTCAATGCTTCTTCAATACGAGGACATAAGTGAGTAAGATGATCCTCCCACAAAGCTTGCAAGGGAATTTCACCTTACGCCTAGGTTTATGATCCTCGCCAGCATTACCGCCTTCCCGAGGAGGGTTGGTATTCTCTTTACGAGGAGTATTATGATTGCTATTGTTGTTACTTCCATTGTTTCCACCCCTATGATTATTTCTCCCCTTTTTCTTCCCACCAGGTTGCTGGTTTCCTGACGGTTTCGTTGATTGCACATTGTGTACATCAGACGATGGAGTGGAAGTGGACAAGGTGTGAACCTGTCCGGGTGCAGATTGGTTTAGCGAAAAATTTTGCATTTGATTAGCTACAAAGTCTACAGAGCGAGTGCATGCGAACCCCACGATGCCATCGACATGTGGTCCAGGAACTGACGTGGGCTCATGTCTTGTTCTCGGTGCATTGGGAATAACGTCATACAAAATGCTAGACTGAGAATAAAGAAGATCTAACTGCTGGACTTTCAAGATAGCTTGTTCCTCAATCATAATGCCGGACATTGAAACATCCTTAGCAATATATGGAAGCAAAGACTTAAGGAACCATTCCAACAGGAAATCTGGAGGAATGTTGGCTTTCACTAATCTCTTCCGTCGACGCCACTCTTGAACGTGGTCAGAAATATGTGTGGCCTTATTCTGACAGAAGGTGGACAACAACTCAGTACCAGTATCATAACGAACCGACAACTGGAAATGGTCTAAGAAAACCAAAGCAATCTCGTTGAAACCCCTATAGGTGTTCCGGGCAACTCCACATACCACTTCGCAGTTTCCCCCGTTAGGGTGCGTTGAAATAGTCGTAATCGAATGGAATCATGATTCAAAGAGTTGGAGGAGCACCAAAGGTGAAATGTCGTGACATGATCTCCCGAGTCCTCACCACCTTTCCCCTCAAACTTTGGAATGTCCAAAGGGAGCTTGGTAGGGACCGGGGGACAAGTAGGGTCGTGACACACCGGATCATTCGTGAGCTTCGAAAGATCCAGGAGATTTAGTCGTGCAAGGAATGGGAGTTGCGGCTGGAAAGCTTGATTATAAGCTCCCATAAAAGGTTGATTGAACGGAACTATGTTATACGATGGACCAAAAGCTTGACCATGAGGGTTAAACTGCTGATACTGAGGACCTGATGGCCCATAAGCTTTCCCATGGCCATAAGATGGATAACCTCCCCCTGCCTGACCCATTTGAGAGTAAGCAAGTATATGTGCATTTTGAGCACCATATTGGGGTGGTGGGTGATACTGGTGGCCAACACCGACTATGTTATAGTAAGGGTTGCCACCATGAGTATGGGGCATGTATGTACTATTCATAGTGGGAACCATGTTGTATTGATTGTAATGGTATGGTATGTTCCCACCCCCAATATTCGGATTAGCTTGAGCAGTCGTGTGATGACCATAAGCATTAGAAGTATTCCCGAGTCCAATATGGGTGTGACCAATAGCAGGGTTGGTGGTGTGATGTCCATGTGGATAGGAAATATTCCCACCCCTTACATTACTATTACTAGCGGCAGTAGTGGACGCAAAAGTATGCGGTAAGTGTCCACCCCCGTGGTTGGGAGGAACGGTATCATGTGTAAAAGTGGTCCTAGGTTGACGAGTAGCGACATGTGTACTAGGTGGTGGATGGCGAGTCATGTTTCGGACAGCATTCCGACTAGGTTGAGTATTCCTAGGAGGTGGTCACGTTCCAACATTAGCATGGCTAGGAATCGGACCAGTCCCCATACCATGTGAGTGGGTCGACAATGTAGTGCCCCCAGCTAGGGTAGTGCCCCCAGTGGGTATAGTATGGCCAACACTTTGACTAGTGCCAGCATGAGTACCAACCATAGTGGAAGGTTCGACAGTATTGTGACTAGGCATACCAAAAGAGAGTGCAGTGGGGTTGACCATAGGGCTGGAATCATCATGAGTCTTAGGACTCCTATATCTAGAATCACGTGGAAACGAAGGAACGAAAGGCTTGTCCTATTCTTCCTCCTCGGGTAAGTCAGGCATCCCGTAAAGATAATTATCTAGATTTGAAGGATCAAATAGATCCCGGTCAAGTGGATTAGGCCAAATAGAACCAGGTTAAGTTATAGGTGGATCACCTCCCCAATCCTCATGAGGAGTCTGGGGCTCAGAAGTATGTTCAACTCTACCCGAAGGAGTAGAAAGGTCTTGCCCGATATCGGGATGTGTAGCCATGTAATCGTCAACGTAATTCGTGTAAGAATTTGAAGACTCAGAGGGATCCCTCTGACGTCCTCTAGTAATGCATTGTGTAACCAAAGCTGGCTTTCAACCAGCCAAACGACGGGACCGGCGGAGTGTAGGGCTCCGTGCCACGTTCTCTCTGGAGAGAGACACAGCGTCTCCTAAAGGCCAACTATCGATCAAAAATAGTAAATCAAAAGCACACACCTAGAGAATCTAATTTAATAGCAAATAGACAGAGTGGCTAAATGAGCTCCCGACACTAGAGCTGGTATGTCTCACCTAGGAGAGGCTTGAGACTCCCAAACTATAGCCGGAGGTAACAGAATCAGTTATAGACACACCCAGTCTTCACTGTGTTGACAGGGTCAAGTCCACTACATGAACACAACTGTGTTGTCCAATCCCTATCTGACTTAGGACATAAACAGCATAACCACTGCAAGTAACCTGTGCGATACCTAGGTACGGCAACTATGTCTACCGCAATATAACCAATGCTCAGGGGAACAGTCGTAGGTGGGACCCGTAGTATGGGCAGAGTAGCTAAGCCCGAAGCACAAGAGGATGAACCTCCGATACCCCCAGATACGAACAAATCCTGGATATATCTCCCACGTTCAGCCGGTATTAGAGGGATATCTCCTCAACCAACCTCCCGTGACCTCATGCTTAAATCTGGTTTGAGTAGAGCTTTCCTGAGAACACCGATCTATACCATGGATTCCTCCACTCCCTGGTTAGACACCTAATGTTTCGTTCAGTAGTCTTGGATTGTTAACTCACAATGATCTATTCCAAGACTCTAAACCTATGCTAGTTGGTGTACCCTATAAATAAAATAAGTCTAATCAATTTTATGATTAAGCATTAATTTTAGTGGTTGTGATTACTCAAGGGATATGGTCGTGAAACTAGTGATGTGTAGACTCAATAATATGCACCATCATCCAATCCTAGACTCAACTATCCAATAAAACAATGTCACTAATATGCAAAATCAACCAACAATTCCAAAATAAATATGCAAACTTTTATTTTTTCAATGCACAAGAAGAACCTAAAATGAAGGCAACAAGCACTCAATGCAAAATGCAGTACATGAAAATAAAATATTTTTGTATTTTCTCTTATAAACAGAAAGGAAAATGCAAAAACTAAATGAATGTTTTTGTATTTTTTCAATATATATGGAATGAAAAAAATGCAAGGCAATTCCTACTATTCAGTCACTAAAGTGCCGAGAAGATCACTAAGACAACCCAACAGATCCTAAACAGCAAGACTCAGCCAAAATGAAGAGCTCAAAATGAAGAAACCAAGAGGTTAAAACCAAAGATTGGTAAAAAACCAAGAAGGCTTAACCAAGAGAAACGAAGAGATCTGGTCACAACCAAGGCATGAAACAGTCAAGAAAGAGGCCAACAAAGACTCAGGAATCAACCAAACTCACCCAGCAACAACCAATAGCCATAAACCAACAAAAGCCGGAGTTACACGCTATTGTCGAAGGAATACCTGTGGGTACCCACAAGCAGTAGAGTAAACAGAGGTGGGTAGACGCGGGCAGAACTCAGCCAGCTCGTGGGTGAGGAACAACAAATGGTCAAACAAAGAGTCCAGAGGCTCAGAAAAAGCAAGTTTTCTACAGTGTATCTTAACGGCCAATCAGTGACATAGAGCTTCAATAAACAACAACTCTAAATATGGACTAATGCTCAAAATGTTTCCCAAACATGGATGTTTTCCCCAGTGGAGTCGCCATTTATGTATTGGAGAAAACTCACTATGGCTTGGGAATACCACAACAGACAGATGACTACCAGAAATATACTCAATTCTCAAAACAATGCTATTATAAATGACAATGTTAAAACAATGCAGAAATGTAACCAACCTCGATCCAATGTTTGATGTAGATCCCCATTGGAGATTTCAATCCGCGCACATCCAAGCACTTATAATTTGCAAATTAGTATTGACAATCAATATCTAACAAGTACATGTGATATATAAATAACATTAACATCATCAATAACAATGGTCCATAATGTCATAAGCAAATGCAACCCAATGTATAATAAATGACATTCACACCATGAATGGACGAGAATATGAGTATTTCTATTAATGAACAAGAAGAAGTACAAAGTGATACGACCTCTTGCCAGCAACCAATCTGAACCAAGATCTAGATCAATCCACTTGTGCCTCCACCACTTCAATCCTCCATGAATGGAAAACTCAAACTAGAAAGGAGTTTGGAAGGTGAACATAACTGGTTCACAACTACAAGGATGAATGAGTGCAGACTCAAGATAGGGCAAAAATCCACTAGAGTGCCTTTACTATTCTCTTCTTCCTCCCGTCCATAAGCCATATGTACTCAATATATAGTCCTCTCAAAGGTAGGTGAAAGGACTCATCGAGATGTTACTTGGGCAGATGGAGAGCCAAAGGTCACCCAATGACCTCTTTTTGGGAGTAAAAAGTAATAAAATAGTGGTTTTTACCATTTTACTTGATACCCGCGGGCTATAGGGATGCAACTCACGGGTACGCATGCTATAGTGATGCAACATGCGGGTAGGAACAAAAATAGGATAGACTAGTATCACTGAAGGATGAAAATGGATCTGAGTCACTGAAATGGATCTTACAGGCCAAAGAATGCTGATGCTCACAGGGTGGAAGATTTCTGTGTAACACCTTGGTGCAGGGACTCAAGAAGGCTATTGATTTGGGTGCACAAGTAATAGAATGTTTTGGAGATTCTGAAATCATAGTTAAACAGGTAAGAAACAAGATACATTGTTTGTCTCCACGTTTAACTAATTATCAAAAAATGGTTAGGGTTCTCACTAACTCTTTCTCTGCATTCAACATCAAGTCAGTCCCTAGGTCACAAAACTTTGATGCTGATCTCTTGGCAAATACAACATCTAGGATGATTCCACCAGAAGGCTTGTCACCTAAAACCTTTTCAATAGAACTTATGTACAGGCCCTCTATTCCTGATAATGTTACAAACTGGAAAGTGTTTGATGATGACCAACAGATACTAGAATTTCTCACATCCCAAGATACCTTTCAAGACATGGAAATAGATGAGGCTGAGCATGAGAAATCCATGTTTGATCCTTCCAACATCATCCCAAAATTAGTAACCAACCTAGAGAAGTTTTATGACCTGCAAGATAAGTTTAAACACAAGACCAACTGCAAGACCCAGAGTTCTTCTCTGAATTATGAGCCAGTCAACCTTGGTACTAAACAGATTCCCCGATTCATCAACCTTGGGGTTGACTGTTATGTTGATGAAAGAATAGATTTCATTAGATTGTGTAAAGAGTACAAAGATGTTTTTGTGTGGACCTATGATGAATTGAAGACCTTTGATACTACCATTATGCATCATAACATACCGATGAAGCCAGAAGTCAATCCTTACCAATAGAAACTAAGGAAGATGCATCCTAGTTTGGAACTCTCTGTAAAGAAAGAACTTGAAAAGTTACTGACAGCTTGAATCATATTCCCTATCAGACACACATAATGGATAGCTAATTTAGTACCTATTCGGAAAAAGAATGGGGAAATCCGACTTTGTGTCAATTTTAGAAATTTGAACAGAGCTTCCGAGAAGGATAACTACCCTGTTCCTCCCATGGAACAGATTCTACAAAAGGTAGCAGGGTCAGAGATGTTCTCTCTCCTGGATGGTTTTTTGGGATACAACCAAGTCATGGTTGCCCCTGATGACCAACTAAAAACAACTTTCAGAACCCCTTGGGGTACCTTCGCCTACAGGCCAATGCCTTTTGGGATGATAAATGCAGGAGCCACATTCTAGAGAGCTATGGATATAGATTTCGTAGGTTTGATGCATAATTCTGTCATACTATACTTAGATGATATCACTATCTATTCAAAAAAATGACATGAACATTTGTCTGCTCTCAAACAGATTTTTGAACACTGCAGGAAGTACGGTATTTCGCTGAACCCTAAGAAGTCCATATTTGCAATAACAGAAGGTAAGCTCCTGCGTTTCATTGTTTCCAAGGAAGGTATGATTATTGATCTTGAACGCACTGAAGCTATTTCAAAGATCGGTTTGCTTGGTTCACGCAAAGCCATGCAATCATTCCTCGGTGAGATTAATTTTGTACGTAGGTGTGTTCCAAATTTTGCACAAATTGTTAAGCCATTGCAGCAATTAGTTAAAAAACATGTACAATTTAGTTGGTCGCAGGAACAAAAGGATGCATTTGTTGAAATTAGGAGAGCCATTGCAGAAGCGCCTGCTCTGATGTCTCTAGATTTCAACAGAGATTTTATTCTATATATTTTTGCTACTGATTTTTCTTATGTAGCTGTCTTGACTTAGAAGCATGATAATGATGCTAAGATTCCAATTTCATTCATGAGCTCAACATTTAAGGGAGCAGAACTTAAATACTCCCAAATTGACAAGCAGGCTTATGCATTCTACAAGTCTGTAAAACATTACAAACCGTACTTATTGAAATCCTAAACGAAGGTTATTGTTCCTTACACAGCCATCAGAAATGTGTTGGTCCAGAAAGAACTAGTCGAGAAAAGAGCCCATTGGATGATAGCTTTGCAGGAATACGACCTTGAGATCATACCAACGAATATTTTAAAAGGAAAAGGTTTGTGCCTACTCACCTCTCAGTCAAATGATCCGATATAGCAGCAAACTGAATGGGATAAGGAGGAAAATGTTCCTATAGGTTCTGTTAATGCCATAGATCCCCAACATCTGAATGGTACGATCATATCAAGTTTTTTCTAAACCATGGGTTTGCTCCTTAAACCTTTGAATTCAAAAAACGCAGAGCTTTAATATTAAAAGCTTCCCCTTATCAATTTATTAATGGAGTTTTGTTTAGGAAAAATTACAATGGGGTTTTCCTTAGATGCTTGGAGAAAAATGAAATTGATGACATTCTTTTACAATTTCATGCAGGACTTGCTGGAGGCCATTTTTCAGGTGAAACCATAGCTCACAAGATTCTCAGAGCAGGATATTATTGACCTACTCTGTTTAAATATGCCTATGATCATGTTAGAAGGTGTGAAACATGTCAGAAGTGTGCAGGGAAATTAAAAAAACTTGCTTTTCCTCTGCAGCCAATAACAGTTCAGTTCCCATTTCAACAATGGGGACTGGATTTTGTTGGACCAATTAATCTTATTTCCTCCCTGCAACATAGGTATATCCTGACAGCAACTGACTACTTTTCTAGATGGGTAGAGGTAGTTCCTCTTAGGCAATGTAACACAAACCAAGTTGTTTCCTTCCTAGACAGCCACATAGTCACAAGGTTTGGGGCCCCTGAGTATCTTGTCTTTGACAATGCATCCTACTTTTCCTCAATTAATCTCATACAGTATGCCCTTGAGAAAGGGATCAAACTAAAATTTTCTGCCAACTATTATCCATAGGGTAATGGGCTCGTTGAATCTTCTAACAAAAACTTGATAAATATTTTGAAGAAGACAATAGCCTCCCATCACAAAGATTGGCACACATATCTTTACAATGCTCTTTGGGAAGATCGAGTTACCCCAAAGTCAGCTATTGGAAATTCTCCCTATTGCCTAGTTTATGGCAAGGAAGCCATCCTACCATCTAATCTTACTATTCCCTCATTACAACTAGCCCAATCCATTCAAGAAGATGATTCTTCCCCTCTTTAGCAAAGAATTGATACCTTGCTTAAGTTGGAGGAAGACAAGGAGAATGCTAAGAACAAACTGTACCAACATCAGCATATGGTTAAAAGGTGGTTCGATGAGAAATCCTCTTCTGACAGAGAGTTTTTAGTAGGAGATTTGGTATTGAGATGGGATAAACAACATAAGGAAAAAAATGAATATACCAAGTTTCAACGCCTTGGGATAGGACCTTTCATTGTTATAGAAAAGACTGGTCCTAGTATTGTTTGGTAGCAGACACTAGAGGGGGTCATTGACAATTATCTAGTGAATGTTTCCCTGCTCAAGAAGTATTTTGTCTGAACAATTTGATGCATTTTGTACATAGATTTTGTGTGTTTGTTTTTCTTTTGATTTGATTGTTTTTCTTGTATGTTATTTTGTGTTTGAATAACTCTGACACACATATGGTAATGGTAGATCAATCAGTTTGTTTCCATATTGATACAGTCTGAAAGTTCTTAGAATACATGGTCAGTTTTAGCTTTCCTCAACCTATGATAGAACTTGTTTTGTACAGGAGTTACAATCAATAATTGCAGAGCCTTGATTGATAATTTCCCACTTTGATCCATCTTTACATATGTTCCATTTGTTTAATTGAGGTATGGGGAATGATTGGTGTTTCTTATCTTATGTTTCATTGGAAAAGCATCATATCATAATAACTTGATCAGGTTTATCTACTCTGGATCCTATTACAATCACCTTGATAATAATTTTCTTAATAATTGTAGATTACAAGATGGGGGTCTTATCATAAGCCAACCCATTAGGTTCATAGGTGTTTAGTGGAATGACATCTTCATATCAAGCCACCAAACTTGGAAAATGACTTTCAGTTTTTACTGAAAGGTGGAAGATCCTATCATAGGTCGGTCCATTCATGATCTACAAAACACTGGTGAGTAACACTGTTGTTATATGGTTACCAAGCCATGGTAGTGTCTTGTAATTTACACTCTAATAAATATTTATTTTTCTTTATAAGACACTTGTTGTATATGAGGACAGGGGGGTCTTATCACAAGCCATCCATGCCATGATCATGGGTTTGATTTTGGACTGAAATTATCAGTATGTGGTCACCAAGCCATGATAGTTGCTTTCAGTCTCACAGCTGGAAGACAAGGAGTCTCCTTACCGAGCTAGCTTGATCAGTTTCCAGATCAGGTCTGTGAATGGCACTTCTAACATATGATTACCAAGTCAGGGCAGTGGTCTTATATCAACAAGGTCTTATGTACAACTTTCCATATTGTTTCAAAAGAAAAGAGAAATATAAAAAGAAAAAAGAAAAGAGAAGATATAAAAAAAAATGTGTATATTTCCAAAAGAACTATTTCTATATAAATAAAGCAATTAATAAACCAAGGTGGTCTGTAATTTGGATATCCATGAGCAGTTTTAAGTTTACCTCCAGGTTCAACACAAGCTGGCTTTCCATGATTGCATAATGGTAATGAATTCCTGTTATTTCTTACATCTCCTTATCACATTTGCATCATTTTTAATGATTAAGAGATGGGAGTATATCAATCATACGCTTAACTCTGCTTGTTGTTTGTATTTCTTTATGAACATCTTCTAAAATTTCAGGTTAAAATATTAGTAGACTGACATGTTTTCTTTGACTAAGGTTTATTTACAAAGATAACTGGTTCATCCCATCTAGTCGCCATTTGTTGTAGGTACAACAGATCCCATGTTCTAATGGAACACGTGAGCCCCAAGTTTTTTTTAATGCAAAGGTAATGCTTTAAATTCCTCTATAATTATGGGATTTTATCATCTTTATTATGATTTCATGCCTTTGCATTGTTTTGATTGAAATTAGAGTTTTCCCTTTGAAAATTCTTAGTTTTTGACTGTTTTTCTGAAGTTGCAGGAAGCCTTGAATTCTTCCATAAGGTCATTTTTAAACCTGCAAGCCACAATCCTGCAAATGCAGATTGCGGGAAGTGTGTAAATATTTCAGTGAACTTTCCGTTCCGCAACCCGCAATTGTGGATTGCGGAAAGTAATTTGAATAAAAAAGTGTGGTGTGTTTCCGCAACTTGCAACTTGCGGATTGCGGATTGTGGGAAGTTTATTTCATATTAAAGGTTGTTTGTGTTCCCACATCCCGCGGCCTGCAATTGTGGATTGCAGGAAGCTGTTGAATAATATTTTTGAACTTTACAGTTCCGCAACCTGTAACTCACATTTGCGGATTGCGGATTGCAAAGTTATCTTTTTATTCAATAAACACAGTTTCGATCCCGCAACCCACAACCCACAACCCACAATTGCGGATTGCGGATTGTGGGAAGGATCTGCATACCTGCGAATTTGTCTCCCACAATTTATTTCCCTGCAAATCTAAAGAATTGATCTATGTCGTTCATTGTTTTTGATCTGACGGCTCAGATTTTACCCGTCTTAATTATTAAATAGGTCATTTTTCAATTTGGAAAATTACTCTGCTGCTTGAATTTTACTATGAGTTTTTTTACCAGCGATCCTTTTCCTGCCATTTTCAGCTGAAGTGGGTTGGTTTTATCTATTTTTTTCTTCAGTTATTTACAGTTTTAATTAGATTTTTTTTATTGTTGTTCCTTCATTCATCATAATTTCTCCAGTCTGCAAACATGTCGCGTAGCACATGTTCTAAGACTGCCTTGAAAGACCAGTTGAATAAGGACCCAAATTTTGGCATTTTCTCAGACACTAGTGGCAAAATAACTGAAACCTACCAGGTGGACTAGTCTAAAATATTTTCCATATTCGACAACGATGACCTATCCGACATTGAGAATGACCGCCAATCTTATGAGAAAATTAGGAATTCTCAGCTTCATGCAATTGCTACTAGACCTGCCATCTTGCCTTATGCTAACGTAATTAAGTGGATAGTATAGCATGCCAACCCTAAAGATCGCTCGTTCAATGATAGCGCGGGTTTCCAATTAACCAATTTTCATCCTAAGGTATTTACCAGGGCATTTTCCCTTGGACCACCTGTGCAGATTCTCAGTGCCGCATTCCTGGAGTCTGCAAACACCAGGTTTAATTTCAATGAAATGATCAAATCCTGGATGCACAAACTAGCCAGCTTTATGCGCAGGCCTGATAACTTATACCGAGTGTCATGGTTCAAAGAACCTTACTCTTTATTAGAAGCTATGTTTTCCCGGCTGTATGACCTTCCTAATTCCTCAATATTCAAATCCGAATGGGCTCCTCTGGCTCATCATGTCTTGACTACAGGTGAATCTTTTCCTTGGGCTTCTATTTTGTCTTTGGAGCTTAAAACAACAATTGGAAATTATCAGAAGTCCCCTGCTATATAGAAACCCTCTTTCTTTCTTTCATCCTATGTGATAGATGTGTTCTGTGCTGAATTTCAATATCCCAACATGGGGTGGAATTGGACCCCTGTTGCTCCTCCTGTTCACATATATCATTCTACACTATGGGAGGATAACTATGTGCCTCTGTTATATGACATTTGTGATCATGTCCTTGGTACCATTTATCTCAAGATATTTAAGGAAGATGCACCATCTTTCTCAGTTGATGCTAAGCTGTTCATTGCTACAATTGGGGATTGGTATGTAGGGGAATCCTTCTCCTATGTTAGGATTTGGGGAAGTAGTGCTGCTCATCTGCTACCTAGAATTGTTCCCAATAGACTGCTGATTGAAGAAGTATCATACCAGACTGTGGTAGAAGGGGTTTACCTCAAACTTACGGGTCCCAAGAGGAGAGGATGGCCTAAATTCCCCTTGAACCTTGGTCATTTTTCTATCCCTACTTCTACCTGGGCCCAAGTATTAGGTAATAAGATTGCTTCTCTTAAACTAGGCCGGTATGCTCCCAAAAGAAGACATGATCCTAATAAATTCCTAGATTCTCATTTTAAGCATAATCACATGAAGATATTCCAGATGAATCCACTACTTGGGAGTTGACACTTTTTCTGAAGTCCTGGCAAAAGCTAAAAGACAAGATTAACAGAGCCAGATTTTGCTATATCAGAAAGAGCTTAAAGACAAGGTCTTCAGATACAGGAAAATGGAGTTTGATTTGATTGAGTAGGTAAGAAGGGAAAGAGAAGAGAAGGAGGCTCAAAAATATAAAACCCCTCTCATGCTCACTTATCCTGATGGTGATAAGGGTAAAGGACCTATGGAAGAGTCTCCCCAGTGGAAGATTTCTGATCAGGTTAAAGTATTGATCCAAACTTCCCAACATATGAAGAAGGAACTTATACAAATGACAGAAGCTTATAACTGCTTCCTCTCAGATTCCTACCTTTGATATTGATAGTGATGAAGAGGGTGAATTAATTTCTCTTGTACCTTTGTTAGAAGAAATCACTGAAGGTTCACAAGCAGTCTCATATTGGCTAGACACTATAGCTATGGATGAACCTGATTCAGGTGAAGGTATATCTCAGGTTTATACTGTTCTTAATACAGTAATTACAGCTACATCACTTCCTTCAGCATAAGTTCCTCATGTTATAACTGTTGAGGTAACACCACCAACAACCATGTCTTAGTTTTTTCACTTCCACACCTCCACCTTCCATGATTCCACTCCCTATTTCCTCTTCAACCATTACAAAACTCCAGTCTACGACTGTCCCTCTACAATCATCTCCATCTCCTTTTGTACCCTTTGCTACTGATGTACCAGATCCCTTACTTCTTTCTTCACCATCAGTTGTTGACACTCAAAATCCACCACAGGAAGTTCTTGCTTCCATTCCTTTATCAACCACTGTATCATCATCTAGTGGAGTTCTGCCTTCTTCCCAAGTCTCATCTCAGGTTGCTGTGTCTATTCCTAGCCCTACTGCCACCCAGACACCCCTTTTGGTTACAACAATAGATGTGACCACATCATCCACTGATGTGGTGGATACCTTTGAATATGATGTTATTATGCCTCTGGGGGACTACTTCTATAGCCAAGAAACCAAGGAAGTTATGAGGAGAGGAAAAAAGAGAAGAAAATATCATGGAGGATTGGAAGCTCCCATTCCTGATCAAGTCATTTGGGAAAAGTAGTCTGATGATATACAGGTAGAAGCAGTTTATGTAGCTCAAGCCTTGGGTGCATTTGCAGGAGAAAATTTGGATTCAGTCAAGACTCTGAACAAGGAGATTGACTTGAAAAAAGAGGAACTAAATAACCTTCAAGAGCAATTGACAAAAACCAAAGAAGAGCATGAGGTTTATGTTCAAGATTTGAAGAAGATATTTGAAGACAAGTTGGAAGATCTGTAGTTGTAGAATACTTCTCTCCAAGCTAGACTAAATGATGCAGAAACAGAAAATGATGTCAAGGAAGAAAGAATTGTTGTACTCAGAAAGCAACTTGAGGATGCAACTGCAAGTGCAACCTCCTTTGCATTTTCTAGGTTTTCACAGAAAGAGTTCAAAGACCTATCTAATCAGATTAACCTGGAACATCATCAACTTTTGGCTAAGATGTTTATTACCTTGGGTGAAATTCATGATACTTTCATTGCCTTTGTCAAAATGTCTAGCACCTTGGCCCAGCAAGTGGAGAAAACCAAACATGATTCTAAATCTATAGAAGACATCATAGATTGGCAGAAGTACATTAAAGATAATCCAACTGATATTCTTGATTTGGGCAGACTCAAATTTAGAAGGATCAGAACTGTTGTGAGAGCTTGGGACAATGTCATCGAGATGGTACAGGATACTATCAACCAGGCTCAAGCCCTTTGCAGAAGAAGATGGTATGCCTCAGAAAATCTCATGGAGATACTGGAATTCCCCACAATGGGGCTCATCGAGGAGGCAAATCCCTCGATATTGATGATTGAGTAGGTCAAAGTCCGTTGTGATCAAGTCAAAGAGAAAATCCTACAGATTGATCACATCCAAATTGAAGACATGGATTGGTTGATCAAGCAACCTGTTTCTATGGAGGCTAAGATCTATATGTTCATCCACACGTGGCATAACATATCTAAACATGAGATTGAGGTATTCATGTGTGATGCCTAGCTGGGGCTCGAATCTCCTCATTATACATATATAGATGAGTTGATGGAAGTTTGGGACAAGTGGGAATATTTCCTCACTAGATAGGATATTCTAATTTTGTAAATCCCTGCTTGAGGGGAATTTATCCTTTGTATTATTTTTGTAATTTATTATTTAAGGGGTAGATCTCTCTCAGGGAGAGGATGATGATTTTGGGGTAGAAATCGTCAGAAGAAGACTGGAGAGACTTTGTCTTATGCTCAGCTTTTAATTTCTTACAGACTTTCATTAATACAGTAAAGTTATTCTCTTGCATCATCTTTTGTCCATTGATCAAGTTTATTTGATAAATATTGATTTTTACTTCAGACTGTTATCTATGTTGTTTAATCCATTTGCAATTATTATTTTATACAGGGATCTGTGATCTGGATTTCTCCTTACATTTGATCTGTGTATGAATTATGTTTTAATTGAATTTCTTCAACTAAAATATTTTATCGATTTTTGCAAATGATTTATAGTGAATTATAATATATGTTAATTTTTTAATTCACATACCAATTACAAGTTAATCTTGAATGAGCTAAAACACTTAATATTGCACTCAGTTAATTTTAATTAATTGGTTGTAACTCAAGAAAATAAGGAATTGAATCTTAAATTCACATCAAGTTAATCTACAATTCAAAACAAGACACCTTTTAGAGTAGGTCTAACATAGTTTAGATTTCCCTTTCTAGGTAGATTTGTTTCCCAACTGAACACACTTTGTTTTCCTTTTTGGAAGACAGATCCTTTTAGGATCAAAACCATAAGTGCCAACGGAGGTGTTTGTATCCATGGGAGATCACCAAACCAAACAGCTCAAGGATAGGGTAATAATTACGCAGGATTATCTGAAGCCTTTGGCTGGGTTTTCTTCCTTTGTTGTGAGACTTGGAACTCATTCCAGCACCTTTCCCACCCTGAACCCCCAAGGCCTTAACAGGCCCTTTGCAAAATGGGGTATTGATTTTATGCACTGTAAGCCCACTTCAACTGTGGGGCATAGCTATGTTATCATAGTTATTGACTACTTTACTAAATGGGATGAATCCAAGCCTACATAGACATAAGATGGAAATACAACAACGTTATTCATATTCAATCATATCATAGCTAGGTTCGGAGTCCCGTAGGCCATCGTGACTAACCATGGTTCCCACTTTAGGAACCATATGATGGATGAACTGAGTTCCAAACTGGGTTTTCGTCATGAAAAATCAACCCCATACTACCCATAGAAGAACAATCAAGTAGAGGTGATCAATAAATTCTTGAAACATATGATCCAATGCACCATGGGTACCCAAAAATATAATTGGAACTTAGCTCTATTCTCAGCTCTATGGGCCTATAGGACATCGGTAAAAAATGCAACTGGGTTCACACCATTTCAACTGGTTTACGACCTCGAAGCAATCCTATCGATTGAATGTGAGATACCATCCCTCAAGTTAGCTGTAGAACTCTTACCCAACACAACCACTGAGGAAGAACGATTTCTATACCTAACCAAGCTAGATGAAACTCGCCGAGACACTACACTCGCCAACGAGGCCCATAAAAAACATTTCAAAGATCAGTATGATAAATCCGTCCAACCTTGGGTTTTCAACAAAGGTGACTTAGTCTTAACCTACAACCAAATGAATGATAAGATAGGTAAAGACAAATTAGAATCTAAGTGGTACGGTCCGTACATTGTTAAATGCATGTTAGAGAAGGGATCTTATAAGCTCGTAGACTGTGATGGTATATCTTTGGGAGAGCCCCACAATGGGATTTACCTAAAGAGATTCTATGCGCAGGTTCATCCTGCGTGAAACACTTTGTGTATAATGTATTTAGTGTGATTTTGGTTTAGTTTTTTTCATGTTAGGTCTCTATCTCGTACATAATCATTTATCTCGACTTGTGATTTTATGCGTAGATGTCGTCATACTTTGGATTCGTGAATGGTGCTATTCGGCATACCCAGAACCTTGCTTATGCAGAATGGGTACTTTATTCCCCTGCCGGGGAGTTGGTATCCTCGGGTGGAATTTTCTTGGGCCCTACAACTATTCGGATATCCACATCATCATTTTCAGGACCTTGCATGCAATTAGGGTTTGCATGCAAATTATAGGGTTTGCATGTATCCCAGTCACCAGGTTGATGCCTCCAGCACCTTATCCACTTCATTCTAGCACCCGGGAGCTTCTTACATCAGAATTTTAGCCCTCCTAGTCATGAAGGCGCCCACTTCTCACCTACTACCAGAGAAGGGTGCACTTCTTCACCTACCACCTCAGTTTACACTCAGTTAGCTCCAATTCTCCCTTATTTGAGGCTAGTTTCACTCCCGACTGACTGTTTCACTCTGTTGGACCTCCAGATTGACTAGATGACTTGTTCTGACTTCAGTTAAGCCTCCCATGCACCCTCCACTGAGTCTCCTTCCCTATATCAGTGCTACACACTTCAGTTACACTAGTTACACTCAGTTAGCTCCAATTCTCCCTTATTTGAGGCTAGTTTCACTCCCGACTGACTGTTTCACTCTGTTGGACCTCCAGATTGACTAGATGACTTGTTCTGACTTCAGTTAAGCCTCCCATGCACCCTCCACTGAGTCTCCTTCCCTATATCAGTGCTACACACTTCAGTTACACTAGTTACACTCAGTTAGACTCAGATTGACACTTGGATGATTGGTTCTTGTGCATTGATGACCACCACTAATTGATGATGAGGACTCCTAGTTGGAGCCAAGCTACACCATTCAGTAATTCGAATGAGCTTCTTAGTCAATTTGAATTGCTCACTCATTGTCAGATGATTGTATTGTAATTATTCACCCTTATTGGGATATTGAGCACTGATGCATGTTTTGCACAGTTTTACACCATTTTTCTGAGTTTCATCTATTGTGATTGATTTACTTGTTAATTAGATCTGCTGTGACTAATTTTACATGGTATCAGAGCCATGGCAGGGACAAGACTTCTTTTCTGCAGGTGTTCTACATGAAGATTGAGCAATTTTTTCTCACTTTGCAGCAATTTTATGCAGTTGCAGCTATTGCTCCGTAATGGTTCTTGTTTGCTTGTGATTTGCAGGTTTCTTACTTCCTCCATTTGCATTCGCTATTGCAGAGATGGAATATTCTTCTTCACAAAATCTTCTTACTCCATTCAACTATGATGAATGGAAACCAAAGATGATTGCATGCTTGAAGAGACAATGTCTCTTTGATATGTGTATTGGTATTACAAGAGATTTTGATTCCAATGAAGAGGAGAATGATTGGCTTAATGATTGTGACAGAGATTTTGGGACAGTATGTCTTTCTATGTCTCCTTGTATGCGCTACCTCAGTACTACTGCTGAAAATCGAAGTGATCTATGGGTCCAACTTGACAGAGAATTTGGAAACCAGGAAGAAGAGGATCATGCTAGCCTTTTGGAGAACAAGCCTAGTGAGATCTCCTTATGTGTTCTTTCTGATCATGTCTTGGCCTCAACAATTGTTCAAGATGAAGAAGAAACTGTAGATTCAAAACTCACTCTCTCAATGTCTTCTATTTCAAATTCTGAGCAAGATAAACTAGCTCATACTCTAGATTCCGAAGAGGTTCTTAAATCCTCTCTTTCACATGAGTTTGCTGGTATGCAGAATAATGATCTACTTGAAGTTTTAGAGGTAAAATATGATTTTGGGGGTGAAGCATTCGCCCTCCTTGATTGCATGCCTCCTATAGACTTGTGTTCTATCATTTACAAAGTTTATCAGAGTTTTAATGAAGATGAAGAGCACTACCATTCGCTTGAGTTCAATTCGCATGCACTTTTTGCTGATTTTGGTTTTGATCTCAGGCTTGTTGGTTCAAAGGAGATCTCAAGAAACCATTCATCTATTCTTGGAGCTAATTTAAATTCTACTGATAAGAAGTTCAAGTTTCAAGATCTATTTGATCTTATTGGAGCTTATCCTACCTCACTTGGTTCAAATCATAGGTTCCAGGATCATCCTCATATTTTCAGATTTGTTCTCACCATTTTTGGTATGAAGAGCGAGTTCATAAAGTCTCCACATTCGCTTGCATCCACTGATGGAGAATTTAAGCACATGTTTTTGGAGCATGATCCATTTACTCCCAAGAGTAAGATACCTCCAGACATATCTACTTGATTTTGGAGCAGTTAAATCTTTTGGTGTGCTACAGTCTATTTTGAGGGGGGGTATTTTTCCCATGAGGTTTTCCCCATTTCCTCGGTTTATTGACTGTTATTAGTTTGGATTATTATTGTATTGGGGTGACCTTTGGTCTTAGTAACCAAGGCCCTACATTATTCTTTTTTCACATCATAGTCTAGCTTGAGGGGGGGTGTTTGGATATCCACGTCATCATTTTCAGGACCTTGCATGTAATTAGGGTTTGCATGCATCCCAGTCACCAGGTTGATGCCTCCAGCAACTTATCCAATTCATTCTAGAAACCAGGAGCTTCTTACATCAGAATTTTATCCCTCCTAGTCATGAAGGCACCCACTTCTCACCCACTGCCAGAGAAGGGCGCACTTCTTCACCTACCACCTCAGTTTACACTCAGTTAGCTCCGATTCTCCCTGATTTGAGGCTAGTTTCACTCCGTTGGACCTCCAGATTGACTTGATGACTTGTTCTAACTTCAGTTAAGCCTCCCATGCGCCCTCCATTGAGTCTCCTTCCCTATATCAGTGCTACACACTTCAGTTACACTAGTTACACTCAGTTAGACTCAGATTGACACCTGGATGACTGGTTTTTGTGCATTGATGACCACCACTGATTGATGATGAGGACTCCTAGTTGGAGCCAAGCTACACCATTCAGTAATTCGAATGAATTTCTTAGTCAATTCGAATTTCTCACTCATTGTCAGATGATTGTATTGTAACTATTCACCCTTATTGGGATATTGAGAACTGATGCATATTTTGCACAGTTTTACACCATTTTTCTGAGTTTCATCTATTGTGATTGATTTACATGTTCATTAGATATGTTGTGACTAATTTTACAACAATAAATAATATTGTGGAGTATCATGCAGTCATTAGACTTCTAAATAAAGTTTCTTCTCTTGGAATCCATTCCTTTATAGTCTACTTGGACTCTCAGCTTGGGGTATCTCAATTGAATCGCGTATACACCGTCTGTGATCCTACACTACTTATTTTATATAGAAGGGTATGCCTCCTTGAACAATCATTTGATTACATTTTATATCAACATGTACCAAGGGATGATAAGATCCTAGTGGACGGACTTCACTAACACCTCGGGGTTTTGGTGTAACGGTTCGTAACATCTGGTATCAGAGCACTTTCTTGGGCTCGTTTGGTGGAATTTCTGCCAAATTTTTTTTCGCATCTGTTGCAGCTTCGTATTTGGGAATAATCCCTATCCGCTTAACTGTGGGAAGTACTTGGGAATAAGCCCTAAAACTCATTGTGAGGAGTACCATAGGAACCCCAAAGTAGCTGGCCCATTCAGAGGACCTACCAGCGAAAAGGGAAACAACCCCTACCTGATTGACTAGTTCCCACCCGTGAGGTAAACCAAGAGCTGTCGTTTGTGGAAAAGCGGTTATCAGTTTTACCTGAGCCATGGAGTGAGGGGTACTGCCCCAATACACAAGCCGTCAGACAGCATTGGTGGCCGAGTGAAACACCTGAACTATTAGGAATCCGTACATACCTGGGGTCCATATCTATTTCAGTTGAACTGTTGCTGATCACTTCCGCTCTAGATCCAGCCGTTTCAAATCTATTCTGAAAGACGTTCCAGATCTAGTCATTTCAAATCTATTCGGAAAGACGTTCCATATCTAGTTGCCGTTTCAGATCCAGCCGTTTTCGATCTCTTCCATGCCATTGCAGATCCATCTATTACAGATCCCTTCCGCGCCGTTGTTGCCGATCCATTTTTTTTTTTTAAAAAGGAGAAATTTTTTCAGCCATCTCTGTTTTCCCTGAAACATATTTCATTCCTAAAGACCCTATCCCAAATTCCACTTCCCAAGACAGAAATCCCACATTTGCCTATTTTTAGGGTTTTCCATGAAACATATTTCATTCCTAAAGACCCTATCCCAAATTCCACTTCCCAAGACCAGAAATCCCACATTTGCCTATTTTTAGGGTTTGCCATAACTTCAATTTTCACCCGATTGCCTTCAAATTTTACCATAGAGTTCCCGCTTCTGAAATCCCCATTTTTTTGCTTCCCTGTCTCTCAGAAAGTGTCAAAAACCTAGTCAAACCCCAATTACCCCTCTAATTTTTTCCCAAATCCAAATTTCCCCTTACTAAATAAGCTTGTGTTTGTGTTTTTCTATCCATTCCCCGCCCCACAAAAAAAAAAAAAATTATTACTGGTTATGGTTGTCACTCGCATAGGACCAAACACCATGGAGGAAGCACTTGCAGCCATCCAAACCAAACTCCAAGATCTGGATGAAAAATTTCACAGCCTCCATCTTCAGCATTCAGCCATGAACAATAACCAACAGTCAGAATCTTTTGTAGCCACCGGATTCTCTTCTTCCAGCAATTTTCGTGGGTAGAAGCTTGATTTTCCTCGCTTGAATGGTAATGTTCAGAAAGTTCCACTTGCATCCTTTCATTTGGAACAGGAAGCCCTTCAATGGTACCGTTGGTACATCAAAGCTCATCCCGAGCCAAACTGGACAGATTTTTTCCAACTCCTTTTGCCACGATTTGGTCCTAGTGCTTTTGATGACTTCATAGGAGCACTCACTAAACTTCACCAAACTGGCACAGTGAGAGAGTATCAGACGGAATTTGAGAAACTAGCCAATCACACAGAATGATTGTCTGATGAATTCTACAGGAGTTGTTTTATCAGTGGTCTCAAGGATGAAATCCGCTCAGAGGTCAAAATGTTTTGTCCCAACACAACGATGGAAGTCCTAGGGTTGGCTAAGTTGGTCGAGGACAAGATCGCAGCTCAACAACGCTCCAAACCCACCTTTATTCCCTTCAGAAATATGGCTTCCCAACGACCTCCCATCATGCCTGCTCCTCAACCAACTCCTATCAAGCACTTGTTTGAAACAGAGATGCAGGCATGCCGAGAAAAAGGGCTTTGTTATAATTGTGATGAGAAATTCACTCGGGGACATAGATGTGTTCAACAAAAGCTCTATCTCTTGGATGTGGATTCTCCGCCTGCCTCGGAACTTGATGAAGAAGATCCAGATATAGTAGATGATCAGGTCCCACCCCACAAACAATGCGAGTCAGGGGATACTTCAAGAAGCTCCATACTCATTGATTCTGGTAGCACTCATAACTTCATTGATCCTCGGATTGCCAAACAGACTGATTGTTTTGTCGATCCTTGCTCCAACTTTGAAGTCATGGTTGCCAATGGGGACACCTTACCTTGTAAGGGGAAGTGTCACAATGTGCATATCTCTATGGAATATTATAACCTGTGCTCTCACATGTTTTCCTTGTCCTTAGGCGGATGCGATGTGGTTTTGGGCGTTCAATGGTTATGCACACTTGGCCCCATCATATGGGATTTTGCTGAACTTTGGATGTAGTTTTCAGTCAATGGGGCACAACACAAATTTATGGGCTTACAACCAGGGTCTCTCTGCATCATCAGTTCACATCGCCTGGAAAAAATACTTAAGAAGAATTCACATGGTGTCATCGCTCAGCTCCATTCCATTCAGATGCACCCATCAACAGTCTCCACTACTTCCTTGGATAGATATGCAGGTGTCTTTGATGAACCAATGAGCTTGTTGCCTTCAAGAGACCTTTCTGGTAAGAATTTAGCTGCATCTACCTCTCAGCAGGAAATGATGACTATTTTTCATACAGTACAGAAGTGGCAGCCATCCCTATTGGGGTATTATTTCTGCATCAAGACTGATCTCCAGAGTCTGGAAACTTTCCTGGAACAACGGGTCTCCTCTCCAACACACCTGAAATGGGTTATCCAACTCATGGGTTATGACTATGCGACCACTTACCAGAAGGGTAAGGAAAATATGGTGGAAGATGCTCCTACTCGCACATTTGATGACCCAGTTTCTCTTACAGCTATTTCTCTGCTTGTTCCAAATTGGTTGCAATCTGTTCAACGGGGCTATCTCTTCTATGAACTCCATGCTTCTTCATCAGTAGGGCACTCTGGGTTCCTCAAAACGTATGACCAGGAACAATGTAACTTCTTTTGGCACGGACTCAACAAGACAATTCAACGGATGGTGGTTGACTGTGATACTTTCCAGGTCAACAAAGGTGAAATGACCCTCCTTTCGGGACTGCTCGAACCCTTTCCCATCCCTCCACAGATTTGGACAACTATTTCTATGGATTTCCTAGAATCACTCCAGTGGTATAGTACCACATCTCAAAGGACACCATATGAAGCAGTCTCTGGACAGGCACCACCAATTCTTCTTCCATACACCTTCAGCAGCTCCCCAGTTCAGGCAATTGACTCAATTCTTCGAAACTGTGATCAGCTTCTTCTCATTCTGTGGGACAATTTTCACATGGAAAGAATTTGATTGAAACAACAAGCCGATCAGCACCGTTCTGAGCGCACTTTTCACATCGCTGATATGGTTCTTCTTCGTCTACAGCCTTCCATGCAATCCTCCCTGAAACTCCAAAGGTGCCAGTGGCTCAGAATGCAACCCGAGGATGCTACAGGGGACCCACTCCTTCAAATTCTACATCAATTTCCACATCTAAAGCTTTGAGGACAAAGCTTTTTCTAAAGGAGAGGGGATGTTAGGAACCCATGTCTTTACTTTGTTAGTATATTGTTGTTGGATGCATATGCTTTGTAAGTCGTCCCGTAGTATTTGTTGATCCATAGTTTATATTAGCCCATAGTATTGACCCATAGTATTGGACGCATATGCTTTGTAAGTCGTCCCATGGTTTTGACTCATAGTATTGGCGCCTATACTTAGCCCATGGTTTGTATTGACACATAGTATTGACCCATGGTATTGGCGCCTAGACTTAGTATATAAGTGTGTGCTGAGGCCTATGAAGGCATCGTGAAGTTAATTGTATTGAGCTTGCTCAAAGGAGGTTTCCCCCTAGAAGTGGCCTGTGATCAATATAAAAGTGATTCTGAGTTCTGTTATTTCTGATATCTCATGTATTTGCATTAATTAATTATTGCAGGTTCATCACATTTGGTATCAGAGCCTCCACCTAGGTTCAAGTCACAGAGCGAGTGGCAATGCCGGCATTGCAGTGTTCGCCTGGGGCTCGTATGGCTTAAAGGGGATACCACCGTACGGGCGCACATCCAGCGCAGAGTCTGGACTGTGAAGCATGGTGGGATGATAAGATCCTAGTGGACGGCCTTCACTAACACCTCGGGGTTTTGGTGTAACGGTTCGTAACAAGGGAGTTCAACACGGTTGTTGATTCCTTAGCTAACTATATGTTGGATTGGAATCTAGCACACACATAATAAATACACCATAAAAGAACACATGTAAAAATGTAACATACAAGTCATCATAGGTAAACAGTAGAGGTAGATCCATATGTATATATCATGTAAAAAGTGTTTTTTGCCACATACAATAGCATAATGTGTCGAAAGTAAAAAATTGGGATCACAACCCATACAAAAATTGGCTCTTTGGCCTACATATCGTATACATGCCGCTAAAAATACTACTGCCTAAACACTAGTTATGAGGTGCATGGTGCTCATGGTAGCACACCACTACCCTGGCAACTCGACGGAGCAGCCTCCCAATCTGCTCTGGCACACCCACAATGTGCCTCTACAGATGATATGGTAAAGCATACCAAGTTTCAATAGTTAGGGCTTGGACCTTATCAAGTTGTCGAGAAGCTTAGCCCAGGAACATATAGGTTACAATATTTACAAGGGGAGAGGGAAAATAGTCTCGTCAACGGCCTAGCACTCAAACAATATTTTTCTTAGGAGTAGGAAAACCTTTGTACATAAATAATTATTTGTTTTCTTTCCTCTTTTCTGTTCTTTTACTTTTTTAAGATAGTTTATTTCAACCTTAGCATGAGTTTGCATTTAAGTTTTGTTATTATTTTATTTATTTGATTTTGTTTCAAATAAATCTCAACTCAAATTTTAGATTGATAAGCAAGAAAACATAGATCTAATATAGAATTACTCTTATGAAAGAATTCAGGATTTTGGAAGGGTTGGAATTTGCTTCGAAACAAAAGGGGTTTCTCTTTGTAAAAGTTATAACACTAATGATTTTAATTGTTACTCTATTTAAAAAGGGAAATGTTTCTTGGTTCTTTTTGTATCAAAACATTTTAAACACAGTGTGTAAATAGCCAAGGTTTAAGGGTTCTAAATTACTATCCTAAGGCTCCACTCACTAACATATAAATAACCTTCTTAGGTAGCCTACTACAATTGAACCATGGAAAGCAAGCAAGTCTTGCAAACGTGTGGAAATTTAAATGATCCTATGCTACAAAAAATTATAGCCAAAAAGGCACACAAATAGAGTCAAAGTTCTCTAAAAATATTCAATATCCATCAAAGAAAAAAATTGGGTATTGGAAAGTTAAATACATGACAAAGCATATCAAGAAGATACGCTTGATGATACTCCAGAAGGTTCTTATCCATACATGAGTATGATAAGTCAAATAAAATATTCATTACTCACACAAAAGGACATTATGGATGGAAGGACCCACTGTTAGGATATTTCAAGACTTCATCCTTGTCCTACCTAGCATTATTTATTTTTCCTAGTTTTCGATGATGTCATTTTCCCCCTAGTGGTGTGAAGATGTCATCTAGGATCCATCTACCAACTTTTGAGCCTACATGCATAATTTTAGGACCACTTCAGTCAGTTTTGTATTTTATAGGAGCCTACTGAGTGTTCCAGTGTAGTCCACCTCATTTATCTGACTCTTGTGGGGGGTTAGAGATTTGGATGCCACTGATTGTGGCCTCATGCACCCTTTTCTGAATGAAATGCATGATAGACTCACTATTGCCCCCTCCTTAGTCAATTAACTGATTGTGACTTCAGCTAATTGAGTTTAGGTTCAGTTCAGTTGACTTTGAGTCTTTCGGAGCACTCTAGTGGTGATAATCCCTATGCTAGACCAACTGAGGTTCGAATTCTCCTGCATGATTTGAATTATCTCCATTGTAACATCATTTTTTATTATAATGATTATTGGAACATGTGATATTATTCTTCTCCTATCTGAGTTCTGCTGCATAATTATTCTTCAGCTCTTTTTTACTGCAGTTTTCACTCTTATTCAACTTTTCTGCTCATTCTTTCTTTGTGAGGTATCCATCTGCTATTAGATCTGTTGTGACACAGAATTTGACACCCACGAAAAATATTTGAAAACTAAGGAGAACCATCTATTGAAGGACTTGAATGTCAAAGTATGTAAAAAGCATCAAAAGAAATGCTAGCAGTATAGGAATGAGGAGCACAGGCATACACCTGCTTGATATTGTTACAATCATGTGGTGTCATATTCAGTGGTGACCAAAAGTTAGGGAAAATAAATAACCTCATATTATGGCCTCAGGAGAGTGATTGGAAAATCTAATATAGGCATACCTTTCCCTAAATTAAGTGACATTATGATCCAAGAAGCTCTTATCCTTAACTGAAATATATACTTTTAAATCATTAAAAAATAATGATAAAGTATGACTACTACAATTAGAAATGAATGATAAGTAGAAGCAAGCTTGTCCTAAGTAAGAGTTTTTATTCTTCAGAGATCCGTGTTCACCATCCAGTCACCAATTTTTGCAGCTGCAACTTCGTCCCCAAAATTTGCATAAAATATTGAGGCCCCTCCTTTATATCTTTTATTTACTAAGGCCTTCTTGGTTTATATCTTCCCCATTTTGCTTTCAAATACTTTTTGTTCTTAGAAATTTTTGAACTTAGAATAGTTTTTCAAGTTTTTGTTTTGGAACAAGTTTTGATTTGTCCCCGAAACAGTTGAAAACAAAAAGAAAAAAAGAACAAGTTTTTGATCGTAGCAGAATTGGATTTCGCGTTGAAACAGTCGAAAGAAAACACATTTTTTCTGTGATTGGAGCAGAATTGGGTTTTGCACTGAAACAACCGGAACAAAATAGGCTTTGAATCTGAAACGGTCGATGTAAATTTTTTTTTGTACTGATATTCAGTCACTCGAATTTATGTTTCTCCGCCGATAAAAGGCTTGTTCTGAAAGGAAGTCGATGATTGGGAATTTTTTGCTTCTGAAATTAGTCCGGCGCTAAACGATCTTTTCAACGAAACCGAATGAGGAAAAAGAGATCGGGGTCAAAATCAATTTTGATCTGAAATAGCTCGGCACCAAAATCAGTTTTGATATGAAATGGGCCCAGTGTAAAAATGGATTTTTATCTGAAACAACCTGATGCCAAATTTTGTTTTTCTCCGAGACAGGGGATCGACATTTAAGTCACTTTTGACCCGAATTGGACCTGGGGTTAAACTCTGTTTTGATCTGAAATAAGATTGGCATTTAAAGGATTTTGTGAGGAACTTGCAACAATTAATTGATAAAATGCACAATATATTGGATCACAGAATATTTTTATTGATCACGAGCCACTTTGAGTGGGAAACCTCCTTTGAGCAAGCTCAATACAAATAACTTCACGGTGCCTTCATTGGCCTCAACACACACTTATATACTAAATCTAGGTGTCAATACTATGGGTCAAAACCATGGGCCAATACAAACTATGGATCAACAAATACTACGGGCAGCTTACAAAGCATATGCGCCCAACAACAATAACACAAACTATGGATCAACAATTACTACGAGACGACTTACAAAGCATATGCATCCAACAACAATATACCAAAAATGTAAAGAGAAGGGTTGACATGGGTTCCTAACATCCCCTCGCCCTTAGAAAAATCTTTGTACTCAAACCTTTAGATGTGGAAATTGTCGTTGAATCTGAAGGAGTTGTTCTCATGTAGCATTCTCTGGTTGCATTCTGTGCCATTGAATTAAGACCTCTGTAATAGAGCGAGAGCGAAGATGACGAGTGCGCTTATTGAGGACAGCCTCCGGCTCCAAAAGGATGGATCCTTCATTATCCAATTTTGGTAAAATCATTTGTCCTCTGATGTTGGTGCCAAGAAATTTCTTCAAGCAAGAGACATGAAATACTGGATGAATGCAGGAAGAAGGAGGAAGTTCCAATTTATAAGCAACGGACCCAATCTTCTGAAGAATCCTATATGGCCCATAGAACTTTGGAGCGAGCTTATGAAACCCTTTGAGTTTTAGGGAGGATTTATTGTAAGGATGGAGACAAAGAAAAACCATATCACCTGCTTCAAAAGTGCGCTCAGAACGGTGCCGATTGGCTTGTTGCTTCATGCGATTTCTTGCCATGTGAAGATTTTCCCGCAAAATGCGAAGAATCCGATTGCAGTTTCGAATGACCGTGTTAACTGCCTGAACTAGAGAACTGTTGGGGGTGTATGGAAGAAGAATTGGCGGTGCTTGACCATAAAATGCTTCATATGGATTCATTTTAGAGGCAGTGTGGTAAGAGGTATTGTACCACCATTCAGTGAGAGGGAGCCACTTTTCCCACTGATGTTGTTGTTTAGAGGTGAAGCAACGAAGATAAGCTTCCAAGCATTTATTAATAATTTCAATCTAACCATCTGTTTGTGGGTGATACCCTGAACTCATCTTCAGTTTGGTGCCAGTGTGGAGAAATATTTATGTCCAAAAATGACAGGTGAAAGTCGCATCACGATCCGAGACAATGGAAGAAGGGATTCCATGAAGATGAAAGATATGGTCCAGGAAATTTTGAGCGACTGAGGAGGATGTATAGGGATGGATTAGAGCACAAACATGACTATATTTGGAGAGCCCTTCAACCACAACCAAAATCACTGTCTTCCCTCTAGATTTAGGGATCCCTTCAATGAAATCCATAGAAATATCTGTCCAAATCCGGGTAGGTATGGGCAAGGGTTCGAGCAATCCCAGAAGGAGTGTCGTTTCACCCTTATTGCGCTGGAAGGTATCACATTCAACCACCATATTTTGAATTGTCCTTTTCATGCCCTTCCAAAAGAAGTTACGTCGTGCCTGTTCATACATTTTGAGGAACCCAGAGTGCCCTACCGATGGAGAAGCATGGAGTTCATAAAAGACATCCTGTTGAAGATTTGTGCTTTGGGGAAGCACAAGATGACCCTTGTATCTCAAGGAAGCACCATCCCAAGAGTAATGTGGTACAACAGAAGGGATTTTGTCCAAGCATTGGATGATTTGAGATAATGAAGAGTCATTGACATAGCCCTATTGAACAGATTGCAACCAATTTGGAATAGGCATAGAAATAGTTGAAAGAGAACCTTGGTCATCAAATGTGCGAGAAAGAGCATCTACCACAATATTGTCCTTAACCATCTTGTAAGTGATCTCATAGTCATAACCCATGAGTTTGCTAACCCATTTCTATTTTGCTGGGGAGGATACATGCTATTCCAGGAAATATTATAGACTCTGTTGATCAGTCTTGATGCAGAAATGATTCCCTAATAGGTAGGGTCGCCACTTCCGTACTGCATGCAAAATAGCCATCATTTCCTTCTCATATGTAGAGGCAGCTAAATTATTACCTGAAATGGCTTTGCTGGTGAATTCAATGGGGTGTCCATCTTGAAGGAGAACAACACCAAGTCCATTGCTGCAAGCATCACTCTCAATAGTGAAGGGCTTGGAAAAATAGGGCATAGCTAGAACAAGTGTAGTACACATAGCTTGTTTCAGTTTGTCAAATGCACACTCAGTAGCATGTGTCCATGTAAAATCATCCTTTTTCAATAGAGTAGTTAATGGAGCTGCAATCTTCCCATCATCCTTGACAAACTTGCAGTAGTAGCCATTCAACCCCAAAAAACCACGAAGGCTCTTGAGTGTCTTAGGAGGCGGCCAATTGTTCATGGCAGCAATTTTGGTAGGATCCACGCAAACCCCTAGTGCTGAGTTAATGTGCTCAAGATACTCAACTTCCTTTTGTCCAAAAACACATTTAGATTGTTTGGCGTGGAGATGATGGTCAGAGAAAAGTTGCATTACAAGATCTAGATGTTGGAGATGTTTAGCCCATGTTTTACTGTAGATGAGGATATCATCAAAGAATACCAGAATGAATTTCCGCAATTAGGGCCGGAATATTTTATTCATCAAGGTATGGAATGTGGAAGGAGCATTAGTGAGGCCAAAGAGCATGACCAGAAACTCATAGTGGCCATCATGTGTGCAGAAAGTTGTTGTAGGGATATCATCCTCATGAACCCGAATTTGATGATACCCAGAATGAAGATCCAACTTGGTGAAAAATTGAGCACCATGAAGCTCATCAAGAAGATCATCAACAACAAGAATTGGAAACTTATCCTTGATGGTGAGGTGATTAAGTGCTCAAAATTCAATGCAGAGGCGCCATGATCCATCATTTTTGCGCACAAGAAGAACTAGTGAAGAAAAGGAACTAGTGCTTGGGAGAATAATATCTTGCTTCAGTAAGTCCCGAACGAGCATTTCAATCTCTATTTTTTGGTGAAATGGGTAGCGATAGGGCCTAATGTTGGGAGGAACGCTTCCAGGAAGGAGCTAAATACGATGGTCCTATGGCCTTGAAGGTGGAAATCCCACTCGTTAAGCAAAGACACCTGTATATCAATCCAGAATTTGTTGTAGATCCAAAGGAGTAGTGGAGACTGCTGATGGTTGCATCTAAATGGAATGTATCTGAGTGATGACACCATGTAAATTCTTCTTAAGGAGTTTTTCCATGAGATGTGAATTGATGATGCTAAGAGACCCTAGTTGTAAGCCTGTCAATGTGTGTTTTTGTCCATTGGGAGAGAACTGCATCCAAAGTTCAGCAAAATCCCATAAGATGGGGCCAAGTGTGCATAGCCATTGAGCGCCCAAAACCACATCACATCCGCCTAAGGTCAAGGAAAACATGTCAGAGCGTAGGTTATAATATCCCATAGAGATACGCACATTACGACACTTCCCTTTGCAAGGTAAGGTGCCCCCATTGGCAACCATGACTTCAAAGTTGGAGCAAGGATGGACAAAACAATCAGCCTGTTTGGCGATCCAAGGGTCAATGAAATTATGAGTGCTACTGAAATGAATGACTATTGTAAGAGGAAGCTTCTTGAAGTAACCCCAGACCCGCATTGTTTGGGGGGTGGTGATTCTAGCTAAAGCATGGAGAGATATCTCTGGCTAGTCGTCCTAAGACGGAGGGTCAATAGGCGGCTCCTGAATGTCGACCAGAGCATCGATTGTATCTGGATCTTCTTCACCAATTCCAGAGGCAGGAGGAGAATCCACATCCAAGAGATAGAGCTTTTGTTGAACACATCTATGTCCCCGAGTGAATTTCTCATCACAATTATAACAAATCCCTTTTTCTCTACGTGCTTGCATCTATGTTTCAGACAAATGCTTGATCGGAGTTGATCGAGGAGCTAGCGGGATGGGAGGTCGTTGAGAACCCATATTTTGGAAGGGAACAAAAGTGGATTTGGAGCATTGTTGGGTTGCAATATTGTCTTCTTCCAACTTAGCAAACCCCAGGGCTTCCATCATTGTGTTGGCACATAAAATTTTGACCTCAAAGTGGATTTCATCCTTTAAACCACTGATAAAACAACTCCGGTAGAAGTCATCAGGATATCCTTCAATGTGGTTGGATAGTTTCTCAAATTTGGTTTGATACTCTCTCACAGTGCCAATTTGGTGAATTTTAGTGAGGGCTCCTGTGAAGTCTTCATGAGCCTTAATGTACCAACAGTACCATTGAAGAGCTTCCCATTCCAAATGAAAGGATGCAAGTGGAACTTTGTTAACATCAAAAGTATTATGCAGACTAAAATACTGTTCTACACGATAGATCCATCTATTCAGATCAGTACCATTGAAGCGAGAAAAATCAAGCTTCGGACCACGGAAATTGCTGGAAGAAGAGAACCCATTGTCTGATGAAGACTCGAATTGGCGTTTGTTTTTCATGGCTCAATGCTCAATATGGAGGCCGAGAAATTTTTCATCAAGATCCTGGAGTTTGGCTTGGATGGATGCAAGTGCTTCCTCCATGGTTTTTGCTCCTGCACGGGTGACAACCATAACCAGGAGTTTTTTTTTTGGGGGGGGGGGGGAGTGGGTAGAAAAACAAAAACAGAAACTGTTTCAGTAAATGAAAATCTGGATTTGGGAAAAATGTTGAAGGGTAATTTGGGTTTTACTAGGTTTTGGACACTGTCAAATGGACGGAGAGGCATAAAAGGAGGATTTCAGAAGCGAGATGAAAGAATGAGAAAATTTGGCAGAGAGGGACAAAGAAGCAGAATTAGGAAATGAACTCTGTGTAAAATTTGAAGGTGATTGGGTGAAAGTTGAAGAAGTTATGGAAAACCCTAAAAATAGACAAATGTGAGATTTATGGCTTTGGGAAGTGGAATTTGGGATAGCGTCCTCAGGAATGAATCTGCAACGGCACGGAAGGGATCAGAAATAGATAGATATGCAATGGTGCGAAAGTGATCGAAAACAGAGGGATCTACAATGATGCGGAAATGATCGGCAACAGATGGATCTGCAATGGCGTGGAATTGACCGGCAACAGTTCTGGACAGAGGAAATATGCGATTTTGCAGTTGAAAATAGATATGGACCCCAGGTATGCTCAGCTTCCTAACAGTTCATGGGATTCACTCGGCCACCAATGTTGTCTAACGGATTTCATATTGGGGCAGCACCCCTCACTCCACGGCTCAGGTAAAACTGATAACCGCTTTTCCACAAACGACGCTCTTGGTTTACCTCATGGGTGGGAACTAATCAATCAAGTAGGGTTTGCTACCCTTTTCACTGGCAGGTCTTCTCAATGGGCCAGCTACTTCGAGGTTCCTGCCGTACTCCTCACAATGAGTTTTAGGGATTATGCCTGAGTACTTCCCATAGTTAGCAGATAGGGATTATTCCCAGATCCGAACCTGCAACAGATGCGAAAAAACATTTTGGAAAAAATTTCACCCAACGAACCCAAGAAAGTGATTTGATACTAGATGTGAGGAACCTGCAACAATTAATTGATAAAATGCACAATATATTGGATCACAGAATATTTTATTGATCACGGGCGACTTCGAGGGGGCAACCTCCTTTGAGAAAGCTCAATACAAATAACTTCACGGTGCCTTCATTGGCCTCAACACACACTTATATACTAAATCTAGGCACCAATACTATGGGTCAAAACCATGGGCCAATACAAACTATGGATCAACAAATACTATGGGAGGCTTACAAAGCATATGCACCCAACAACAATAACACACACTATGGATCAACAATTACTATGGGACAACTTACAAAGCATATGCATCCAACAACAATATACTAACAAAGTAAAGAGAAGGGTTGGCATGGGTTCCTAACATATTTCTTAGCTGAAACTGACATTTTTGGGCACCAAGAAAGGTTGAACTTTAAAGTCCATTTTTAATATGCCGTCAAGAGGGTAAATGCACATTCAATACTAGGGTTAACCCCATTGATTTAAAAGGGAAAGCGTTTTATTTTGTTTCACATATTACACATATGCAAAACGCCATTTGGTTAAAGGATAGTGAATCTCTGCAAAGAAGAGCTCAAATATAGTTGGAGTCTTCCTATTGTGGGCCACCAACTCATTAGCACATCGCCAGGTAGGTGTTCCCTGCATCCAATAATTGTTTCACACCTGTTTGCGTAAAAAAATGGAGTTTAAAAGATGATAAAACAATTTTAACCATCGTTTCACGCTCTATTTTTGGTGCTTTCGAGCCATGGGACTAGTTGATAATTCTGAATAAATAAGGAGGGCATGAGCCCAAACCTATATAGGTTTCACATTAAACATAATATAACCCTAGGTGACTCATGTTTAAATGCGTTCAAGGTTTGGAAAACTCCTCCAGGCTTGAGACTATACTCAATCTAGGGAACCGTGTGTTTGAACAAAGGATTGGAGTTTTTTCGGAGTTTTTTACACATTTGTTTCTCTCTTTCGATTTTTTCAAGTGCATACATTTACAAGAAAAGGCGTGTTTTTTTTTCACAAATATTGTTTGCTTAATGCAAATCGAAACCATGACGTAATATATTTTAACCCCAGGTTCATCGCGTTTTAAATTTGTGTCGTTTGGGGGAAAAATACATTGTAAACCCTCAACAAAAGAATCTCCCTCAACAAGTTGTCGAACTAAAACTCTCTATATTGAACCCTAAGAATTATTTAATTTGAAGCTTAGCCTGAAAATATCACCGTGAGAAGTGTTGTTTGGCTCGAACATGAGTTTAATATGGTCATTGGTTAAATAAAATGTGTAAACCTATCTTATATATTTTGTTACAAACAATGCATATTGGATAGGTTATTACATTTGCAGTTTGTTTCTTAAGTTGGTTTTGTTAGAATGATGTTATACACTTATTTCCACCATGCTTTAGTTTTGTTGCTATTGATGAACTATTGGAAAATAAAAATGTTCTATTTGACATGCTATTTATACACTAACCTTGTTTGATCACAGGATTCAGAAATGTATAGGAGGGCCTCTAAACGCAAAGCCCAAGTTACAGAATCCGAATCAGACATCAAGGTTATACCCGAAAGCGTGATAGAAACCTTATTTGAAGATACCAAGGGAGTAACTGGAATATCCCCTGAGCAAAAATGAGGGGAATTATATCACCTTATCCGAGACCAGAATGTGCCCAACTCATCGATTGAAGAAATGATGGTCTATCAAAACAAAAAGAAATCAAGCCTTCATAAGGCCATGACTCGCCTAGAGTTATTCCCTTTTTTAGAGGTGATAGTATGGATATTACCTCACATAGATGTCAAATCTAGGATTGTGGCGGGAGCAAATGGGAAAGGATTTGCTTCATTTTAACCCGCTCACATAAGCATGGCCTACAAGTTACCTGCCCCAAAAATCCTAATGGAAAATGATTGGATAAAAGGTGCCAACATAGGCCATTCAGAGTATGCCAAGAAGATGCTTATACCATGCAAATAGTTAAGGAAAAGAGAAAGCGGGGAACATGATTCAAAAAATTTAAAAACGCCTTTTACAATTATAGCAATGATGTTGAGAAGGATATTTGGAAGAGAAAATGCAAATATATATAAACTCAACTGGGTGCCAATTATGTACCATGCTGCTTCTCATGGTACTGTTTTTTAATTGGGCGGACATTATTTCAGAAAGTATGGTAGCAGCAGTGTCCGACGCCCAAGGAGGCATGATGCAGAAAAAAAAAAAGAATTTTTTAATTCTTCCTATTTGATTGACTGCATTTTGATAAGAAACCCATTCCATAAGTTGGGATGTTATTGGGTCTCGGATGATACCCCACTCTAAGTTTCCTACCAGATTATGTGGGATCACAAGTATGCAAGATTTTACAAGCTTGTATGTGAGGAGTTCATAATTCCTTTGTATAAGCTTATCTTTAATGGAGAACCAAATTTCTTGTCAGACAATGTATTGGCGGTAATTAGTGAATTTGCAGATTACTACTTCACCCCAAAAGGTACCTATATTCAGATGTATGGGGGAGCTAAAATTCCTTCCCCAATGCCAAGATATGTCACCGATTACATAGTACATAAAGAAGCTGTAAGGCAAGTCTTCATTAGCAGGGTTGGAATTTCTTTAAATGAAAATAAAAAGCTTCTTATCCTCCGCTTCCCTGCACCAATGGGGCATACAAATTTACCAAGGTAAAAGGAGAAGAGATTTTCGTAAGATACCTAGATGCATATCATTTCGGGGAAAATATTTTTATTAGGAATGACAAGTTGCAGAAGGGGGCTAAGCATTGCACTTCATGCAAGATTAACTTTGAGTACAAAGATAACTTCCTAAAAGATGAGGAAGTATGTAGAAGAGCAAACAACATGGAAAACTTGAATAAAAGGTTTGGCAGAAAAGAAGGAACAAGTTCCAGTCAAACGAAAGAGACTGCAAAATAATCAGATCAATAGAAATCCAGAGAGGAGGCTTTAGCAGATGAAGAAGCGAGAAGGAAACAAGAGGAAGAGAGAAATAAAAAAGAAGAGGAAGCTCAGAGGAAATAAGATCAGGAAAAAGAAGCAGAGAAAGCCACCGAGCTAGAAAATAAAAGAAAGGAAGAACAAGATGCAATTGAGAAAGCAACTGAGTTAGAGAAACAAAAGGAAGAATAAGAAAGGATCAAGAAAGTTGTGGAAGACAAGAAGGTCCAAGAAGAAAATCAGAATTTGCAAGATATGGACGTAAATCCACGTGCTAATTTGGAAGTACCACTTACATGGGGGCATATCCCATTTGTTGATCTTGGGCTCACACCATTCACCCCTTCTAAACAACATTATGTAGCAAAGCTGGACACTGTCATCTTTGATACTAAGAGGGAGACGATTCTAATAAGAACATAAAGTAGGTTAAATATGGGTACGCAGCTGGATATTGTAACCATACAAGAGAATACCCTGGTAGAAGGAACCAACAAAGACCCTAAATTCACTGTCTCGGTGAATATCGTGGCTGCCCAAGCCAATGTAGATAATATGGACAAGTTGATGAACGATTTGGAACGTAGTAAATAAAAAATGTTGAAATTAAAAGATAATTTGGTGCAAGCTTGGAGAGAAGGGATTGAAATGAAGAGAAAGAGGGATACTATGGAGTCCGAGAAGGAAAAACTACTGCTGTATTATCAAGAGATTCTTTAAATGTGCAACTAGTAATTATGGAAGGAGAACGAGATGATTTTTGTTCTTGAATTAATGAGTTGGAGGAAAAGGAAACTAAATTAAATCAACAGGTGGAATCCCTGATGATGGAAAAGGGATCTTTACAATCCCAGGTTAATGAATGGATGAACGAAAAGGAATCCTTGATGGAGCAGATCAAAATTGCTTAGAATAAAAAACAAGATATGACACCTTTTTATGAACATGTCCGTAAGGTACATGTCATGTCCCCAATTTTCCAGTACTAAGGGAAACAAAGAACCCACCAACCCCCCATGGATGCTAGTGAATACCAAGGAATTAATTAATGAAAGGGGGGATAAATTTAGCCTAGGAAATTATTAACTAGGAATAAATTATCCTATAGTTGTTTAATTAATTAAATCAGAAGGATGTAATGATTATTTTCATATTTAAAATATTAATTATTTGTTTTGGTGAGTTGGATGATGATAAGGACACCATGAGGGAACATGGAGAGATAAGGCTAGCCTTATGAGTTGTCACACCAAATAAGAAAGTGGATAAAAGTAGCACAAAGCAAGATGCCAAGCTAAAAGGAAAGAATCTGAGAAAAGTAGGCAGGTGAGGAAAATAGAAACAATAATTTTATTAATTTTGATTATTTTCATAAATAATTATTCCTAAAGTTTGAGCAAGTGGGCCAAGAGGGTGCCCTCATGAGGATAAGATTACTAAAATGGAACTGGAGGCAAGAAAATTGCAAAAGATAAAAAGCAGGGGAAGGTGTAAGAAGTTTCCAAAAGAAGAAAAGTGGAAACATCCATAAAAGACAAGGGAGGGCGCAGTTTCCAAATTAGAGGCGATTTTTCAAAGAAGGCAACTATTTTACAAAGAAGGAAACATCTCAAGTGAAGGGGGGGACGTAGTTTCTAAAAGGATGAAAGGCTGTAAGAGAGGAAAAGAAGGAAATCCCATCCACTCAAGGATGGAGAATTTGGAAGGGATTTCTCAGGTCACCAAGCACATTAACTTGTTTAACAGGTCATCAGGAAGTTTATAAAAGAATCCAAGCAAATCCTTTTCAAAACTTTTGATCATTATTGAATTTGTGTGTGAGCACTTTAGCTTACCAAGGAAAGGAGATGTGCCCTATCCAACCTATGGGAGATGTGCCCCATAGTTCTAGTTCCACTCTTATGTACATGATATAGTGCAGCCATTGATACCACATTGCAGATATGATCCAGCCATTTCATTTGAATATCTATCCTTACAAGTTGATGCAAAGATCCATATTTATTGAGGTGGTTCTATAGAGTTTCACATAGAAAGAGTATTCAGCTGGGGAGATCGAAAGAAGTCATAGAAGGACAGTGCACACCTCAGGAGCATCCAGTAGCTTAGAACCATCCTAAATATCTGATACAATGACCACACCTTCTCTTCTCACTCCTTTATGTAATCTCCTTCTTCTATCATTGTAATAATTCAAGTACAGAGATTATCTATGATGTATGAGGCTATGCCTTTTAATGTTTAATATTAATGAAATCAATATTATTTTCTGTTTCTATACATAACATATCATATCCCCATTAAATATCAGAATATGAATTAAAGAGAATCCTTTTGGCAGTTTGAGTCCTATCTTTCAAAGACTAGATCAATGTACACTTTTTATTGACTAGTTTTCCAGTTTATGCATCATACAAAGCCCAACATAAATAATTATATTTATAAAGGTTTTATTTTGTTTTGTAACTCCCTGTAGAATCCATCCCCATCGAAAAATCATATTTTTGTAACCCTCTCTGGCTGTTTGAGTCCTCAGTAATCAAGACTAGCTCATTGGGCACCCGAAATTGACTAGTTTTTCAGTTTGATCAATTAACAAGTATCTATATTCCCAAATTAGATTCTATCAGTTGTGTTGGGTATCTGAGACATTTATGAAGACCATCGCACCTTCATATTTAAAATCTGAGATCATCTCATTCCATTTGGAAGAGTTTGGAAAATTAGTAGTTGAGCAGTACTACATAGCATTTTTCCTCTCTTTGCTCCCAAACTTAACCAAAACATCCCAAATTATTAGAATAATTTTTCCAACACCTAATCATGAGTTTAATGTATAATATATTCCATTTGGTTACATTCATGTGTAAGCACTAAGTTTAGTTTGCATATGGTGGTGTGCTGAGGAAGCATCAAAGTAGACATCAACCTAGTTTGTTGTTGAAATGCAAATGGCCCTAATAAATTTTTAATAGGATTAATTAGTTGCCCCTGAAACTGATACCTTTTATGTTTCACATCCACCCATGCATTTTTCAGATCCTAAACTTTACATAGTCCTAACACTGGGGGGAAATCCAATTGTGTCCAAGACTAGTTTTTCTGCAACTAGTTTCTCAACCAACTGCGATATAAGTTAATTATTATGTCAATTGATGTTTTTTATTCTAAAATTGAGATAATATATTTGATATAATATCAGCGATATTACAGTGGTATCAGAGCACTTTCCTTGGCTCATCCTATAGAAAGTAATTCTCAGTGCAAGATATCTCAGAAGTGTTTTTAATTTGCAATTGTGGAATCCGTGATAGACATGGAAGATGAAAGTTTTGAGTTGTACGAGGTAGAAGAGATAATTTACATTGATGGAAGATTACCAATAGATGAGGATGGTTACATTTATGACCATATGTACATAGATCAATGGGATGAAATGTAGATTTCTAATCCTAAGAAGGAGTTAGCAAAGAGGATATCTGCAGGTAAAAATTTTCCCTACCACTACTAGGAGTATCTAGCTTTGGGAGAAGAGATTGGTAAGGCCATTTATTTAAAATATTACTTTTATTTCAGATTTGAATTTGAGATCAAGGGTGAATATTTGGATTCAATAGAGAGAATAAGACCACCCATAGAGGAAACAAGTTGTTCCACCTCTGTGAGTAAAGAAGAAGGAAGAAAAAATCAGCCAACTTCATCTTCTAGCATCAGGAGATTGTTTGGGTTTACTTCAAGCAGATATTCCAAAGTAGGTAAGACTGAAGAAGCCATCACCAGTTCTTCTAAGGATCAGAAAATTATGGATCATAGAGTAGCTATGAATGGGTGCCAAGAAGAGGCATCTACTAATAGTTTCTCAAATTCTAAAGAAGCATCTACTGTTGGATGCTATGAAAAGGTACCTACTGATGGGTGCCTATGTTTTGGGGAGAAAACTACTGATGGATATTCATCTCTCTATGTGGGTGACATAGATATACCTCTTGATGAGGTTTTTGCAAGTACAAGTCTCCCTAATACTAAAGAAGATGATATCCTTGCAGTCAAGGAAGAAGTCACAGGATCAATCTCAATATCACCACCTGAGCTTCAAGAGGTTGATCCATGGATAGAAGATGAAGAGGTTTATTCTCCATCGTCCCCTTTTGGAAGGCCACTCAAGATGAATGAAAAAAGTATCAAGGAGGACTTACACACTCTCCGTGACATACATGTTTCAGTGTCACAATCTTGTTGGAGAGTCACTTCATTGGAAGATTCATATTTCCTTGAAGCCGTGGAGAAGATTCAAAGAGCAATGTCTACAATCCAAGGTAATTTTAAGGATATGCTTTTTGACAAAAAAATATTTGCATGAGCTTGTGTATATGTTGCAGGGAGAATCCTTGACGGATGATGAACAGATCAATGATGATTTGATGGCCACCCAATATTCTTTGAGAAGGACTCAAGGTGCCCTCTTAAAATCCAAGATCCAAATAGAGCAACTTCATCAAAAGTTGCAAAGATCACTCATACTAGTAAGCCAGTCTCTTATGGTTGGTTGTATTGGGATTTCTATGGAAGAACCTCAGGATATGGTGGTTCATGAGGTGCATGATGAAATGCATGTGCTTGAGGAAATTTTAGATGCAAAGGAAAAGTTCCAAGCACATATAGTTTCCCAGAGCAAAATTGAGCTTCTGCATGGAGTAAGTCATTCCCCCATTAAGGAATCAGAAGAGTTGATGTGTGATGGACCACCCTATGATGGAGATGATGCATCCATTAGTTGGGTGGATGAAGTTTGCAAAGAAGATATTTTGGTCCATGATCCCACATCAAACCATTCTACTTCTTCCATGAAATTTGAGGATGAAGTTTGGGTCAAGAATTTATTTTTGATGGTTCCTGAAAAGGAGTAAAAGGATCCCACATTCACTTTAGCTGATTTAAGGGAAGAACCATTCCCTACCCAACAGTTGTAGATGCATATCATGCCTATTTTTGATGCCACATCACATAAATATGCAGATGGTTTCCATTTGAATTCATTAAGTGGGACACAGGATGGTTGTAGGCATCCTTTGACCAGTGGCAGAGAGTTGATAAATTGGAAATTTTCACATGGGGAAGCATCTTGTTTTCCATCTAGACCATTGGGTTGTAGTGTCTCTTCTTTTCCTATTTGGTAGAAAATACACATGAGTAATATTCATTCTTGCAGCAATGGAGAGTCCTTCGATACATTTTACACCTTAAGTGAGCAACATGGGAATCCATTGAATGTTGATGATGCCTACCCTTTTGGTGATTGGACATGGGAACCTCACCCTTGTCATTGGAACAACACTGTTTTGATTCTTGGTACTTGAGTGCATTGGGAACATGGAGTAAAATATTATGTGCATGATCTTGGAGAGTTTGGAGCTAAGTAGGATGAAGCCCAATCACCTATCCATTTCCAAAAATATTATAATTTTCCTCATGGAGAAAGTTGCATATTTTTGGAGAAGGATAATTGCTTCCAAGAGTTGGCTCACTTTCCTTCACCCCACATACATATGGAATCCAACACACTTAGGGATGGAGTTTGGATAAAAGGATTTTTCCTATGGGTTCCACATGAGGAGTAGGAGGCTCCCACATATTCCATTGATGACTTCAAGGTCAAGACATGTGGCCTGACAAGAGCACCATTTCCTTTCTAGCTTGATGAGCAATAGTATATACATCTATCTAATGTATCCATCAGACATAATATTGCATTTAGTTGGAGTGTTTATTCATCCATTGATTGGGTGGATGGATACATACTGGAGCTAAGCACCCCAAGAGTGAGTTTTCTGTCTGCATTAGGGGAGATTTGAAGGACACATCATACATTTATTTTGAGATGTTGCATGAGCACCCATGGTTTCTGGATGATGTTTTGAAGACATGGGATTGCCACCTATGTCAATTTTCTAGCAGAGGTATGAGTCTGTGTGATGGTTTTCACATGGAACATGAGGAGTTCCACACTTGGTTGGAGGGACTCATTGAGATCCAGTTTTGCATGGGATATGATAAACTTCCAGTATGGTGGAATGATCTAGACATCCTCCATGATGATATATTCTTCATGCCGATCTTGATTTTTGAAAGGATGCAATTGAGACAATGGGACCCTGGAATTCTTTGGAATGACAGTTTTCCACAAGTAACTATGCCACTGAGATACATGCACCACAAAAAGTGGGATCCAAGATTTTTTCTCAGTTGTTTTAGTTAGGTTGAATTTTTTTTTGAAAATGAATTAGTCATTGGTAGAATGATTATAATCAGAGTGGTGCAGTAGAAACATGGTGTACTTTTGGTTAGATTTGGAGTTGATTTCTTGCTTGAGGAAAAGCAAGTTTGGGAGGGGAGGACTGTCATGTCCCCAATTTTCCAGTACCAAGGGCAGCAAAGAATCCACCAACCCCCCATGGATCCTGGTGAAGACCAAGGAATTAATTAATGAAAGGGGGGGATAACTTTAGCCTAGGAAATTATTAACTAGGAATAAATTATACTATAGTTGTTTAATTAATTAAATTAGAAGGATGTAATGATTATTTTCATATTTAAAATATTAATTATTTGTTTTGGTGAGTTGGATGATGATAAGGAAACCATGAGGGCGCATGGAGAGATAAGGCTAGCCTTATGAGTTGTCACACCAAAGAAGAAAGTGGAGAAAAGTAGCACAAAGAAAGATGCCAAGATAAAAGGAAAGAAACTGACAAAAGCAGGCAGGTGAGGAAAATATAAACAATAATTTTATTAATTTTAATTATTTTCATAAATAATTATTCCTAAATTTTGAGCAAGTGGGCCAAGAGGGCCCCCTGATGAGGATAAGCTTGCTAAAATGGAACTAAAGGCAAGAAAATAGCAAAAGACGAAAATCAGGCAAGGAGTAAGAAGTTGCCAAAAGCAGAAAAGTGGAAACATCCATAAAAGCCAAGGGAGAGCACAGTTTCCAAATTAGAAGCCAGTTTACAAAGCAAGCAACTATTTTACAAAGCAGGAAACATATCAAGTCAAGGGGGGGCACATTTTTTAAAAGGATGAAAAGCTATAAGAGAGGAAAAGTAGGAAATCCTATCCACTCGAGGAGGGAGAATTTGGAAGGACTCTCATAGGTCACCAAGCACATCAACTTGATCATTAGGTCATTAGTAAGTTTATAAAAGAATCCAACAAACTCCTTTTCACAACTTTTGATCATTATTGAATTTGTGTGTGGGCACTTTAGCCTACCAAGGCAAGGAGATGTGCCCTAGCTAACCTATGGGAGATGTGCCCCATAGTTCTAGTTCCACTCTTTTTTACATGATCCAGTGCAGCCATTGATACCACATTTCATATATGATCCATCCATTTCATGTGAATATCCATCACTCATAAGTTGATGCAATGATCCAAATTTCTTGAGGTGGTTCTCTAGAGTTTCACAGAGAAAGAGTAGTCAGTTGCAGAGCTGGCAATAAGACACATAAGGCCAGTGCGCACCTAAGGAGAAGAAATTAGCTCAGATACATTCTATATATATGATACAGTTACCACACCTTATATTCTCACTCTTTTATGTAATCTCCGTACAGAGATTATCTATGATGTCTGAGGTTATGCTGTTGTGATGCCGTTTAATGTTTAAGCTTAATGAATTCAATATTATTTTTTGTTGTTGTACATAAAATATCAGAGCCCCATTAAATATCATAATATTAATTAAATATCATCCTTTGGCAGTTTGAGTCCTATCTTTCAAAGACTAGCTCATTGGGCACCCGAAATTGACTAGTTCTTCAGTTTGATCAATTAACAAGTATATGTATGCTCAAATTCGATTCTGTTAGTTGTGTTGGGTCCCTGAGACATTTAATAATACCATCAAACCTTCATATTTCAAATCTGATATCATCTAAGTCCATTTGGAAGAGTTTGGAAAATTACTAGTTGAGTAGTCCTACATAGCATTTTTCCTCTCTTTGCTCCCAAACTCAACCAGAACATCTAAAATTATCATAATAAAATTTTCAACACCTAATCAGGAGTTTAATTTCTGATATATTCCATTTGGTTACATTCAGGTGTAAGCATTGAGTTTAGTTTGCATATGCTGGAGTGTCCAAGAAGCATCAAAGTAGACATCAGCCTAGTTGTTGTTGAAATGTAAATGCCCCTAGTAATTTGTGCATAGGAATAATTATTTGTCCTTGAACCTGATACCTTTACTGCTGCACATCCACCCATGCATTTTTCATATCCTAAACCTTACACAGTCCTAACCCTGGGGGGAAAGCCAATTGTGCCCAAGACTAGTTTTTCTGCAACTAGTTTCTCAACTAGTTGTGGTATAAGTTAATTCTTGTGTCAATTGATGTTTTCTATTCTAAAAATGAGATAAAATATTTGATATAAGATCAAGGATATTACAGCACAAGAATATATTTGTCACTCGCAAGAGTTAGTGATAAAGGAAGTTTATAAATTAAGAAAAATGATAGACATAATGAAAGAAATTTCTGCAGATTTTGCCATTAAAGAACAAAAGCTGATAGATACATTTAACAAGATGAATAAGTTGATTGGATGGAAAGGAAAAAATCAATATTTTCCCAATCACTTGCCAAATAAGACAACCGCTGAATTGAAACTGGATATATCTCTTTTGGAATGTTGTAGAAAGGATGCCAGAAAGGTACAAATGGAAGCACCATAGATCATTTCAAAATGCGAGGGAATCTATCAAAATATCTGCCAAGCGCACGAAAATTGCCACATCCCAATTTCTAAATACATGTATGAATTACCACCCAAAGATCAACATTTAACAGAGTTGAAGAACAACTTGAGTGAGGATTTGGAATACATCAAGGGACTAGACATGTTTATAGTAGAAGATATTCAACAACATATAGGACAAGCAACCGTGAATGCATATTTTCTGGAAGAAATTCACAAAGCAGTAGCTAAAGGGTTAATAAATATAGGGATGAGTTCTCTACTCGTGAGGTTGCTTTGAAATTATTGGAGCCTCAACAATGCCTTGCAATATTTTATGAAACTGATCTTTGGGATAGTTATATTTCAAGTTTAGAAAAACCTCCAGTAGGATAATGTAATTTGTATTTAATTATCTATTTTTGGTTGAGCAAGCGCAAAATGACAAAATTCAGCAATTCAAGAGTTTAAGGGGAGATGAAACGATTAGTCATGTAAAGACAATTTTCTTGTGAAGATAAATAGTAGAGAGGAGAAAGGATGAGGGGGATTTTTTTGGTGTAATAGAAGCTAGAAACATTTTGTATGAAAATTATATTTCTGCTAATGAGAAGGAACTATTTTGCTAGGTAAAAGCTTACATGGAGTTTGCATGAAATGTCATGAATCAAGGATCATAATTATTTCGTCCTGCGTTCATCTTTATGTTGTGATATATTTCTTACTTTTTTGGATTATTCTAATGGTATGAATGATTTTACTAGTTTATGCAAATGTCTTTGTAGTAAAGAGTAATAAATGGAATTCAATTTTCATCAAAGCTATCTTTGTGTATTATTTTTGTTGTGATTGTAAGTGCTTTATTTCAATGGTTATTTGTTGAGTTGGTGCAAGCATTCTAAGATATCACTCTTCTTTTGTAAGACTCTCTCCTTGCAAGGATAGATTAGTTAAATTAGGATGATGTTAGTCGATTGATAAGGTAGAAGTGATAATATGAGAGGTAAGAACCTCCACATCACTTGTGAGGCTTCTACCTATCAATGATAGGTCATGCATCGTTAAGGATAGGGAAATTGCATATGCATAATAAAATATAAAATATAAATGGTGGGCCATGCCGCAATTTGTAAAATTTAATTGAGATACACCTACGGTAGCCATACCATTAACCAGACGGATTCCCTATTCCAAACAGGGAATGATCTAATTGGGGTTATTCATTGGGGAGAATCCCTACTGTCGATGCAAGGATTTTTCCAGGAATCAACAAAAAAAAAACCATTTCACAAAAGGAAGGTTTTACATTTATCTCCCAACAAATTTACCTTATGTTCAACAAGGATACAAATGATCCTTGCATGAATTAATCTGCGAAAATGACACTAGGGGGATTTCTGAACTTTTCAAGACATTGTTTTCAGACTCAGGTAGAGAAAATAGGGAATATTTAATTTGAAACTGTGAAATACCATTAAAATTCGTAGATGATAACGAATAACCAATGTAAAGCACCCATCACATGATATAATACGACTTATAACCACAAACAATTTCTGCCACTGATTTTTAACTAAATTGATGGGCATACCTTTGTGATTATGTATGGCCTTGGTAGGTTTTAGTAGAAGCTTCATCCATGGGATGTGCTTCACGGGAATATATTTAAACCATCTCTCCCCAACCCGAGGCAAGCTCATAGATGTTGAAACGAAAGCCTCATCGACATTGAATTCAAGGTCACCAATCTGGACTTGCAAGCCATCAAAAGAGCAGGAAAATTCTAATGCAACATTTTTATTATGTTCAGATAAATTCCTAAGGAAGGTCATCCACCCAACCTTTTCCAGAAGTCGAACAATTTGGTCATATTCCTCCATAGAGATTGTATTTCTAGCTCAAATCGGTTTGGAAAGCCCATAATCACTTTAAGAAGACATACTTGAGGATATCCCGGTCAATGAAACGGTGACAGATGCTATGTTTCTTTGTATTATTTAGGAAAAGAACGGTAAACACTCCAGCAGTGGTAAAAAAATACAACACCGGGAAGAAGCACAAATGGGAATGGGAGGGAATGTGAAAGGACATCCCAAAAAATGTTGAAGGCATCAACGTACTCACTAGTACATTCGGGTGGATTTTTCCACGAAATATTTCAACGTTTCGAACATTTGTGGAAAAATACAATGAAATTTAAGATGTCTTTTCATTTTTTTTTATCATGGTGGAAAAACTGTTGCAATATCAGCGTTCTTTACTTTTCAACGCACTTTCTTCTCTATATCGACAACCTATGGTTATATTTGCACACCCGCCAAACCAATGCCATTTTCCAAGTACAAATCTTGTATTTTTACGCGTGGGTCAACTCATGCATTTTCGTCGATATAGCAATGATCGTCGATCTGTAAATACATATTTTAAGACAATTTTCGACACATTTGCTATAGTTGCGACAAGGTTCCTGGTGATTGATTGAGCTTGAATTTTGAAATTGCGACAAAAATCATAGTGATTGTTTGAGCTCGTATATTCTACATTGCTCCGATTTTGAACTTGCAAGGTTAGTATTTTTATATTTTTTTGTCTATATGTTAAGTAAACAAAATTTCAAGATTTTTTTTAACATGCGTCTTTGAACAATTTTTTTTATTTTTAAATTTAGCATTGCTACATATATTTCGTGTGATTAATTAGTTATACTTACATGTTTTTATAGGATTTGCATACGTTGATTATATATTAATTACTAATTAAACCTCCTCTTTTTTCTATAGTTCTATTAAACCCAAAATCATAATTGAAAACCACCTCAGTAGTATCCAAGAACTTCCAGTTATGCTTGTGATTGCCTTGGATTATTCAACACTTGAACTGTGAGCTTCAACTGTGTCACATGGTTCGGCTGCCCTTGTTCTTTGTTTTCTCTTGTATGTTTTTCCAATAATATAATCCATACAATCAGATACCAACAAGTGTTTCCTAATACATTCTTTATCACCCATATCCAAAACTAGAGAGAGTCATACTCAACAATCATTTGGTAAATTCATAGAAGGTAAGCATGCATCAAGGACAACTATCATTTGGACAATTTGGGCCACCTACTGTTCCAATTCCCAAACTATCAAGGTCTCCTTGTGAGTAAATCAAAGGCCATTACACAACACTTGTTGGCATCAATGAAAAATTCAGTCTTCATGTTTTTCTTTATAGAAATTGGTATATAATATATTGTATTTAGAAATATACTTATATCTAATGTATTTTACAAGTTGTTGTTTTGTATGGTGTAGGTAAGACAATTACTTGTCACTATGAATGAAAATGCAAGGAATCTTGCTCAGTTTAGAGCGACATTAGAGGCGAGGGGTGATCTGGATTTATGTGGGAACGAAACAAAAGATAGCATATACAGAATCATATACAGAGATATATTGCAAATAACACAGTGATACAGTAAACACATTCTATTAAATAGCGGAAATAGAACAGACTGTAAAATACAATAGCTAGAATGGTGGTAGCTATCTCTAAGAAGAGATGTGGCCGCTATGCTCATTCGTGCCAAGATGATTACAAAGAGAGGCCGAAAGGGCCTATTTATCATAAGCATGAGGGAAAGAATCCTAAACATCCAAAAACCTAACCCTAGAAGATGAACCGTCATAAAGTTTGCGGCCCCAAGGTGGTTAGTTGAATAGTCAACTTCCCGGGGTCATAACTTTTGCATACGATCTCCGTTTGGGGCGCTCGGTAGCCCGTTGGAAAGGTCTATCCGAGATTTACAACTTTTGACTAGGCCTAAATGAATGTCGTTGGCAACCATTTGGTCCCCCAAATTGCCAAAAAATGTCGTTTAGGGCCTCAAAATGGCTCCGAAAGTTAAGGACCTGAAAAACTGCTAAAAATAGTAATTTACCAAAATTGCCAAAAGACTGTTTTGAGCCAGTTGGAAGAGGTGGGCCGCCACTGATATCCACCTGGATCAATCCTCCCTCCTTAGGAATCAATGGTCTCCATTGCGTTAAATCCCTTATCATATGTCGAGCTGTGTGTCGAGTTGAGCTCTTGGTGCGACATTTGCTGAAGTGGAAAGGTTGCCTTACTTTGACATCTTCAGAGGGTTGTAATTGTTGTTGATGGATGCGCTGGAGCTGTTCAACAGTTTTGGTTGTTGTGGTATCCTTGGTATGCACCGATGTGGATGGTTTCTTTTTGGAGGGGCCCCTTGAATGCATGGCCTTGCACTGTAGAGGTACCCGAATAGGCGATGCTGCACTAACTTTGTGTTTTTCTTGTTTCTGCGGAGTAGAAGGATAATCTGAAGAGGTTGTGGATGTCTCCACGATCTGATGTTGACCTTTAGTGGCAATTGTGAATAGGGAAAATTTCCCAGTGTGGGAGATTATCTTCCTTCCCTGCTTGTTTGGGGTAGGTGCAACTATCTCTGGTATCCGATAGAGTTGTCCTCCCAAAGTGACAATGACACTGCGAGGTCGTGATTCATATACAACATGACGCTTCCACATTTATGGTTGTCCTAAAAGAACATCACATACTTCAAGTGGGGCCACATCACACAATACCTCATCTTTGAAGGGCTTGATGCCATATGGTAGGCGACATTGGTGACTGGCACGGATCCTTCGTCCTTGGCTTAGCCATCTAATGGTGTATGGTTGTGGGTGTGGCGTTATTGGTAGCTCCAATCTCTTGATGACTTCTTCTGAGATTAGGTTCTTCTGGCTGCCGCTGTCCACAACAAAGTGTAGGGGAATTCCCTTCACCCACATCTGTGAGTGGAAAAGGAGTTCCTCTGCCTCCGACTCTTCAGGCTCCTCTGGCTGAATCTGTGTGGTGGCAACAACAACACTGGGTTCTGCATCAATGATCTGCTTCCCTTTTCGCACGACAGTGAAATTAGGTTCCGAGTCAGAATCAGAACTGGGATCTGATTCTGAAGCTTTGATCTCAGCCACCAATGACTGTTTTGAGCGACAATCATCAGTGTTGTGCCAGGGACTTTTGTGGAACTCGCACCACTTCTCGGTGTCCTTCTTTGTCTTTTCTTTACCCTTCTTCGCCTATGGTTGGGACTGGTTGTCCTTTTCCTACCCCATGTTCTGCGAGCCAAAGTTTCCCTTGCCCTGCTTCTGTGCAGGTCCGAAGTCACGCTTGTTCTTTTGCTGAAATTTCTACTCAATTTTGACAATATATCGATAGGCGGATCCGAGTGAAGGGATTTCTAGGAAATCCATCTCTGTTCGGATGTACTGGTGTAGGCCACTGCGATATTTTAGTACTAGGTGCCACTCGGAGTCCTTGATACTTAGCTTTGTGCGCAAGGTATGAAATTTGTTGGTGTACTCCGACACCGTTTGGTCCCTCTCTTGATGCAGAATGGTCCATTTTGTGTACCGGTCATCATAGTTTCCAACAAGGTAATATTGTTCCTTGACGGCATCTATAAAAGAGGCCCAAGTGGGGTTGGAATATTCAAACAATCCAGACTCGTCTGATGAGTTTTGCTCACAATAAGTTTCCCACCAATTTTTGACATGGGGGACGGCCTTAAGGAGCGCAAAGATGATCTTTTCCCTGTCGGAAAATTGGTGGACAGAGAAATACCCTTCTAGTAGATTCAACCATTTATCTAGGGCATCGACATCGATTTGGCCTTCAAATAAAGGGATATCAAAATTAACTTGTACCTTGAAGGGATTTGTATCTCCGAAATGGCTGCTCGTTGAGGGTGCATTTGCCGTTGTTGGCATGCGTTGAAGGATCTGGGCGAAATTATCCATCATCTTGTTCCTCTGTCGCGCGAGGGCTTCCTCGAGCAACAACTTGATAGGATCTACTGCTCCGTCGTCTCTCTTTTCTTCTGCCATGGGAGGCCATTTGGGGCGGCGAGAGTGGTCTTCCCCAAGTGAAACTAGTTCGAGACCCAACTCTCTGTATCCTGACCTCGTCGAGGACATGCACCGAGAAACAATCAAAGAGCAGACTGCTTTGATACCACCGATCCAGATTTATGTGGGAACAAAACAAAAGATAGCATATACAGAATCATATACAGAGATATATTGCAAATAACACAGTGATACAGTAAACACATATTCTATTAAATAGCGGAAATAGAACAGACTGTAAAATACAATAGCTAGAATGGTGGTAGCTATCTCTGAGAAGAGATGTGGCCACTATGCTCATACGTGCCAAGATGATTACAAAGAGAGGCCGAAAGGGCCTATTTATCATAAGCATGAGGGAAAGAATCCCAAACATCCAAAAACCTAATCCTAGAAGATGAACCGTCATAAAGTTTGCGGCCCCAAGGTGGTTAGTTGAACAGTCAACTTCCTGGGGTCATAACTTTTGCATACGATCTCTGTTTGGGGCGCTCGGTAGCCCGTTGGAAAGGTCTATTTGAGATTTACAACTTTCGACTGGGCTCAAATGTATGTTGTTGGCAATCATTTGGTCCCCCAAATCACCAAAAAATGTCGTTTAGGGCCTCAAAATGGCTCCGGAAGTTAAGGACCTGAAAAACTGTTAAAAATAGTAATTTACCAAAATTGCCAGAAGACTGTTTTGAGCCAGTTGGAAGAGGTGGGCCACCACCGATATCCACCTGGATCAAGGGAAGATGGAAAATGTTATTTCCCTTGCTCTAATTGCAAGGGACTGCAAAGAAGAAGAATTTTAATAACAACAACTGAAAGACAATGTAGGGAGAAGGGGCACGCCAAAGGGGGTTATGAATATCGTCCCTTCGTAAGAGGTTATTCAATTTTTAATGTATTCTCTATAATAGTAATCAAGTCATGAATTTCAATAAAATGTCTTATAGTTTTATTATATGTTCTATACACACTAATTTTACTACGTTGTTTGTAAATATATAGACAATGCCCCCAAAATGTCTCCCTCCAGAGAGTTATTTTCCAAGTACTAGAAAAAATACTCATTTACAAGGTGACGAACATCTAGATCAGAATATTGACGTTGATCAAGTTCTTAATGATGATACGGATGGAGATAACGTTAGTGATACAATTCAGGAAGATGAGATACATAGATTGATCCAAGACACATTTGCTCCAATGGATGAGGACAACCAAGATGATAGTGTTGAGCTAAATATATCACTACAAATAGCCTTCATAAAATGTCAACCCAGGGAGGTAACCGTTGAGGCACAAGCACTATATGTGCAGGATCAGAGCTTAGCCTAACCTGATCTAACCTAATCTAGAAACCATTCGAGATGCTTAATACTAAGATCCTTAATTTATTCACCATCAATTCTATTCAAATTTAAGATCCTAATACTGATTAAATACTCTCACATCTAAAATCTACAAAGCATTCAAATTTCAAGCTCTAATGTAATTGCAAAAATGAAATAATGTTCAAACTGAATTCAATACAATCCTACCTCTAAAGCATATCCTTGCAAATGAAAATAACTAATAAAAATCGCTCATTCTAATATGACTCAGAAACTAAATAGGTAAGCAGAAAACTATATAATGACACAGAAAACAGAACATGTGACAGAAAGTGAACTAGAAATTGATTTCTCATTTAATGTCTTAGTGCTTTTATCAAATTAATAGATTTCCTTATCATGAGTTTTAATAAGTTTTATATCAGCATAGAGCTCACTATTCAATTCAATCTTAAAATGAATTACTACTTATAATTGAAACTATTCAAAATTAAACTTGCATTTAAAACTACAGTAAAATAAATGAAATTTGTAGAGGATACTATCACTAAGTCTAAAGCTATATTAAAAAATTACTGAAATAAACACTCGAATTAACCTAGAGTCTAAACTATGATAAAACAAAGGAGATCTGCAGATCCTATAATTTAAAAGAAGATACAACTAAGTCTATTTCATTTAAAAAGCTCAAATTTGCAGAAAGCAATATATGAATTAAACTAGAATCTGAAGCTATAGTAAAATGAATACAATTCAAATCTATAACACTAGGAATTCAAAACAATGCCTCAAATAAATCTACCCAAACAATCGAGCTCATTTCTACATCATCGAACATTGTGCACAATACTTCAATAACAATAAAATAATGAGGAATAGATTCCAAGCATATACAATTTGTTTTCTACAACTGCTTGACAATCTTACTAAACACAATTCTTACTTCTAATAAAAACAAAAAGTAACTAGTTACATTATCTATTCTATACATGAATTAAAGTTACAGGGGAAGGGATTATGGTCGTCTTGGTGGATCCTTTCCAATAAGACCACAAGTCCTTAAATGACCTGGAGAATAAAACTCTAAGCTACAGACATATAATAGAATGAAGAAAACATGAGAGACAGAAACAATTTAAATTACAATCTACAAAATCATTAATATAATTACTGAAAGTAATAAAACAACATCATATCAGTCAACCTCTATTTAATTCATAAAACCAGCACTGGAGCAGCGCAATTCTTCAAACAATCATCCATTATCCATTACATTTCGATCCATGGTTTGTATAGACCGGAAGCTAGGATAACTAATCGCGATTTTATAGTAACAAAGCCTATCTTCTAATTAAGAATACATCCGTTGGAAGAAGGTAGAATGATTCCATCAATTAATGATTAACCCCTTCATGCTCAAAAGGCATTATGAATTCATTATCTAATAACAAATCTTCATCTCTATGGCACGTAGTGCCTAGAGATGAAGATCTCATTAATGCGTATATGTGAATCATCGATGAGAGCTGAGCTGGATAAATTCGTTATGCTTGAGGAAGCTGGCAGAACCTAGAGTATAGAAAATCTTCCACGATATTCAATCTGCTGCTGAAATCAAAACTTGTTGCAGAATCTAATATGATTAGTCACGATCTTCCAAGAATTACATTTAATCATTAAATTAAAGGAAATCCAAGAGTTTTGGTAAATAATTATACATGACTATACTTGTTGGGTAATTAGGTGAATATATGAAAATATAGATGGATTTATAGTGTATAGTGATCAAATGAATAGGTCAAAAGTGGATTTGGAGGATGCAAAGAGTGTCAATTTGGCGATCCAACACTCTACCACGCATGTGTATTTGCATGTCCTCATGCAAACATGCCTTTTTAGAAGCTTCAAAAAAATTTTCAAAACCGATTTTCAATCCTTCTGACAAAAATTTAGGATGTATTGACAATGATATTCAATTTTTCACTAGCCTATTCTATGGCGAGCCAACACTCTCTCCCACGCTTGTGTATTTGCATGTCCCCTTGCAAAAATACCTGTTAGAAGCTTCAAAATTTCAAAACTGGGCTTGATAAAACTTATGATGTCTTGACAGTAATATTCAGTTTCTCACTGGCTTGATTTCTTTTGGCTTTGAGTTTCTTCTTTAACATTTTCCTTGGTGTCCTCGGAAAAATTCGTAACTTTATTATCAGAAGATACAAAATTACATTCTGCAGATATATGGAGAGTGTAAACTGCTCCATACATTGTCACATATAAGTGGATACAGTAATAGAACTCGGGATCAAACCCTCATTTCCCAGAAAAAAGAAAGATAGTAGAAAAAATTACAGAAAAAACTTCCATCAATACGGCAAACCACAAGCTCCATAGAATGGGAGCCCCACACATGTCAGCCGTCAAGATTCACAGACGCCTCCACCGAGAGCACCCACCAGCCACGAACCCTGAGCAAGGTACCACAAAACCCCCACCAGCCTCCAAGAACCCTTGACAACAATAAACGCAGCAAGATGGCTTCAGTTTCCGTCATAACCGAAACCTTCAACAGAAGAAACAGTAGATCCTTGTCTGTGGACGAGCAGCAAACTCAATGGATCTCCCAAACCGGCGAACAATCAGCCAGCAACCCCTGATGAAGAAAACGGCCAGGCAAAAACCCCCGAGAAGAGAATTACAGTCCCGCACAATGCAAACCCTGCTGTTTGGCTGCGAGGTTCTGTTGGCCTTGGACGCCACAGCAATTGCAAAGCAATGAGGAGATAGATTTGCGGTAATCATGATAATGAATGTGAGCAGCTGCAGGGTAACTAGTCCCATTCATTGAACCCCGTCCCAATTCCATCCTCGGCCTGTTGCTTTGCAATGCCCACCTTATCATTGTATGAACATGAGACATACAAAGGCCGGCCGTATTCCACGATGGGCCTTGCAGCATGCATCAAGACTCCGGGGCAGCCGTTCCATCCAACGCCACAGTAATTCCCCTATCGAGCACCGCCCAAGCCCCAGACGCCTCCACCGACACCGACCACCAGGACTGTGATGCCTCCACCGATCGCCGTCCTTCAGGAAGCCTGTAAAAAACAACATCTATGTACAGGGAAGGTGGGGCGGCTGGGCCAAGCCCTGGCCGCCCAAGCTGCAGCAAGAAACGACTCTCAAAATGCTAGGGTTTGCGCTCCTCTCCGCCAGCGATGGAATCTCCCAGTTTCTTCTTTAACATGCTGGTGTGAGTAGGATGTTTTAAGGCCTCTATTTTCCAAGTCCTTCCTACCTTTTCAAGGCGTTTATTTGCATCAATTGTCTTCTGATGCTTGGAGGCCAATTTATCATATTTCTCCACAAGCTGAAGACCACATGTCCTCAATTCGTCAATGGCTTCCACGTATTTTATGTTGGTCACCTTCAGTTTTTCGTTCTTAGCCTTAATGTGCTGATCAAGAACATTACACTCTTCCAGCGATATCTTTAGCTTCTCTATTTCCCTATTCTTTTCTTGGATTTCAGCATTGGGCAGGTCATCTTTAGGAGTGCCATAATCAAATTGTTGAGGATCAAATAATTCAGGGTCATATTCGACATGACCAAATTTAGAAGACAGTGGGTCATAAGCAGGATTAGTATATTCAATTTCATGAGGGCCATTGTTAGGAAGATTTAATGAAGGAAAATCGAATTCAGGGAAATCGTTGTGAGGAGAATCATGCTTGAGCACAAAAGAGGGTTCTGAGGAGATCTTCTTCTTTTTCTTAAAGGGTTTCGAGTCTGACTCAGGGGATTCTTCCAAATTGATTAATGCCAATGCGAGTGCAACACTAGAGGTTTTAAGACTCATAATCCTTGTGACACGACGAGCTGAGGGTTGAGCAATGACAGGGTTTTCAGGTAAATTTCGTTGCTTCTTTACATTCTGTAAGACTGAGGCAAGAAGATTAATCAGAGGCGGTTTTGGATCTTGGGTAGGAACGGGTTCTAATTCACAACCTTCATCTTGAAGAGAAACTTGAATGCATGGAGAAGGAGGGATTTTAGGTGAAGGGAGACCCTGAACTCTGTTCACAAAATTAGCCCAGGTATCCTTACGAATACGCAATTTATCCTCAATGAGAATTTTGATGAAACCATGATGGTAGAGGCTGTTATAAGGATTCCCAGAATGCTTTTGAACCCGTCTTGACATCTTAGCTAAAATTTTGCACAAGAAATATGGGAAATTCATTTCCAATTCGGCTTCAAAATGCAAGAGCAGGCGGACATGGTAATTTAGAGTGGTTACATACCTCCCTTCGTAGGTTAAGTATTTCTGCAACACATAAAGCACATTGCACCATTCATCCTTCATCCAGTCATGAGGGAATCCCTTTTTCCAACTTGCAAACTGATGCTCCTCCTTTAAAAATCTGGTACATACTGCACATTCTATGGGTCTATTTTTAAACCATCGTTCCCCTCGACAAGGTAAGCCAGAGGAATGAGAAATTGTTTTCTCAGACACCGCCATGATAAAATTGCCAATGTGCACTACTTTCCCATCAAATCCTTGTGCGAAATATAGTGTGATTTCATCATCATACCCTTGAAATTTTTGAAAGAAATGGTACCAATCTGTGCCTTCAAACTTCTCTTTACATGCATTGAACTCAGGAATGCCTTCTAACACCGAAATAGAGATCGGCTCATGATGTTCAACCCCATTTATTCCCATAATTTGCTTGACACTATGCTCAGAATGGAAATTGGATAGAGGACAGAGGATGAAAATAGGCATTGGGAGAATGGCGAAGATTACTAGGTAGGCATGTGATAAATCTCAACAGATTTTCTTGAGGCTTCTAATGCTTTGAATCTAGTGGTAAGTGATAATCCCGAGTCATACTTCACTATCATTCAAATGCGTGGTGCGTAAAATTTTGTGAGGATGATGAACTTATTGTGCATGGAAACACAAAGAGGAAGTCGAATTATGAATGTATAGAAGATAAACATCAGCATACTCTTTTAAGGTGAATAAGATCTTCATCTCTAGGCACTACGTGCCATAGAGATCACTACTACATATGGTATAATTTTCCACGAAAGTTCGTTGTAATAGCCACGAATTTTCATCCCTGTTGCAACGATTGGTGTTTCTTTTTTTTGTGGAAAGTGATTCGTGGATATAGGGACTGACATTCCACGTCGTGGAAATAGAAATGCTTATTTGATGCCATGTGTCAACAAAACAACTTTTCTCATATCTGTGGAAAATACATCCTGCCACAAAATTGCGTCTCTATATCGACGCACAACTCCTATAAATTTCCACACTGGCGCTGAATCTTCCACGAAACTTTGTCGCAGTATCCACGCATCCATTCATGATCTTTCGTGGCAGATTTAGCACCTGCGTCGATGATTCTTTTATAGTCCCACGAAACATCATCTCAGTATCCACGCATGGATTCCCAAACTTTTGTGGTAGGTTCAGCACCTGCGTGGAAGATATTTTATAGTTCCACGAAGCATCGTCGCAGTATCCACGTAAGGATTCACAAAATTTCGTGGCAAGTTCAGCAATTGCGTGGAAACATTCTCTATAGCCTACATTGTTGTTCGTCGATATAGAGACAATACCTGGAAGTGTTAAAAAAATGAATGCGATGATACAGTCATAGATTTGCTTCAGATAGACTAAAAGCACTTCTCATGAACTAGCTCTTACATCTACAATCAAATCCTTATCAATGATTCTTTTCAGATCTGCAAACAAGTCTGCTTAATGATGGTTTCCAATTCTATCAAACTTCATCAAACAAATAATCTTGCATTGTATTCCTTAAAGTAGTTACCAAGTCTTTATGATAAACAGTAACACAAATAATATTTGTTCAAGTAGTTTTCATACTTATCCCTTTTCAACAATCAATTCTTCAACTTCAAGTTTTGTCTTTTAATGGCACAAATATTCAAACTCAAACTCAATTTGCTCACAAAGAATAGGCTCGGTCTTCAAGTTATAATTGATGTTCTCCCATAACACTATTCAAAATCAACTTCAATTTGGTCACAAAGAATATGCTCAGTCTTCAAGTGATAACACAAGTCCTTCAAATATGCTATCAATATGTTTCAAGGCTTTGCAAACTGTTCTTCTTCAAGCTCATATTTCACATCCTTGTGTCCTTTGAAAAATCACAAGGCTTAAACAACATTTTGCAATATATGAGCTCGATCTTACAAAGAATTATACCTTAGTTCTATTCACTTCTTAAGAATGTCTATATGCTTATGTAATGGTATATATTTAGATGCTTAATAAAACTTTCTCAGAGTCATTTATCATCAAACATTTCATGAGCTTGTAAACAACAAACACAGTCCTAGATAGATATCTCAAGAACTTGAACTAAATGTATAAACATGAAGAATTGTAAGCCCCAGTCTTAAGCACATGTGGATAGAAGTTGAATCGTAAGCCCCAGTATCTTGCATTAAAGAAATGACATGATAAATTTTTCCTTTAAACCCCTACAAGGAAATAATATCACAATTCTACTTGTCATGAATACCAATAGTTGAAAATATTTCTAAATAACCTTTGAAGTCAATTGATATAATCAATCTTACCTCTACCAAAGCCCTTGTTTACCAAGTCTCCTAGAAGCACACTAAGCATGTAGCAACAAACAATTATTTAAGTTACAACAAAGGAATCCAACCAAAATAAATTCTAACTTGTGCAGATATCTAAAAGGTGGGAAGCAACGCACCAAAAAGAATGCACAGAGAAGGCATGTGCAGGTTGAATGTAGAACCCCAAAACTACATCACGCCACAAGATAACAAACTAGCAAAATACTTGAGCTAGGGCACAATAGAAGAGCCCAACTTAGCTTCCATATTAGAGGCCACCTGATCCAATGAATGCACCAACCCAACAAAAAACAAAACAAATAAAGATCCCAATTGCAAATTTTGATGAGCTGCATAAATTTTCACTTTCAAGTGCACTTTATGTAATAGGATTTGCCAAAAATACCATAGAACTATATAGGCACTACATGCAAACAATGCAATTACCATGCACTCAAATGGGAAGATGTATTCACTTAGGACCAAACAACTTTAAACAAAGACAAATTACACAATTTTACATGTAGCACAACCATGTTTACATCTCGCATGCAAATATTTATGACTCCATACAACACTTCATGGAGATGGGATTTGTTCCATAATCTATTGTCGTCTTCTTATGTGACACATGAAACTTCTCTGCACTTGCTGTTACCTAGAATTTCTTTTGATTTCATGCCACCTTCTATATATTTTCTAGCTGCATATGCAATCACACACAAATCAACATCATCACGTGTTTTCCCACAATGTCTATATCTCATTCTACGATAAGTTCTGGATGAAATCTCTCCACTATAATGGTTTAGTCTCAATCAAGGACTCCCAATTTCATTGAATTTCATGTATGAAGGCCAAGGCATGATACAATTAGAGGAAGCCTTCTATCTTCAAATGGACCATCTTCCCTCAATTGGAAGCAAAGATCTGGTTCATTACCAGTGGGCACATTACTTGTAGCCCCCCTCAGGGGACTCATTGCTAGAAGATTCCCTAAATGGAGATGATCCTAATTTCTTGTCAATGGAAAATACCAGGTAATCAATTGGGTGTTGAGCGAGGAAGAATGGATATCACTGTCACAAGTGAGACGTTATCAAATTCTTGAGTTTTCCCAAATTTTCTATGTTTTTCAACTCACCAATTTTTTTGATATTTTAAGGTCTGAATTTATACTTGATGAGTTTTGTTGGTTTTCTCTCAATTTTTCTGATTTTCCAAGTTGATGACCCATGCCAACTTTTTTCCAGTTTTTTGTTTTGCAACACTAATATTATCGATTGGTTTCGAAGTCCTTTTGTTAATTAGTATAAGCTACTTCACAAAAAGGGGTGTGCACCTCTCTTCTTGAGCAACTAGGGTTTCATGTGGTGATTTTTGGTGTGTGAAGGCTTCTATACTATCTTATGAGGCTTGTCTAAAGGAAGGTGCCAAAGTTGGAGTGTGCCACATTCCAACTTTGGGTTTCCCAATCGCCATCAAATCTCCAACTTTCAGTAACCACCATAATTTATGTAGCTTGCAATTTGTAAAAGACCACAATGCCTAGATTGTCCATAAAAGACCACAATGACCAGATTGTCCATAAAAGACCACAATTTGATATTAAATAAGTAGTGAATACTCAACTGTGTAGAATAAGTCCTGTAGGTGACTATTAATTTTGTCTCCTTCAAACTCCAAATGTACAACCAGTAAGTTCTTAACACAGGGTCTTTGGTAAATTCAAAACTACCATATCAATAGATTATAATGAGTTACACTGACCAACAAACTATAACGATAAACCAATATTCAGTAACTTGTAATAAATTAAACATATATATCATATAACAAAAAGAGAGATTTAGTTGAAGATACCAACCTCGGTGTGAAACCATTCTTGAAAATATACTCAGAAGTATTACTTTCATAAAAGACTGCATGTGCCTCGGAGAGGCCAGTCATCTCTAGGAACCAACTGACCCTTCAAGAGGGTTTGTACAAACCAGAGAGAGAGAAATGACTAGAGTTGATTAGGTCAATGAAGTCAACATAAAAAAGTTACAAAAATTATAAACTTCAACCAAGTCTTAGCAGAAGAGAAGTGATTATCACCACACCACCACTAATCGCAGGTGATCAAAGTCAACTTCACTATAAGACCAAAAATTCAACAAGGTGGTACATAAAAAATGAAGGAGGGTAAATGACCGCATTAACCACAAGTCAAAGACATGGTACCACAAGTCCAATAATATCTCAATCAAGGTGGGGAAGGTACATTAAACCAAAAATGAGATCTGAAGTGTCGGTACAAATATAAACAATGGTCATAAAAAAAAGAAAATATAAAAGATGGTCATAACATAGGTGTGGGTAGTAGAAGACCCATGACCCTTAGAACCAAGGGTAAGCTGATCCAAATGTGGCCAAACAACCATAGTACTCTATAAGAGCAAAAATTCAACAAGGTGGTTTTAAAAAAGTTACTGAAGGAGGTTAAATGACCCCATTAAACACCAGTGAAAGATAAAGTACCACAAGACCAATCATAGCTCAATCAAGGTGGGGAAGGTACAACCAGTCATCTCTCTCTCAAATGTACAGCCATTCTATATAACCTGAAAGTTCATCATCACAGTATGAGGAAGGGTCATGGGATGCCAAATAAAAATATCCCTCATTTCTCTCTATGCAATCCTAAAAGCATCACATAACAGATAAGTACCTTGTACTATAGAAAATAAAAGCCACATGTGTTAACATAATTTAGATCTCTATCAACTTAAGGACTCCTCTATGGTCCTTGTGCTGAAGTTGGTCCTCGAGATGTAATGGGTAGTAATCTTATAACATAATTTTCATCTCTTTCAGTAAAAGTTGATAAAATAAACATATTGATCATATAACAGTAAGAGAGGTATAGTTGAAGATCTCCACATTAACATTTAACCAAAAATCAGATTTGAAGTGTGGTACTATTTCTGAATAGTGCTAAAGCAATAGTAAAATATTTTACAACATAAATTTGATCTCTATCAACTTCAGAACTCCTCTGTGGTCCCTGTGTTGAAGTTGGTCCTCGAGATGTATTGGGCAGTAATCAAATTATAAAGAGTGATGATCATCGAAGTCATGATGAACATATCTAATATATCTAATATAAAGAGAATCAATTTTTCAGACTAATTTATCTACATGCAGCACATACAAGAGTGATGATGTTTTAGAAAACACAGAATTTGAATATTAAAATACAAAATAATTATAAACAAGCATACAATGAATTGTGATGACATTTAAATTTAAATTTCAAATTCTACGAAAATAAAAGATATAAATGGGAAAATTGCTAAGAGCATCACATAAAAGATAAGTACCTTGTAACTAAACCAGATAAAAGTTATCTATGTTACATACTAACAATGTTTCATACTAACAACATCTATATCCATCAAAATACAAGTCATGAACTACTTTTTCATTGATTTCTGTTTTTTTGCATTGAAATAACTTGCGAGTACGGTATCACAATCATTAATTGGCGCAGTATTTACTGCGATATCTCCTATTATTGTTTGTGTTTCCATGCCCTCATTTGTGCCACTTCTTGTATGTCGTTGAGCAGGGCGTGGAGGCAGTTCTGTAGGGGTGTGAACTGCAACAACGAAAATGCGGTGCATATATATATGACGTTGAATTATTATTGAAATAAATATTTCATTATTTTGATTAAAATTACAATATTTCTCTTTACCAGTCTCTGTAGATGTGACAACTAGGGTGTTAATTGAAAGTATAGTTGCTTCCCCTTGCACTTCATGCTCCTGAGCTGCAGGGTCTTCCACTGAAAGAAGAAAATTTATAAGTTTAGGTCAGGAAATATATACATCTAATACCAGTATAGTTTTCTATTTCCAAATCATACATATCGGAATGGACACTATGCTCCACACTATCATGGGAAATGTTCACCCCAACATCAACTTGTACTTGCTGAGTAGCGCTAGATTCACTGCTGCGGTTGCATTGTTGCTTAAAAACAAACATAAATTTTTAGTTATGGGTGATATAATCAGAAGTATTGAATAGACTTTAATAGTATACTACAATTGGTGATATACCTGCATTTGCGTCATTGGGGAGATTGGAGTCTGCCCCAAGCTTTTCCGATGTTCAACCACACTTTTAAAACCAAGCTTTAGGTCTTTGTCGGTGGCAGCAGCTTGGAACGTATTTCCCTTCAATGCATGATAACACATTTTAAAATTTCCAATATCAAAATCAGATATTTGTTCGGTACTGTTAAATAAATATTCCTGACAACTAATCATTTAATACTTACAATTCTTGCTTTTAGTTTTCTATAGCCACCCTTTCCCAGTCTATGTTGCTCATGCTTTTCCATTCTAGCCTTGGTTTCTTTGGAGGTGTTAGGTAGCCTATATATGAAAATTTTCAAAAACCTTAGATATCAAAAATATTACTTAAAACAAAAAAGAAAAAAACAATTGAGCTTATTTCAGTAAAAAGGTGATATATGTTGTACCTTGCTTTACTAGGCCGTGGTTGTTTTCCTTGTATTTTTTGCAATTTCTCATTTGCATCATCTATCAGTGCCTTCCACTCTTTCTCAGGAACCATGGGAGGGCGCTCATGCCTGAGGTCAGCTTGCAATCTTTCCCTATATTGGGCCCTGGTATATTTCAAAGTCTCACTGGCTAACCTTGCAACAACTTTCCCGTTGAAAGTATTTCCGAACAAGTTGACCATGTGGTCAATAAACTCATCTCTCTTAGTGCTATCTTGGCTATTCCACCATGTGCGAATGGTGGGGCCAAACAGCTCCAAGGATTTGTCATTCAAATGCCTGTAGAAGACATTGTTTCCTGCAGAAACATGTAATCCATTAATTTATAATAATTTCAACGTATGTCTATTTTTCAATTTCATGATTAAAATTAAAAAAATAATGGATAAATACCAACAATTTTTTGGATCTTGATATGAACACAAGATTCATCCACCAGAAAGGTGAGATCTAGTTTTCCAGTTCTTTTAACTCGTGCCGCACCAAGAAAATTTTCCTGGTTGTCTACAGTACATTCATCTCCAGAGTCATGTGGAGTCCTAGGCTCCGTCTCATCATGCTCTGGCATGGCATCATGCTCTCTCTCACCATGATCCAGCATGGCATCATGCTCTCTCTCACCAGTGCCATCATCAATGGAATCAAGGCCAACTACAGGAGTGGCAAAAATCCTCATTGGTACATTGCTTTTTTTTGTTGAATTGGACCATCACTGCTACCTATACCTGTCGCAGCAGGTTCTGTAGTCATGGGTTTTAAAAAATCCTACAAACAATAAACTTTACTTTATCAGATCACTTGGAATGATAAAAAACATAATATCAGATATGAAATCACAACATAGCTTAAAAACAATTGTGAATATGGCACTTACCCCATAAGAATTTATAACCCCTTGCAGCTCTAGAATCTTTGCCTTGTTCTCCTATGACAAGGGCCTTTGGCGAGCCAAGGCAAGCATTTCACAATTTTCCTTTTTCAAGGCTACTCTAAAAGTGTGCATTGGTTCAATGGAATAGAAAATCTCTTCCTCAAACCCCTCATCACCCAGAGCTGGTACACGTGACTAAATTCATCAAACAATAAATTTAATTATGCAATATAATTTTAACATCATTCAAATATTGATATTGTAATGAAGATTAAGTTACTATTATGCACTAACATTTACCTGACTCGGTGTTATGACCGGTGAGTGTCCACAAGGAACTGTCGCCGTGGAAGCAGCAGGTGCCTTTCCACGGTCCTAAATGAACCAGTAATCCGTCATAATGTCAGAAAGATGATCCAATAATCCATCATAAGCTCAGAAAAATGTGAATGTACTAAATCGGAACGTTTACTTATTTTACTAAACAATTACCTGACGTGCCACAAAGTGTGACCTTCCACGATCACCCTCGACCATGGAAGCAGTAGGTGCCTTTCCAATGACGCCACACTGACACAATAAATCAATAAATAAACGTTTACCTCAGACTAAATAATTGTAACATAAAGAAAAATGAGATATTGCATTAATATTAATTTTTACCTTAGAAGTAGAAGATACATGTTCTGCTCCATGACCATGAGCAGACTCCTGCCACAGTTTAATAAGCATGCTTTCATATGGAAATATTAACAATAAGCACGGAAAAAGCGAATGCTAACAATGAAAATTGGAACATCTTGTTATTGTAGTCATATTTATTTACTATATTTAACATTTACCTGACGAGGCGTAGATGCTGACCTTCCATGGTCACCCTGGACCGTGGAAGAGGCATGTGCTTTTCCACTTCCGCCATCCTAAAAAAAAAATTCAGTAGTCAATAATTGCATCAAAAATAAAAATGAGATATTCATAGCAATGTAATTACCATGTAATCACATGGACATATTCATAATAAGCATGAATAAAGTGAATGGCAACAGTGAAAATCAAATGTTAACAGAAGAAAACCAAACATTTAGTTGTTGTAGTCATGTTTGGTTACTACTTTTAGCATTTATCTCATGAGGCATATTTTCTGACGGTCCACGGTTCCCCTGGACTGTGGAAGCCACATCTATTCTATTTAAGTTGTAATCGATCAACAACTCTTCACCTGCAAGTGCTGTTTTTATTGCACATACAAATATACGATGATGTTCGCGTGCCTCGAATTTGAAATTTGGTTTCTTATTTGTTGTCACTGGTCGTGTACTATTTATAAAGCCAGCAACGTTTCCGGATGCTTTTGGTCTCCCATCAATATACATAGTCACCCCTTTGTTTGTTTTTTTTTTTTCTGCTCTTTGAATATAATTCGCAGCAACTCCGTATCTCCGCATACTTCGAGTATATTGGACCAAGATCAACCAGTTATTATATCTGTATAGTGGTCCTACATACTCCATCAATTTGGTTAGAGTGCCATAGCGGACCGTTATTCCATCCATGGAAAATAGCCCCAATGCATGTAAGGATGAAGGAGCGATGCGATACATCCTCCCTTTGATGAGGAAATCTGTGTCCACTTGAGGTAGCATATTATGTACCCATCGTTGCACTAGATGTTTAGACCTCAATGGAAAATCCATGTCTCCTATGCTCTTAGCATCATAATTACACAACCCACCGTTGGCAATAAAATATTTCATGCGTCTATGGAATCTTTTCCTTATCTTTTCAGATCTAGTTGATATAAAACCGGTAGATCTAGTACAACTCGTCTCACTTTCAATCTCTTCGAGTATATCTTCATCATCACTTGAGGAAGATAGATCAGACAGATACCTATTTGGTGACACTCCATAAAAAAAGAATAAATAGGACGGTCCTTTCTCTCTTCTTTGAAAGCACACATTTACTTCCCTCAAATCTGAGGCTTAGGAGGGACATGCCTAACCCATTTACTTCTCCTTCCAACACTATTGGGCATATTATTGGCAGCCTACCCTCTTTCTTTGAATGGCATATTTCTAGCATCCTACCATTCATTTTTAAAATTTACATGCTGGTATTTTATGCTAATGCATATGAAAACTATTTGTTAGTGAAATGTTTGGCAAAATCACTCGACTTAGAAACATTAATTGACTATATCAGCTCAACAAACCATAACTACAATGAGATGGTCCACTCAGGAGTACATTGCAGCAGTGTTCGTAAATGTTTCATGTCAATACATCTTAACCAAAAAATCTATAAAATACTACAGCAGAGAACGCAAAATAAATCAGCTAACTTAGGTGAAATATTACACCTTATACATGTTGCAAATTTCAAATCCATGCAAATTGGCACTCAAAAGGCCATGAGAAATTTGATTTTCAAAGACTATTTTCAGACATTATGTGTATATTGATTTTCCGACGATATTGGTTTTTTTTATTTAAAAATAAATAAATTCAATCAATAATGAGTGTATCCATCAACCAAGCAGGAAGACCAAACCAGAAAAATGTCAACCTGAGAGCAGTCCCTAGTCGGTCACTCATGTGTTGAAGAAAATTCAACACTACCAGTTAGGTCAATGTTCTAATACAATTTTCAGTGACATGTAATGTAAGATAAACACATTAATCACAAAAAGAGGGTAACACACAACATCAAGAGAACTAGGCCAAATGTAGACAAGGCAAAAATATTGGTTTTAGGAAGCTTTTGAACATTGGTTTTTTACTCTGTAAGCCTTGGAATCCCTTATGGTTCAATTCTCTACGATAATGTGGTTCTTGATAACGCTTGGGTACCATAGGACTTGGCAAGCCCCTCTCATTAGTATTTCAATCCCTCCCCACGGGATTTAATAGCGTTGTAATTAATAGAATAGGTTGCACACTCCTAAGACTAGAACTACCTACAAATGTATTTCTCTTGCTTGCTTTTACTTGGGCAATTTATTAGATACTATAGCTATCATAGGATAGGTAGTTATAGTGCTTGTTATCAAACTGATCAGGAAGAACTAGATGCTAGGCTTGTCTTCCTTCCATGGGAGAAATTAGACCTGCATTTTGCTGTGTAACCCATCTTTTTTTTTTTAAATCATCAATATATAACCGTTTCAGTTAAAAAAAAAGTTGTAAAACAAGTTGTTGGTGGTTTTTCTAATGAAAAATAGTTTCCTATAATAGCTACCAGAATGTACTTTCATATTCAATTCATGAGTGTAAAGTGTGATTTTTCCTTTTTATTAGTTGTAAAATGAATTTTGGGCATCCCATGCCAACTGTGGACAATGGAAGGCAATGAACATGCTTTATACCTCACATCTGGGCAGTTCTGGGCCCTATAATGACAAGCTACAACAGTAATTAAACATATATGGGTAATGTTATGAGCATTAGTAGACACATTTCACCTTCTACCTCATCATTTAGTTCTGGGCCAGTTTTGTGGATGTGAGGTAGTTTTGAGTGCAAAGTAAGACTATCCAAGTCATCTTACAACATGAGATGCTTGCAAAATATGAGGTATGGAAAGGCTAAGAGAAGAAATAATGGGTGTGTTGAGTGGAGTTTGGACCTCATAGCAATGGTAAACCTCCAATGTTTCATGCTATAGAATTGGATAACATCAGCTATTGAGGAATTTAAATTGATTGTACCAAGGCTGATTTCCTCCCGAATGTTGTTATTTATTTATTTATCTATGCCTCCAAATAACTAAAAGATATGTCAAATAAGGGGAGCACTCTAGTCTCCCAGGCAAGCAAACAACCGAAGGATGCCACCTCAGCACCTGATAGTCAAAATCATATAGGTCTTTGATATTACCATTAGGATAAATAATTAAATAACAACATTCGGGACCAATGTGTTAGTTGCAATTAAATGTGTGGGGAATGTTATGTAAGACCCTCAAACAATCCTTACACACCACACGTGCTTGATGCAAACATTCAAATCCTTGACAATTTAAGCCTTAACTTAAGTGAAATCAATGAGAGATATAAGTGTTGGAAACAACCAAACCATGACTAACCATTATGTAAATAATCTTAAAGTTATTATGACTTTCAATAGTAAGATCTAAAAGTTTTTATGACTTTCCTTACAATCTTCATGACAATCTGAATGGACAGGCCCCACTCATAGCCAAATACTTTTGAGATATTTACAAATCATCGGAGTATGGTGGACCAAAAATTTCTCGATAGGCGTTCTCTTCATTGCACCATGCCTTTGAATAAATAGACCTCTGAACCACACATCTATTATGATGCATGTGGACGTTTATGCGGGTTTTGACAAGCCATGGTTGATTGTATTTAATGTAGTACCCAAGGATTTGATCCTCAGTAATCTTTGTTTGCAAAATATCTTTGACCTGTTTGAGGGACTCTCCAACTACCCGTTTCATATTATAAATAGTATCTGGTGATAATGCTGTCAGGTTGATGCCGAATGACTGCCACCAATGTCTCATCCAATCAGGGATGTAGAATGCAGGGTCCTCATAGATTTGAGGAATTTGAAGTCCAAACTTCAGCATGGTATAATATGTTTTATCTGTATTTTCTTTTCTCAAGAATTTCCACCATAATTTTCTATATTTTTCATAAGTGTGTGTAGTACTTGGAAACCGGAGACTAGCATCTTTATGTGGCCATGCTTCGAGAGAATGTATCCGGTGAATACAGTAGTACTGTTCGTCTGGTTTTAGCCCGGGGTGGCGTGTAGAGCCCTCTGACGATATTAAGGTAAGATCATGGTATAGGTTTGTTAACGAATTGCTTGCATTGGCTGCTTTTCTTAGGGATTTGTTGTAAATCATCTCTGGTACAATACTGGATCCCATAGACATTCTTCTGAGTTGTGGCATTAGTATATTAAAAGCGTCAGATCCCTGTAAGTTAGCATCTAACACTTCAGTATGTCGCAACTCCCGCTTAGGTTTCCAGTCTTGCATATAATCTAACCACATGATATTATCATCAATAGTATATATCTGATGTTTTCCATTGGTCCAAGCACAGATTTCCATGTTTACTTCTGGGTTATGGGCCTTGGGCTCGCTTGCACCAGGCTAGCTTGTTTCAAGCCCGCTTGTTAAAAATTAGCAGCATTCTTCTATGTCGAATATTCTCTTATTAGTAACCATTTTGAATCAAATATTCTCTTATTAGTCATTGACACATTAAAACACCTTAGATCTAAGCCCAAGGTGAATCAATATTCAGAGTCAAATCACTGTGGATAGTACCTCGTAGTTGCAATCAAATGTGTGGGGAATATTATACATGCAGGAGCATCGTCTAAATACTATGTGTAGATGGTTGTGAAAGACAAGCCATGATTGATGCCTAGGAGGCATGTTATGTGCTATAAATATGCACATTGTATCAAGTATTATTTCAACCAAGTAATATGAAGTGAGTCTCCTAGGAAAGCAAACAACCGAAGGGTAAAAGGAGATAATCTGAGCAGAGTTTGGCATTGTCATGATGTCTCAGCAGATGCAAGGGGGTCATTTGAAATAGGCGAATGAAGAGGTGAGAGTGAACAGGGAGCAAGGTAGGTAGGACTGGGAATTACCACACCGTCACTATGGTGAATTAATGAGAGACCTAGAGTAGGCGGTGCCCTGAACAATCTAACATAGAGGTAATTTACAAGCAGGTGAAATTGATGTGTGTATGTTTTTAATAACATTTCCCGTCATAATCTCTAGAAGGAAATGAACACAAGTGCATATTTTCTATCAAAAGGAATACAATTTACATCTTACTCAAGTTTTCTTATGGAATCTATTGATGGTGTTCAAATAAGTGATATCCAGAGCACTTTCAAGGCTAAAAGTTGAAATTCAAGACCTTGTTTGAAGCAATCACATTAATATCGCCAATTAAAATAACTATCATATCCAAAATCTACATATAAATCCAAATGAGCTTAACAGACCAAATGAGAATTCACATCCTGAGCATTGATACCCAAAAACATAGTGTTTTATTTTAAAAATTTATTAAAATTTTCACTTACAACTTGGAAAGCAATCTGGTTCAAATTCCAAAACCAAAATCTAAAAGCTAGGTACAATATCATTGAGACAATCATTCTTCTATGGCCATGAAGGTTAAACTATGCCTTCGAATCATGGGCAGAGAACCCAAGAAATGCTTGCAGGATAATAGAAAAGCCTCATACTCTCACCAGCTCAAATCAAGAGAATGTGGCAAAAGGCGGAGATACAAAACCGCTTAAACCAAAATTAGGATTACAGCAAAGCTCCCAACTCACATCATCTCAAACCAAGGAGAATGTTGCTACCAGTAGAGAGATTTAAAATTGCTTAAAATAAAAATTAAATTGCAGGCATAAACACCCTCAAAATGTGATAATGAGCACATATCTAATTCATATTCCTAGAATCCACTTGCACGAAAATATCCAAATAAAACTGGTTTGCAACTGTTTTCAAAAACCATATCAATGAACTTTGTATCACTATTTATGTGTTAAATAGAACTACAGCCTTTACATCAATCAACAACAAGCATTCCATGTATATTGGTTTAGTTATAAAATCAAAACAACCCAATTAACAAATGAAATCAACAACACCTAATTCGAACCCATAAAATGCAGAAATTTGACTCAATAGAGGAGGGTTTCAAAATCCCAAAGGAACACGCATAGTGAAGGAGGTCACAGACCAATAGCCGGTTGCAAGGGGTGGAATATCTATGAGGGAATGCTTGTGCAAAACCCTCCCAGCTCAACCCCAAAATTTACCTCCCTACTTGCAAACAAGTTTATCAAAAAGGGTTCCACATACTCACATTCCAATGCATAATTTACCATAGCATTCATAATCAATTCAGGATTGGACATATCTCCAACATAGATATCGATAGTTGGCAGGGGACGAAAAACCCTATCTCAGCAACCAACACAAGCAACCATTTAGGGTCTACCAATACTAGCTCTATCTCCAACATTGTTTTTTAGACAAATTTGAGTTCCATTACTACAAGTTTGGTGAATTAGAATCCACTTACGGTTGCAATTTAGGGTCTGTGGGGATTTGCACAAATGGATGGAGCACATGAAACAAACTTCAACCCCCCTCGTAGCAATTGCACGGTGAGAGTTGCAAGAGGAAATGGAATTGTAGTCGGTTGCATGCACTAGCTGGTGCGGTTGAACGAGAGCAACAGAGCGTTTTCGTTAAGCTCGACAGAGACAGTTAGCAGATGACCAAAAGTAATCACATCTAACCTGAAACCCTACCAAAGCATAGCGAGTAACAAAGGACCACACATAACCTACAAAAATACTCATTTCCATATCAAATTTACCGCAGCATTCATAATCAATTCATGATTGGACATATCTCCAACACAGATATCAATAGTTGGCAGAGGACGAAAAACCCTATCTCATCAATCAACACAAGCAACCATTTAGGGTCTACCAATACTACCTCTATCTCCAGCATTGTTTTTTTGACAAATTTGAGTTTCATTAATGCAAGTCTGGTAAATTAGAATCCACTTACAGTTGCCATTGAAGGTCTGCAGGGATTTGCAAAAACGGTCAGAGCACACGAAACCAACTTAAACCCCTCTCGTAGCAATTGCACGGTGAGAGTTGTAAGAGAAAATGGAATTGTAGCAGGTTGCAAGCACTAGCTGGTGCGGTCGAACGTCGAGAGCAATAGAGTGTTTCACAGTTAGAAAATGACCAAAATGAATCACATCAAACTCGTGGACATAACATATGTTTTTGTTTTTGTTTTTAACCATCGACAATGTTAAAGGTTGTCAAATATATGACATTTGTTATAACATAAAAATGTTACATAGGTTATCAAATATATGACATTTGTAACATAGGTTTTTTATTTTGTTTTATATAACAATTTTTTTTTTATATAACAATTTTATCAATAACAATACTAATTAAAAATTAAAAATAATGATACTAATTAAAAATTAAAAATTAGCATACTAATTACCATACCCATAGGAATTTCAATATATGGATAGAGAGCAATTAGGATGCAGTCGATCACAACGATTGGGATGTTTAGACCATTGACATGTAGATATTGAAGAATGATATAGTACTAGATGAACTAAAAGTGTACAATTTGATTCCAATGAAGTGGATCCAAGTGTCAACATATTTGCAAAAGACATCATCAGACGATGCAAGATCTAGTTCTCACGAAACAAAAGTGGTTTGTTGATTAAGAGGACTTACAAGTAGTGATGAATGATCAAGATTAAGATTAAAACTAGCTTAGAAAGACCAACAAGGATAGAACCCCTTTCAAAATAATTTTTTTATGCTTCCAATGAAAGACTCAAAATAAGTTTTTTATGTTTCCAATGAGTCTAGTAGAGTTCTAATATGAAATAACCCAAAAAATAACACATAAATCTTATAACACAATTTTGTATCTTGCTCAATCGACACATGTTCGATTCAAACCATTAACACTACAACCTCTAGGAACACCCACGCTACTACACATGTAGAACATAATTAGATTAGAAAACTACTTTTCAAATATAACCAAGTTAATCAAAAAAATGAACATATGGTGAGTGCATTTAATTTAACCTAAAAACATTGCATACCTCTACTTTTTGTTAAATTTTCTGAATTTACTTCAATATGATCTAGGATCTTAACTGAGAGAACAACATGTACAGCATATCTACAGCATATCTATCATGGAGACAATAATGCAAGCACACAAGAGACACAAATATTTACTTGGGGAAAACCATAAAGGTGAAAAACCCCAATAACTTCCTCAGAGATAGATAGAGCAATGATACAACCAACCAATAGAGATAGCCATAACCTAGCAGCAATCCTCCTCCTCCATAAGTGCGCCTCTCCTCCTTGAAAGCATGTGTGAGAAGTGAGTGAGTAAATAGAGTGCCTCCCGCACTCTATTTATACTTGACTTGACTTGCCTTTTTACCTAACTCATGTCGGCTCGAACTTAACCACATAACATAATGCTGAGTGGGCCGACCCCCAATAGGGTGGTCTAATAACCCTTTGACCCACATGGCCGACCCCCAATAGGGTGGTCTAATAACCCTTTGACCCACATGACTTATACAGGGCCGACCCCAAATAAGGTGGTCTAATAACCCATCAAGTATAAGTTACGACACTTACAATATAAATGACGACACTTCCTTATAGAGGAATAATACCATCTCTATAGGAATACAATATACATATATGTGAAATACATTCCGAAGTTACATATACATCAACACTTTTCAACAATTAAATATCATTCATCTTCTTCTTCATCCAACTCAACATCTGTATTAGGATCTGGTTCTGAATAGATATTGATGAAAGGATCATTCACATTGTCATCAGCATCAAAGTCATCTTCGCTAATATAGTCATCCTCATCATCAATGAGATCATCGTCTAATACATTTGCATGATCATCCTCTTCAACTTCTTCATCTGACACATCGAATGCAGCCTGATCTGAATCATCATCATCCTCTTCTTCTTCGTGATTATCTTCATCATCTAGTACATGATTATACTTTACTGGTCTTCCTCTTGGATCGTATCGAACAATGTATGACCAACCTGCTTTACCTGGTACCTCGGAGTAGTAGACTTGCTCACATTGACTTGGAAGAACATAAGGCTCTATTCCCAGTTCAAATGTCCTTGTATTAACCATGGTAAATCCATTAGCATGCTCAATAACAATTCTTTCAAGATCATGTTCATGCATCCGTAGCCTGTACCACTTCACCTCAAACAAAACTATTTTAAAGGAATTAAAATCGCACTCAACAATGTCCTCCAAATGCCCATATTACCTATTCTCAGTTTCTTCTGGATGTCTATCACTTCTGGAGGAAACATTGGTGACCTTAAAGACTGTAGTTATCCCACAATCTGAGGTTTTCCTGTTATCATACAACTTTTTGATACGAAATTTATGACCATTACACAACATAGCCTTGTGATGTTTGAGCTGCAACATTGACAATAGGTTAAAAATACATTGTGAATTAATAGACGTCATATAGGAGTTAGTAAATTTTTTTGAAAACTTAAACAAAAGAAATGTAATAATTGGAAAAATGGATCGAAGTAACTAGAAAAAATGTGGGTACAAAAATTACTTGCCTTTTTATATTTTACACCATAGGCTAAATCAACTTCCCTTTGCGACGTAAGGTCGGGAATCTGATGTCGAAGACGATGAGCTGTTTTAATCATGTTACTGACCCCTTCCCATGATAACCTACCGAAGAATTCTTCACAATCTTTTATCCAATGCTCCATCCAATCAAGGTTGTCTGCAATGTATAAATGTAAAGCATCCCACACTCGACCAACTATAGGATAAAAAAACAATTCAATTTCATATTTAATTAGATCATCATTAAAGGAACATAGTTTAATATAGTTGAAAATGCATAATTATTAAAAAGAGTTAAAAATAGTATGATAATAAAAAATTGGAAAGAATAAATGTGTAACATATTAATTCAACAATGTATAATAATAATTACCTTTCACAGTCCTAAATGTACCTCTCCCCAGTAGGACCTCCCCTTCAAATTTGTTGATGGAGTAGAGATGCCAAATGCGAGTCACATTCATATTTTCTACTAATTTAGGTAGATATTCACTAATGTACACCATGCATTGATATACCATATATCCTTCAACCATAGAACCCTCGGGATGCACTCTTTGTCTAACAAAATCCTTCAGTGACTTCAACTGCCTCTCCACCATCCACATCGACCTTGTGTGTACTAGTCCACATAATTCAATATCCTCAACTTGGTGTATGAGGTAGTGTTCTTGTGCATTGAAAAATGCTGGAGGTAGATATTGTTGGATTCCACACATTAGTCGGGGAATTTCTCTCTTCCAGTGCCTTATATCTTCTTTATGGATTTCTTTTGATGAAAGCCACCTACAAATGATGCAATAAAACAATATGTCAAGGCATATATAATATTTGCGAGAAAAACATAATATATGTCAATAAGTTCTGCTACAGACCACAGACCAAGTACATTTTCGGAGTAAACATTGCTTACCTCATGTATTTTCCAAGAACATAAATAATATGTTTTATGTTGCTATCAAAGTCATCTAGGAGAGATAAAGGTAGAACATACTGTATCAAAAAACCGTTAATTATTAATATTTATTTCTAAATAAGAGAATAGAATTAATAAAATAGTGCATACCGATAATGAAATATATTATAGACTAATGATTACCTTAATGAATGTATGCTAATCATGTGTTTTAACCCCTGCAAAATCACCTTTTTTCCTCAAGATATTCTCTATGTTTGTCGAAAAACCCATCGGAAACCTGATATTTTTTATGACCTCTCTCACAATATTGCTCTGTTGCTCCATCAAGCACCAAGGATGACTAATATTCTATTGACGGCCATCACCATTAGAATTAGTTATCACACTTTGCATTGCGTGATTAGATTCTTGGATGTCACTACAAATCTTTCCAATTTTTTCTTTGTCAGTCCTTCCATCTAATATTCGCCATAACATTTCTGTTATGTTCTTTCCGATATGCATTGTGTCAAACAAATGAACTATTTGCAAGTGCTCGTAGTATGACAACCTACTGAATTGGATCGGGTAAATTTTGATTCCTTGTGTGCCTTAATGACATTCGTGAAACATCAGTACATAATCAAATTAAAACCAATTAATCAATAATGGTATAACATGTCGCGTTGAACATAATTCAATACAACAAAAAATGGCATACCTTGACAGTTTCTATTATATTCCACCTTCCATAGGTGAGGTGTCATTCTTCATGGTTTTTTTCCATTCTCTTCTTTACCGTTAAATTTTTCTTTGTCTGTAGTTCGATAACTATGGTTCTTAGGCAGAAAGTACCTATACTCATCGAACATTTCCTTTTCTAAACTCCTTGAACGATGAGATTTTATCCTGGGACCGCAAAATGGACATGCATATTTACCCTTGGTTTGAAGACCTACAAGATATATGAATTGGTGTAGCAAATTAGCATTACTATTTAAAATAATGCATGATATTATCAACAGATATATAAAATATTAAGGAACAAAAGAAAGTAATAACAATATACCACAAAAATGTGTTAACCCGGGAGCATCATGAATTGTAAATGCAAGTATTCCATGGAATTGAAATCGTCTTTCCCCGATTGGTCTAGAAATATCATACATAGTGACGCCAGCCCATAACTTCAGCAACTCATCGATAAGAGGCTCAAGATATACGTTCATATCTTTAACCTGGTACTTGCCTAATCAATGAAAGACATAATTATCATGCACGAAACAAATCAATGAAATATTTACTGATCATACTTTCAATTAAAAAAATACCTATTAATTAAATACCTAGAACAATCATTGCCAACATTGTGTGCTCTCTCTTGATCGACATCCAAGGAGGAAGGTTATTGTTTATAACAAAAGAAGGCCACACTGAGTAGGTAGAACGAAGCTCTCCAAATGGATTGACACCATCAACTGCCAAAGAAAGTTTAACATTACGAGGATCTTCTTTAAAAATTGGCCACTTTTCTTCGATGTAACTGAATGCAGAACCATCTGCAGGCATTCAAAGAACATCGTTGTGACTGTTGTTCTTTGCATGGAAATCCATAAACTGTTCTATACTTTTACACCTGAACAACTGTTGGAAACGTGGGATTATCGAAATATAACGAAGAACTTTTTGAGGCACCTTTTTTGTCACTTTATCGGTTTGATACCTACTTGTTTGACATTGTGGGCATTCATTTTCTAATGCATATTGTCCATAATATATGATATGATCATTAGGACATGCATCAATAGCTTGATACTCCATACCAAATGCTTTCATAATGACATATATCCCTTGATATGTGCACAGTAAAATATTTGAAGTTGGTAATAGAAATTCACCTAAGAATCTACAAAATTCAAAAGAATAAATCAATGAAAACAATATTAATCATCAATATCGCATCCAAACTTTACACATTAGATTACAATAGAAACAATATAGGAAAAAAGTCAACCCTTTCTATATATAGATATTGTGAACATGCAGACTAAAATATAAAAAAAACAAATTACATACCTTAGTATCTGTGTCATACAGGTGTTTGATAATCCATTCAAAACCTTCAAGTTCACTAACAACAATATAGCAAATAAAAGATTTGTTTTTGAACCTTCATAAAGAGGTTGACATGACTTCTCAAGTAGAGGATCAACATCATCACGATCATCCTGGTTGTCATCATCCATTGGAGCAAATGTGTCTTGGATCAATCTATGTATCTCATCTTCCTAATTTGTGTCACTAATGTTATCTACATCCATTATATCATCAGAAATAACTACTTGATCATCTTCAATATTCTAATGTAGAAGTTCGTTGGGCTGTACTAAATGAGTATTTATGCTAGTACTTAGCAAATAACTCTCTGGAACGTGACATTTTGGGGGCATTATCTATAAATTTACAAACAACATAGAAAAATTAGTTTGTATAGAACATATAGTAAAAAAATAAGACATTTTACTAAAATTCATGTAGACATGATGAATATTACAGTGAATATATTAAAAATTGAGCTCCAAAAATAGTCTTACCAAGGGACGATATTCATAACTCCCTTCGACGTGCCCCTTCTCCCTACAATGTCTTTCAACTATTTCTATTAAAAGTCTTCTTTTTTGCAAGCCCCTGCAATCAAAGCAAGGACAATAACATTTTCCATCTCCTCTCGCCTCTAATGCAACTCTAAACTGAGCAAGCTTCCTTGCATTTTCATTCATAGTGAAAAATCCTTGTAGTGGCCGTACAAGTAATTGTCTTACCTACACCATACAAAACAATAACTTGTCAATTACATTAGATATTATAAGTACATATTTGAATATAGTATATTATAATCCAATATTTTCTATATTTATAAAGAAAAACATGAAGACTAAAGTTAATATGAATGGAAAGATGGTAAGTTGGTTGTGAGAAAGTCAATTGAGAATGGTTGGTTACTAAAAAAAATGGTAAATGTCAAATGTTAAGGAACCAAAAATATTGGGAAATTGATAACTACTTGTATAGTTTGAAGACCTCATATAGTTTGACCACCAAAGAGGGTAGGCTCTTAACCAATATTGTAGTTATAATCCCTAGCTTCGTAGGACACATCAATGTGGTACGCATTAGAAATAGGAGAAGAGATTATGTCACTTATAGTGTTTCATAACTTAGGATGACAAAGAGAATTGGTATAAAGAGAATGGGTTCGAGTGGCCTAACTTGGAGATGTAGTATTTGAACAAGAACCTTTATGCATTATAGATTTTTATCTTGTAGATGAAATAGGGATGGGCTATTTGTGAACTCTCGTGAATATGTTTTCATAAGCTTCTTGAATATGTTGCATAGTTTAAGAAGCATCACAAATTTTTTATAACAAAAAAAAGCATCACAAACACAATATTAATCACAAGCAAGAAAAGTACCACTTAATTTAATTAAAAAAAATGATTTTAGTACTAGAATGAACGTTATTTACCATGGAAATCAACTTGTTACCCTAAATAATTTAACTAGAATCTAGATTTGACAAGGTGATGCAATTCTTAAGCTAGAAGTATGTTGGACTTAAAATAGCATTTCCATGAATTTCCCTGCCACAACCGTTTTATAATGAAATTTTGTGGGTAGAAAGGCAAACAAGCAAATTAACATGACCTAAGCCAAAAAAAACAAGTTCTTGAAAAAAATATAGCAAGTTAAATGAAAATGATAGCAAGTTCTTGAAAAAAATATAGCAAGTTAAATGAAAATGATAGCAAGTTCTTGAAAAAAATATTAGAAAGGAAAAAAAACAAATTAGCATGACCTAAGCCTCATTACTTATAAACAATATTAAAATCTAACCCTTATAAAAATATAGACAAAAAATTACACATTACTAACCTTGCAAGTTCAATATAAGACCTATCCAGAATATCCAAGCTTATACAATCACCCCACAAGTCCAAAATCCGTGCTCAATGTGCCACAAGAAAAGAAAATGTGAAAATTATGGTGAGAGTGTGTAGTTTATATAGCTCGACTTTCATCCCCGTTTCCATGAAAAGTGAAACCTAAAAAATTCGTCGATATAGGGACGAATGTTCGTGGAACTTTAAAAATCGTGGATATTGCCACATTTTTTCCGCCCTGAAAAAAAAAATTTAAAATCATTTTTTTGACCCACGAATGTTGAAAACGTGAAAAAAATTGGTGGAACAATTTGCCCATATGTAGTAGTGGATGAAGATCTACCTATAAGTTATAGGGGGTTACAGAATGATGATGACAAACAAAATTATGGTAAGAAGGGTATAAACTATATGATGGCATTCAAAGAGTTGAAAGAAATAGGCTGAGCAAGTATTGTAAGTATAACTCATAATGAAATTTCCTTAGATTTAATGAAATAAATGTATTCAAAGAAAGAATCGTTACCTCATATAAGATTTACCTTATAAGACCAAGTTCTTAAAAAATATCTTGGCTGTCAAAATTTTCTGCTGCATACTATAATTACTGTGTCAGAATGGGGTTTCTGTAATAGAATAAGATTTTCTGTTTTAATTTGCACAAAAGATTGTGTTGCCGCAAGACTAAGAATGATACTTCTGATAGGTGACGGGCTTTTTAATTGCCTTCTAATTACTTAGAAAACAACTAAGAAGTGTATATTAATTGTCAACCCAGGGTTCGTTGAGAACTTGCAAGTTACCATGCACTGTATGTGCAAACCACAATCTCCTCTTACATTGGTTTATCTACTTGAAGTTGTAGTTCAATAACCTTACTTACAAACAATGGTATGAGCAGTTACATTTTCTTGGCAAGGAACTAGCCATCTAAACAACTATTGAAACTAAATTGCAATGAAAGTAAATCACACGACATGAAAGTAAATGCTAAAATTAAATTCACACTCGAAAGTAAATTCTAAAACTACATTCACACTCTGTAGAAAAGTAAATCCTAGAACTATGTCACACTTTGCGGGAAAAGTAAATTGTAATACTACGTTCACACTGTGCAAGAAAGTAAATTCTAAATTGATGTTCACAACACACTTTGACAAAAAGATAAATTGCAGAAATAAAATCCAAAAGCTATCCTTGCCAAATACAAGTTATTGTTTATGATCCAATGGAGTAAATAACATTATTGCATTAAGCTCAATGATTGTAAAATAAACATTTAAATCTCTATCTATGCATTGAAATCAAATTGCAGAAATAAAATTCACACTTCATAAGAAATCACAACTAAGCAATGAAGTACAACTACATCAACATAAAATAAATAAAATCATATTGCAAAAGAAATTATAAAACTAAGAACTAATTGAATCAAGATGAAAGTATAGCTTTATTCCATCATCATTGGACTATTTCTCTAATAGTCATCCCATAGAATGGAGAAAGAACTCTTATTTATACATGATTTCTCCATAACAAATAATAAATGAGGATCCAAAATATCCTCAACAAATTCCTAAAAGTTCAGATCTCAAAACTAATTCAAAACTAATCCATGATCCTTACTAACTACATGCTATTTAGAATACCTTTGAAGTCAAATTCGAATTTAGGGATAGGTGCTATAATAAAATAGTCAAAACTCATCCCAAATATCTCTTAACAACTTTTTACTTCTTAGGTCCATCATATATTTGATAGAGATCTTCAAATCTTTGTGAATAAGCCAAATATACACTCATATCCACCTCCATTTACCAACTTTAATTTAACATCATGATTTGAGACATATAAAAATAATAGAAATAATGAATTTATAAAAATCCATTACTCCTAAAGAATATCTTTCTCCAAAGTTGGTGGTTGAAGGTAAATTTGAATTATTGACTTTTTGTAGCTTCTGTAGCTTCTATAGGAGGTTCTGCAGCTTCATGTAGAGTTTCTGTAATTCTGCAGATGCCTGTAGAGTTTCTGTAGTTCTACAGATACCTGTAGAGCTTATGTAGTTTTGTAGTAGAGTTTCTGTAGTTCTACAACAAAGGTTCCGCAACTGCTACAGAACTCCCTCAAATATGTTGTAGCTACTTCCAACAATTGATTCAATTTTCAAAGCAAATATATAGTACATTAATTCCCTCAATGTTAGTCAAAATACCAAATGAAATACTAAGACATGTAATGGCAAAATTATTTGTGCATAAAAACACGGATATGAGCCTAAGAAGGGATTAATGAATGGATATGGATGGGTAAAATGGAGTATAGATAAGGTAAAATGATGATAAAAAGATGATAGATCCAAGGCCCGTCATCTCCCCCAAACTGAAAATGTTGCATGTCCTCATGCAACCTTGTGTCAACCAAGCTGAATGATGTTCCTTTTATGCATGACTGAAAATACATCATCAACAAGCCACCACTAATGTACCTGATCATCAAGAGGTAGGAAATATCATCTTTGACAATCCTCCATGCCAACTTAACATTTTCAATGCAAAAATGCAAAAAAAAAATATTTTGTAGCTAATGGACTGGCAATTTGCAGCTTTCACAAAAAATGTGATTTTTCTAAAAATATAAACTGGGTTTTTACCAAACTTTGCAGGGGTGTTAGGAATGCCATTATGCTTCTCCCAGCCAAAAATTGGAGAAACCCACATCACGGTTTTCACAAAAATGGTTGTAGGTGACTATGCTTGATATCTCGAAAAATATAAACTGGGTTTTTACCAAACTTTGTAGGGATTTTAGGAATTCCATTATGCTTCTCCCAACCAAAAATTGGAGAAACCCACATCACGGTTTTCGAGAAAATGAGAAAACGGTTGTAGGTGTCTATGCTTGATTTCTCGAAAATTGTGCATTGGATTGAACTGAAACTTGGTGTATTTATTCTTCTTACCATAATGTTTATTGCCTCCAAATTTCAGGAAAACCCATTTCACCATTTGGGAGATATCTCCACTTCAATTTCTGTAATTTTTGATGCCATAAAATGCTCCATTGTTGTGCATGTATTTGCCAAGTGAGCAAGACTGATGTAATTGCTGCAAATAATGGCAATTCTGCAATTTTTTATGCCATAAAATGCTCCATTGTTGTGCATCATTTTCCAAGTGAACAAGACTAATGTAATTGCTGCAAATAATGGCAATTCTACAATTTTTTATGCCATAAAATGCTCCATTGTTGTGCATGCATTTGCCAAGTGAACAAGACTGATGTAATTGCTACAAATAATGGCAATTCTGCAATTTTTTATTCCATAAAATGCTCCATTGTTGTGCATGCATTTGCCAAGTGAACAAGATTGATGTAATTGCTGCAAATAATGGCAATGACCCTCTCCTCCCCCAAACTGAAGAATTCACATGTCCTCATGTGCAAATATAGCCAGAGCACAATGTATAGTTCAATTCGCAGTCATGGAGGAATTGTAGTTGATTAAGACTTGAACTGCTTTCTCCTCTAAACATAAAGTTCTTGAATATGTAGTCTTCAACTTGCTGATCTAAATGCATTTCTGCTGCCATAGACTGCTGTGATTTTTCAATTTTGTGCAAATGTGATGCTATAGGACAACTCACCAACCAATGTTGAAATCATGTGAAAGAGGCCAAGGAATTCATTGCAATATGAAATATAAAAACCGTGTTGGCCTTGGATGCTCATGCTCCATCGACATTTTCCATGACTTCTCAATGCAACTCACATGTTTGTTGTTGCTTCCAAGTTTTGCTCTCATATGCATCACATTTCAAAAATTTTGTTTCTTCCAGCCAAGCCTGTGTAAGTAGATGACCATATTCCAGTATCATGTTTTTGCAGTAAAAATATTTTTTCTTGTGCAAATCCCAATCTGTCAAGTGGAGTATGCAATTGCTCTATTTCATATGCCTTTGCTGCTACTTATAGAGATTGCACTCACTCAATTCTCTCCATACACAAAACTCTTATTCATATCAAACATATTCATAGCAGAATTATATATGGCTGTAATGTCATATGTTTTGATGATTTTTAGGAAATCAATCAATAAATAACAAGGTAATTGGATCACCGAGAGATAAGCACTTATAAATAGGACTTGAGATACAATTACCAGTTGGTTGGAGCAGTCGCCAGATTAGCTCATGCATGCCCATCTTTATGCAGCTTTTGGGAAAATTTCCAGTGTAAGTAATTTATTTCTTCTATAGCATTCCAAGGCTGCCTTGTTATGTTAAATGCTTCCCCAACCTGAAGACAAGGAATGTCCTCGTGCTGATTTAGAAAACAAATAGAAGTTGGCACTGCAATCTCAACCAAAATCTAACTTCAATCACAAGTAGTGAAAAAAAATGGATGGTTGTAGGTGATTTCTCAAATTCTGAAACCAATCTTCTTGCTGCATTGAATATGGTCGTAGTTGGAATGCTTTATTCATAACTGTAAAACATTTTTCATTGATAGCTTGACCACATTCTTCAAATTCGACAATTGAAACAACACGAGATTTCTTTCATACTTTTCAATTTCTTGAAATGTGAATACAATGCCTGTTGTAAAAGTTCAGAAAATGTATCTGCAACTAAAGCACAACCAAATTTTCATCCATTCTTAATGCAAAAAATTGCAGTTTCCAATAGTGAAGGAAAATGTGGAGCAACCAATCACCAACTAGTTTCAAGAACACATGAAATCACATCCAATGACCCGTTCTCACAAGGCATGATATCTTGGCACTGTGGCAGATTTAAAATCATGGATTTTTTATTTATTTTTAAAACCAAATGAGTGCTGCCATATGTATGATTCAGGGTCATTTATAACAGCAACATAGTTCTTGAACATACTATGGAGGTCACAAGCAGGCTGCAAATGGTTTTTCATGTACTATTGATAATCAATAACATTGGCTAGATGTTCTATAGCAACCTGTATACGTTATGTAGCAACATGTATATGTTCTGTATCATATGTTCTTGTGACTATAATGCTCATCATTATGTTGGAAATATATCAGTGAACCATATGAATGAATCTCATCCCTTTGTATTTCCTTTTGTTGCATACCATATCTTGGAATTGGTTCTAGAACAATTTATTTTTCTGTAGGTTCTTGTAGCCAACCTATTCCCTTTTTCCTGTAGTGTCCTTGGCTTTTAGATGAGCTTCTCCCTTTTTCTATTGTTGGTTCTTGTGTGACAATAGTAAGTTTCTTCTTCCAACAATTTATTTGGCTTGTGCATCAGATGTTATTTTCTTCTCACTGCTGGTTCTTGCGTGGCATCAGCAAGACTTCCTATTGTTGGTTCTTGCGTGACAACAATAGGGATTATGTAACAACATCATTTTATGCTTAGGTGTTAGGAGATGTCGTAGTGAACTTAGCTACGGAAGTAAATATGAAGTAATTTTTAAATGGAAGGATGAAGGTTTGGGTTGAGAAAGGATGGTAGAGGATGGCAAAGGATGATGATGAGTACTATAAGGGTAATGGTGTGTTCACGGTAGGTAATGGTGTGCCCCTTCCCCCAAACTAAAAGCTTATACTACCCTTAGAAATATAGGAGGAAGTAGTGATAAAGGCTCAAGCGATTTTCCAAATATAGATCGATAGCATTCAATGAACTTGACTAACAATAAAGAAAATAAGCATACATGTACCTACCTATGAATATCATGAAATGTGCAGCAGCATCCTGAGAAGCATGAGATCTGATGTGGTCCACAATGGTGTAGAAACTTGCAAGAAAGAGCAATGTGGAATCCGGAGCTCGTAGCATGATGAATTGCAACTTGGATTTGGAGCTAAAAAATGATCTTCTGATGTAGTAGAAAATCTTGGAAACTTTATTTAAAGAGCATGCTGGAATACTTTATTTCTCACTTATTTGCAAACCTTGTCCACCAACAAGCTGGTTTTCAGACAAGATCTGTCTGACTGTGCCCAGATGGTTTTCACAATTAGAAAAATTTTATTCCCAAGGGATGCCTGCCAACAAGCTGGTTTTCAAGCATTCCAAGGTCTGATGGCACCTGAAATAGGTTTTCACCATCAAATTTTATTTGGAAATGGGGTAGGGAGGTGAGGGAGCTTGACATTGTACATGAGCCAAGCTGCTTTATTGTGTGGGTTAGGGATGGATGGAGTAGAAAGTCATGGGAGTAATGGAATGGTGGAGGATGAAGTCAATATGATGATAGTGATAATATAAATGATGTTCATGAGAAAAGATTATCAACCACATAAGGAAATGAACGATTTATTAACTTCAGTGGACATGCATATCAAAATGGGAAAATGAAATACATAAGCATACCATGGCGCTAGTGAATGAGCATGACGAATCGTATGTCTTTCGAAAGGATTCTTTATAGAAATCAGGGATGTGGCAATGGGAATGTGGGAATGGCACTTGACCTCTAGAACATTGGTCTTAATATTCTTCATATGTCTCATTCTGGATCCATCTACCATCTTTGATAAAAAGTCTTCTCGTTGTTGTCTTTCGATGAGACACTACTAGATTAGGCTTCTAGGAACTTGAGCTTCAAAATTAGAACATATCATGCTAATGAATCTTCATTGTTGTATTTCTGGAGAGAATTCCCATTAGCATTAAATTTGGTCTTCACGAATCACTCATGCATAGATTAACCTTCTTTAATCTTCCAAGGACTTGCAAAAAAATTGGTACTTACCTGCAATAAAATGTGAGCTCATGGAAGAAGAGAGGTGATCAGTTCCTCTTAATCCCAAACATATGCAATATAAATGCTACAATTTCTTGTACAACAAATTCAAGGAAGATAAAACAAACACAAATTCACTTTTTACCTGTTGGAAAGCAATGGCCAGCCTAGACAACCCAACGGTATTTTGTTAATAACTTTTTCGTTTCACAACCGATTTGAGTGATTCCAAAGCCAAATGAAATTGAATTCATAGGGATAACTCCAATAGAAATATGTTTTGAAAATGCATTAATTTTTTTATTCCAAATATGCTAAAGAACGTCATGAGAGACATGTTGGTTTTCAATTTCCAGCCTAGACCAATAGTCAGTGATTTGAGCATAAATTTTTCCGTTTAATGACAGAATGAATCGATTCAAATTGGATATTAAATTAGGTTCCCATATGTACCCCCAATAGAAACAGTTTTTTAATTAAATAAGAATTGATGGGTCGAATATTCTTAAGTATAGCCAATGAGACAAAGTTCCGGGAGTGCTGATTTAGGATAGGCAGTTAGTATTTTGGGCACACATTCCTCGTATGATGTCAGATTTGAGTGATTCAAATTGCATTGTAAACTAGATTCATAGGAGAATATTCCTTAGAAACAGGTTTAGAAAATTCATCCATTTAGGCACCCAAAAATTGACTGTCCCAACTGTGTTCTTGAGCTGTCTACCCGACACCCAGTCAGTATTTTGACCATATCTTTTCCGTTTGAAACCCAAATTGAAAAATTCAAATTGAGTTAGAAACTAGATTCCAAGGGATACTTTTTATAGAAACAGGTTTTAAAAATGTGTCCATATGGTCTCTCAAAAGTTGACTATCCCGACTGTGTTTTCAATAAGTCCAACATGCCAAAATGCCCAAATAGCCAATTTTTCACTAAAATGATGATTTAGATGGAAGTGAATGTTTTTAGGGATATAATTTCAATGTAATACATCCAAATAACAAATAAAATCAACAATACAAACCCTGAGTTGAACTACACATATGTTTTTGAAGGTTCCACAGTTGAGCTACGGATCCTCAAAAATTGAAAAATTTGCAAGATATGAATAAATGGCTATATTCAAATTTCAAAAATTGTATTTTAGTGCTAAATGATGTATTTTTATGAATTGAATAACATATTACATACCCCTTTTGAAATTTTTGAGTCTTGTGTACTCTTTCTTCAATGACTTCCCCTCAAATCCTCTTGAATCCTTCAATAAAATCTTCATTCACCAAGCCTCATTCCTCTTTCCAAGATTTCTGCAAAAGACAAATTAGTAATATGTGTGGCTCTTATTGCACCACATAATCATCATCTTGAATATTTGATTTTATTCATGAAAATAGAAGGCATAAACAAATCTACTGCTATTGCATAAATTATTAACATGGTTCAGATTTGCAGAGACTTGCGATAGACTATTACACTATAGCAATGCTACAGTGAGGTCGCATTTACATCTTATTTGTCTCCACTCCTCCATCCTTCAAAAAAACATATGCATGTATAATGAAAAAACAAATAGCTCACTACCAAAAGAAAATTTACTCAAGCAAAAAAAGACAGTGGTTGTGGTAACTCCCTGGCAATGGCGCCAAAATGACGGGCTTTTTAATTGCCTTCTAATTACTTAGAAAACAACTAAGAAGTGTACATTAATTGTCAACCCAGGGTTCGTTGAGAACTTGCGAATTACCATGCACTGTATGTGCAAACCACAATCTCCTCTTACATTGGTTTATCTACTTGAAATTGTAGTTCAATAACCTTACTTACAAACAATGGTATGAGTAGTTACATTGTCTTGGCAAGGAACTAGTCATCTAAACAACTATTGAAACTAAATTGCAATGAAAGTAAATCACACAACATGAAAGTAAATGCTAAAATTAAATTCATACTTGAAAGTAAATTCTAAAACTACATTCACACTCTGTAGAAAAGTAAATCCTAGAACTATGTCACACTTTGCAGGAAAAGTAAATTGTAATACTACGTTCACACTGTGCAAGAAAGTAAATTCTAAATCGATGTTCACAACACACTTTGACAGAAAGGTAAATTGCAGAAATAAAATCTAAAAGCTATCCTTGCCAAATACAAGTTACTGTTTATGATCCAATGGAGTAAATAACATTATTGCATTAAGCTCAATGATTGTAAAATAAACATTTAAATCTCTATTTATGCATTGAGATCAAATTGCAAAAATAAAATTCACACTTCATAAGAAATCACAACTAAGCAATGAAGTACAACTACATCAACATAAAATAAATAAAATCATATTGCAAAAGAAATTATAAAACTAAGAAGTAATTGAATCAAAATGAAAGTATAGCTTTATTCCATCATCATTTGGATTATTTCTCTAATAGTCCTCCCATAGAATGGAGAAAGAACTCTTATTTATACATGATTTCTCCATAACAAATAATAAATAAGGATCCAAAATATCCTCAACAAATTCCTAAAAGTTTGGATCTCAAAACTAATTCAAAACTAATCCAAGATCCTTACTAATTACATCCTACTTAGAATACCTTTGAAGTCAAATTCGAATTTAGGAATAGAGGCTATAATAAAATAGTCAAAACTCATCCCAAATATCTCTTAACAACTTTTGACTTCTTAGGTCCATCATATATTTGATAGAGATCTTCAAATCTTTGTGAATAAGCCAAATGTGCACTCATATCCACCTCCATTTACCAACTTTAATTTAACATAATGATTTGAGACATATAAAAAGAATAGAAATAATGAATTTATAAAAATCCATTACTCCTAATGAATATCTTTCTCCAAAGTTGGTGGTTGAAGGTAAATTTGAATTATTGACTTTTTGTAGCTTCCGTAGCTTCTATAGGAGTTTCTGCAGGTTCATGTAGAGTTTTCGCAGCTTCATGTAGAGTTTCTATAATTCTGCAGATGCCTGTAGAGTTTTCGTAGTTCTACAGATACCTGTAGAGTTTCTGTAGTTCTGCAATAGAGTTTCTGTAGTTCTACAACAAAGGTTCCGCAACTGCTACAGAACTCCCTCAAATATGTTGTAGCTGCTTCCAACAATTGATTCAATTTTCAAAGCAAATACATAGTACAATAATTCTCTCAATGTTAGTCAAAATATCAAATGAAATACTAAGACATGTAATGAAAAAATTACTTGAGCATAAAAACTCGGATATGAGCGTAAGAAGGGATTAATGCATGGATATGATGGGTAAAATGGACTATAGATAAGGCAAAATGATGATAAATCCAAGGCCCTTCAATAGATTGTTCAATGTCTTTGTTGAATGATACTGTACTGTTGTAGAAAACAAAGTGCTAACACCCAAAAAGTTCTCACTACCTCATCTACCCCATTACATGACTCATTTGTCCATATTTCTTACCATATTTGCCTTCAAAACCTTAAAATCCCATTAAAAAGCCTCCAAAAGGCTAAAGAACCCCTTTTTCCCCCAAAATTATCCAAACTTCCTCCAAAATAACAAAAACTCTCTAAAAAGGGAATAAAAAATATTAAAAAAAGAGGAAAAAGAGAAAAAAAAAAGGAGGAAAAAACCCTATACAACTGACCTAAACCATATGGTTCCCAAAACCATGGGCCAACACTCCACCACTAAAAACCTATAAATGGGTGATGGAGACCCTTCATTTCATATCCACAGTCAAATACACCCTTACTCTGCCAAAATCACTCTTGAAACCCTAGCTCACCCTTGAGCTACTTTCACCCTTGAGTGCCCCTTTTGGCCCATTTCCAACCCTTTGGAGAAAGAGAAGGAGCAAAGCTGGAGTTTGGAGCAACCCTCTTGGACTATTGCAAGAACTTCACCAACCTCTACACCTGAGGTAAAATTTTAATACAAAAAAGAAAGATCTTCACCATATTTCCATGTTTTGTTATGTTTATTAATGCTCGTGCTAGTTTAGTATTCGTATTGTTTTCTTACTTTAATTTACTATTTATTGAACTGCTACTAAGGAGTCATTTCTCCTTAGTAGGTGCTCATTTGCACAAGCTAGGGTGAAAATCCTAGCTACAGTTTTGGCGACTCCCCTTGGGTTCCTTTGAATTTCAGGCTATCATTTTTAAAGTTTTAAATAGTTGGAATTTTCTGCAATATTTTTCTGTTCAGCTGTCCCTTTCGGCTGTCGTAAACCGCATATTTTACCCCCTGTAGTTGCGTTCCGACCATGTCTTTCAGGCATTTACCTGCGATCCGACCGCGGCTCTCAGACTGTTTCCGGTGACCTGCCAGCCGTTTTCAGTCTGTTACCTGCGATCCGACCACGGCTATTAGCTTGTTCGGGGCGATCTGACTGCCGCTGTTAACCCTTTTTCTGCGACTTGCTTGTGGCTTTCAGCCATTTTTCTGCAACCCGCCTGCGCCTGTCGGCCTTTTTCCCGTGTCCCGACTGCGGCTTTAAGCCATTTTTCTGCAACCCGCTTGCGCCTGTCGGCCTTTTTCCCGCGTCCCGACTACGGCTTTCAGCCATTTTCCTGCAACCCACCTGCGGCTTTCGACCTGTTTCAAGCGGCCCGACTGCATCTTTCGGCCAAAATCCCACAACCTGTTCGTGACTGTTGAGCTGTTTCCCGCAGTCTGACCGCCCAGATTTGCCACAGACCCACGGACTGTTTTCTGCACTTTTTTTCCTGTTTTGAACCCAGCACTTTGCTGCATTATTTTCTGTACCTGCACAGCCATCTGTCCTACCTGCAGCCATACTTCCCTACAACCTTTTTTGCAATTTTATTTCTGTTCCATTTACAGAATATTTTTTAAAATTTCCGCATTTTAATTGAAAAGAGAAAATTTTGCATTTCAAATTTTAAATTCTGTATTGTTAGTTAGCAAGTTGCCCACCCTAGTGGCACTTTTACTTGGGTTCATCATCATCTCACACGCACACACTCTGTCACCTAATTCAAGTGAGCCCTAAAAACTACTTAACACAACCAACATTTTAACCCCACTTGGGGAACACATAAGAATTTTTGTAGTTAGGTAGGATCGGGGGGATAAGCATCCAAAACACCCCTCGGTTGCTTACATTTGAGACATAGTTGTTGTCCATTAGGGAACCAAAATCCCCTAGTATTTTTTGGCACAGTCACAACCAGTTTATCAGAGGGCCTCTCCCCTAGGAGGGTTGAAGTCGCCAGACTGGTTCTGGAGGCCTGAGTGGAATACCGCAATCCATTCAGTAACCGAAGGCTACCTTTTGCAGTTCTCGAGGTATCCTTGTATGGAGATACTGCGGTGATATAACCAAATGGTAGATTCACCTTTTCTGAACGTGTCATGAATGGGGTATCTTAGTTTCCTTTCTTCTAGGATTGACTACCGAGTGTCCCTCCCGGTAGGGGGATATCTTTAGCCACTTGGCTCTACTATCCATATTGTCTGACTTGGATTTCATCACCTTGCAGAGGATATGTCTCGTTGAGTTAGAATACTATTTAGCTAGGTGTTTGCATGCTCCCTTACCTCCTTTTGGTCTAGTGAGTCCACTATTTTTATTTTTTAGGAAACCTGCTGCTTGTTGGTATTCTGACCATTTCTGTTGATACTCCACTTATTGTAGCATAGCTGTTACAGTAGGTGTTTTGAGTTGGTTGTTGGCCTGAGTGCCATATTTTTTGAGCTCTCCTTCTGCACACTCAGTTGCATTAGGGTTTTTGAGCTGTTTTTTCACTCAACACAACCCCCAAATATTTGACACCATCTGTCACCATTGAGTCCCCGAGACATTCTCGGCGCCTCCAGGGTGAGCCCCCACAGCACGGTTCACTTGACAGCATTCGTCATAGACATAGATCTTCATCACTTGATACCACTCATCATAGATCTCGAGCCTTGTCACTTGACTCCACTCGTCAGCGGCATAGAACTCCGTCACCCGAGCTAGACGCACCTTATTTTAGCTCTGATTCTGAGGCAGAGTCCGAGAACCCCATTTACAGTGCACCAACTAGCCCCATGGCTGGCATGACTTCCACCCCTTTCTTTGTAGGGACCATTGGTGGAGCATCCACCACCACACCAGCTGCCACACCTGCTTTGGGCATGCCCTCGATGGGGCCCTCATCTACCATTCCGATCACTGCACCCATTCTAGTAGCTGGCATACCCATTCCCACTCCATCAGTGACTCACACTGCCCTTGGTGGTGCAGGACCATCCCATACCACTTTTGTTCCTCCACTTGGGGGAAACGTCCCGAACTCAGCCCCTCCACTTGGTGGCCTTGGCCCCAACATGGTCACACCCACTGGTATGTCACATCCTTCTACTAGTTTTTCATTCATGGCTAATCTCAACCTTCCTGACCTAGCTAGACTGACTAACGATCCCATCAGACACAACCCTGCGTGGCCTCACATTCCCGCCAATCTCCCCTCCGACATCCCTAAGTTTGAGGGCAAGGCAGGTGAGGACCCCCAGAACCATATTATGTCCTTCCATGTATGGTGTTCCTCCAACTCCATAGTGGATGACTCTGTCCATCTCCGTCTGTTACAATGCACCCTCACTGGCTCTACAGCTAAGTGGTACATCGAGCAACCCCATGGGACCCATGCCACCTTTACTTCCCTTGTCTCGACCTTCCTGTAGTTCTTTCAGTTACCTATCCGCTATGACGTGGGAATTGAGATCTTACTGTCGTGCAGACAAAACACGGCTACCCACATCACTGACCACATTCATGAGTGGCGTCGATGCCACAGCCTCTGCAAAATCAAGTTAGATGACCGTATCTTCTTACATTGGTTTCTTAAATCCCTCCTTCTTGTCATTGCCAAGGATGTGGCATCCGAATGACCCCAGTCCGAAGAAGAGGCCGTCCTCAAAGCCCAGCAATTTGACCTCATATACGCCCAATCGGGTTATCTGTATTCCATCATACCCGACGCCCCTCGCGGTGATTCCTCCCAACATGATGTGCCGGGGGCATCCCATGCCGCAGACGGCATCATTGGCTGTATTACCTCGCATCCCCAACCCTTTTCAATAGCACGTCCTAGCCATGGCCCCGACCTTTCGCGGGCTACATCACAGTCCGGAGCAACCAATTCGTATGCTCCCATGGCACATCACCACCATTCCCACCGACCCTCATGTCCACCTCAGTGCTTTGGTCATACATCCCCCGCTTACGCCCCCTCGGTCACAACTCAACCCTATTACCACCTGCAGGCTGCACCAGCTCCTGTGTCCTCTCAAACCCAACATACTTATTACCCACCACAAGCAGCCCCTGCGGCAAACCCACAACCCGCTCCGCAGACGTATCAGCAACACCCACAAGGTTCAGCACCTGGCGCAGCCTCCCCCTCCTTATTATCCACCGCAGCTTGCTCCCGCACCTGCACAACCCCAGAACCCACTTGCTACCCAAGAGCAAGTTTACGCCCAACAGAATCCACAGTAGAACCAAAACAACCAACGCCAACAGGGCCAGCCAAACCGTGGCAAAGGTCGTAACCATGGGAATAACCCCCCTCTAGACCAAGCCGGTCAACCTCCCAATCCCCCAAACAACAATAACGTGGCCCCTGCCAACCAGAACCCTGATCGACCACCCAAGCAGTCTAAACACCCTAATTTGCGAACAAACCACCCTTGTTCTATTTGTGGGGTCTATGGCCACTACACACATGCTTGCCCACATTTGGAGTGAGCTCGACAACTCTGGACTGATGATGCCCATCACCAAGGGCACGCGGCTCCTCAGGCACCACCCAACCCCCCACCCCCTCAGCAGCAACCTTTGGTGCTGCAAAAGCCCTTACCCACCCAAGGTGTAGTGAACACTCAACCGTTGGCTCCCCCTCAAGGCAACGCGCCACCACAACAACAGATCACTTATGCTGCTCCTGATCAACCCATGTTAGGTTCAGGTACCCACCACTTGTTGATGATGTCATTCGCTAATGTCAACCTCCAAACCCGTCGAAACCAATATGGCTCCGCCCCTGAAGCCTCTCCCACCGACAAAAACACTAACGCTCATCCCACTGATCAGATGTTACGTATACCTCTGGCTCCACTCGATGGTGCCTCTAAAGCACCTTGTTTCCCACTTCGTCATATCAACAATAACCCCAATGCTCGTGCTGCGTCAAATTACAACATTGTAGATGGCTTAGTCCAATCTCCCGCAGCCATGTCTGCGTTAGAAGTCTTAAAAAACTGTCCTTCACAGCGCAAGACTTTGCTCTCTGCCATTGGTGCTATTGACCCCAATGATTCACAACTGATGGAATTCGATTTGGACCAGTCTGAACCACGCCTGCCTTCCACTTTAGCATTCCAAGTTTCTGTTTCCGTTCGGAATATTGTCATCCATCGGTGCATTATCGATGAAGGTGCCTCTACATGCGTCATGTCCACATTCGTTTGGCAGAAGTTGGGATCCCCTACTCTCCAGTAGTCCACCACTGCGTTGTGAGCCTACGATGGCCGTTCGGCTCAACCCCAAGGTCTCTTAGCTAATGTCCCCGTCCAGTTGGCTGGTAAAACCGTGCTCATTGATATAGAGGTCATCAATGCCCAACTTGATTATAACCTCTTACTTGGATGCAGCTACATGTATGCCATGCGGGCGGTTTCCTCTTCCGTCTTTCATACCATGATGTTCCCCCATGACGGATGCGTGGTCAAGGTCGACCAACTCACCTATTACGATCCAAATGCCCCCGCTACACCTGAGAATGTTCTCCCCATGGTTGAACAACCCGTTCGTGGTGCCACTACCTCATTTGTTTCCTCTGTGGGACCCGGAGTTTACTCAGATACACCGATGACCTCCACATTCCAATCCATTCCTCCCCCGTCACCTGCACCCGAAGTATCTGACCTATGTACCCTTTCCCACAATACACAAACACCCAACAATCAACTGCCCTTGTTACCCAAACCACCATTGGTACCTAGTCACATTGGTGTTACACCCACCCACACAATCCCCTTCCTATTCCCTCCCTCGGGAGTAGTAAGCGCCCTGGTTATGGCTACCCTCAGCCTCCCCGGGTTAACCTTAGGATTACCCATGTGGTATATTTCGCCTCCCGTTCCCCCGCCGACACAAAATGTTGTCCTTCAACTGGTGCAACCCATTGTCACTACTAGTCAACCACCTCCTGGTGTCACTACCCCTTCATCATCTACAAATCCCCCTCCTCTTATCAAGCCCACTGGGGGCAGAGGCCCACAACCATACACTGTTGTACCCTCTTCCAAGGCAGTTAAACCTCCCCCCCCCCCCCCCCCCCCCCGTGTTTCGTGCTCCCCCCAAATTCTCATTGTGTGATGAGTTAGGCCATCCGACTCATCAATGTCCACAATTACCTGCATTACAGGAACACATGCAAATGCTTGACGACGACCCCAACATCCCGGTTGTCGAACTCGATCCAACCCCTAAGCCTCGTGATAAATCACTGCGTACCAACCACCCTTGTGCAATATGCGGTGTTTACGACCATTACTCACATCACTGTCCTGATCTCCCAGATTACAGAGCAGCTCTCTACGAGATGAATAATTTGGACCTTGAGACGACACCCCCCACAATTGAGGAGATCCACCCCCCGGTATCATCCCCATCCGACGAGATTAACACCATTTATATGATCTCTTCGACTACCACTTCCTTGTCAACCGATTTGACAACTCAATGTTTTCGCAATGATGAGGAGATTCTAGAGGCTCTCACTGCCCCGGATTATCCTTGGGATGACATGCACCATCGTTCATATTTCCTCCCAGAAGAATCCTCCTCCACCACAGCTACCCAATTTGCGGTTGAGTCCAAAGATTTCCTTCCCACCAAAGTCGACTGGTTTAAGGATCCTATTTCTGCTCCTGAGACCTTTGAGGAAGGTAACATGGCCAACATCTCACCTGTCATTCACATCGATATCTCAGACCCACCTGGTGCTCTTGAAATCATTACATTAGGAGCATCCTGCAATGAGTATGAGATTGGAGAGTAAAAAAAACTTTTCCAAGAGTTCCGTGATGTCTTTGCCTGGTCCTATACTGAAATGCCTGGTCTTGACCCCGCTATTATAGAGCACCACATTGACACATGGCCAGATGTACCCCCCGTTCGCCAGAAATAGTGCCCCATTCATCCTTCCAAGCTCCCCGCTGTTAAAGCAGAGGTTGAGAAACTTCGCAAAGCAAGATTCATTTATCCTATTGCATATACTACCTAGGTTTCAAACCCCGTTCCCGTTAACAAAAAACAAGGCACCATTAGAGTATGTACTGACTTCCACGATTTAAACCGCGCCTGTCCCAAAGACAACTTCCCCACGCCATTTATTGACCAACTCATCGATGCGTGTGTAGGGCATGAAGTCCTATCTTTCATGGACAGTTTTTTTGGATACAACCCCATTCAGATTCAGATCCGTAAGGAGGATCAGTACAAGACTGCCTTTACCACCCCATGGGGCACCTTTTCCTATCGCGTCATGCCTTTCGGCCTCAAAAATGCTGGTGCCACCTTCCAGCGGGCCATGACCTACTGTTTTCACGACTTGGTCCATATCCTGCTAGTCTATCTTGACAACCTTACAGCTCGTTCCCGGAAACGATCAGACCACCTTAACGACCTCCGACAAGTTTTCCTGCGTTGTCGCAAATATCAAATCCGCTTGAACCCACACAAGTGTGTCTTTTGCATTCTAGCAGGCCGGTTGTTGGGTTTCATTGTTTCCTAGAAAGGAATTGTTGTTGATCTCCTGAAAGTCCAAGCAATCTTAGACCTCCCCTCTCCTCGCACGCTTTGGCAGCTCCAGAGTCTGCAGGGGCGATCCAATTTCCTTCGTTGCTTCGTTCCCGATTATGCCACCACCGTTCATGGTTTCCTATGCTTGCTTCGTACCCACATACCCTTTGTTTGGGATGAGCAAGCAGAAGCTGCATTCGAAGCCCTCAAGAAAGCTCTCACACAAGCCCCTTTGATCTCCCCTCCGGATTTCTCTCAGGATTTCATCCTTTATGTCTCGGCATCCGAACATGCCGTGTCCAGAGTCCTGGTTCAAGAAGACGCCGCTCACTAGGAGCACATCATTTACTACGTCAGCCAGACCTTGTCTGGACCACCCCTATGTTACCCATATGAGGAAAGAGTCACCCTTGCTGTGGTCTTTTCCATCCAAAAATTGTGACACTACATTTTGCTCAGTCATACCACAATTGTCGCTGACTCCAACCCCATGGTCTATCTCTTAAACCAGTGGATCCTGCAAGGTTGCATTGCTAAATGGGTCATTATTCTCCAGGAATATGACCTCACGTTCAGAACCCCTAAGAGCACTAAATCCCTCGCGCTTTCCAAGCTCATCACTGATCTCCCCTCCCTTCTGTCATCCCCACAAATCTCCGATGAGTTACCCGACAATCACTTGTTCACCATCTCATATGATGACCCATGGTACGGTGATATTTTGCTATACCTTCGCACGCAGAATTCCAGACCCAACATCAGTCGTGATGGACACCGCCGTATCCGTCACCAAGCCTCTCGATATCTCCTCTTAGGCGATGTCCTTTACCGGCGAGGGTTTGACACGATTCTCCGTCGTTTCCTTACACACGAGGAAGCTGAACACGTCCTCAATGATTGTCATAGTGGTGCTTGCGGTGGACATTTCTCTGGAATGGCCACCGCCCAAAAGGTCGTCTGTGCCAGATACTTCTGGCCCACACTCTTTACCGACTGCATCACAGCGGTCAAATATTGCCATAATTGCCAACATTTTTCCCCCAAGGCCCGGACACCACCCGCTCCATTACACCCAGTCGTCACCATTGGTCCCTTTTGTAAGTGGGCCATCGACTTCATGGAATGTAAACCCCCATCTGCCAATGGCCATAAGTACATCATTGTCGACGTCGATTACTTCACCAAATGGGTGGAAGCCATGCCCACCTTCAATTGTACCGCTGACACCGCTGCCCGTTTCTTTTTTAACCACATTATCACTCGATTCGGGGTTCCCAAACAGTCGGTCTCAGACAATGGTTCACACTTCGAATATTCCATTTGGCGCGAGTTATCCACCCTACTAAAGTTCCAACATCAGTATTCTTCTGCTTACTACCCCCAAGGGAACGACCAAGTAGAGGCCGTTAACAAAATCTTAAAAACCATTCTCCAATGCACTGCTGACCGGCATAAGTCCAATTGGCACCACATGTTGTTCCTTGCCTTATGGGCTTACCGTACATCCACCAAAACTGCCACCGGTTTTACCCCGTTTCATTTAGTTCACGGTGTAGAGTCTGTTCTCCCCATCGAGTGTCAGATACCTGCCTTACACATCGCCGTCGAGCTTCTCCCAGACACCTCCCCCCTCGAGCAACGTCTGCTATCACTTGAACAAGCTGATGAATACCATCGTGCCACTCTCCAGACCATTGAAGCCGCCAAGAACCATTCCAAAGATGGTTACGACAAACATGTACACCCTCGAACTTTCCATGAAGGGGAATTCGTCCTCACCTATGACCAAGCCCACGACAAAACTAGTAAAGGAAAGTTCAAATCCATGTGGCAAGGCCCTTACATCGTGCCGACCTGCCTCAGCAATGGGGCATACATTTTAACTGACTTAGAAGGTCACCCTTTGCGCAACCCTCGTAATGGGTTGTATCTTAAATGCTTTTATCCCTAAATAACCCACGGCCCCATTGGTCCATATTGTACATTTTGCTCTCTTTTTGTTTTTTACCTTTTTTACCGCAATATTACATTCATCATTTTCGCATGACCACAGATGGACCATCTTCCACCTCATTACATTGGCTTCGTCGATGGATCAAGCCGCTGGTCTCCCAACCTGGCTTCTGTAGCATGGGTCTTATATTCCCCTTCACATGAATTGATTCACCTTGACGGAATATGTATAGGCGCTGCTACCAATAACCAGGTGGATTATGATGCTGTGACCGGTCTCCTGACTGCTGCCCTCCAGATGGGCATATGTCACCTTCATGTGTTCCTTGACTCCCAACTACTTGTCTTCCAGCTCAACAACTGCTATCAGGTGCGTGATCCCTGCCTCTTTAGAAAATTTCTGCACACAAAACAACTCAGCCGACAATTTGAATCCATAACATTCACTCATGTCCCACGAGCTCAAAATAGTGTCGCAGATCAAATGGCTAATAACATCCTAGATTGGCACATCAATCACACCATGTAAAACCTCCATCATGCATCATCATCCCATAACATCTCATCAAAAATATATAAAAACCCAAAAAGATTGCAAGGGGCATCCACGTGCCTATCACCACACAAAACATTTGCATCCATGTGCAATAAAAATAAAAACACATTCATCTACAGGGGCATCCACGTTCCTAATCCTACATACATCATGTTGCATAACATACAATACACAAGGGGCATCCATGTTCCCATCATTCTATACTACTTGCATCCATGTGCAATACTAACATATAACAAACCATAAGTGCATCCACGTGCGTACACTAAATCATCATCGCAAAAAGGTGCATCCATGTGCATATATATATATATCAAAAAATGAATGTCAATATGCAACACATGTTCTGAGTACCCCCATACTCAGCTATACAAAAAAATATCTATACATTCCTACGCCTCATAGAATACATGCCATAGCTACAAAATCGAGGGGGAGTCCCTTGTACTCCCTAATGAGAGTCATACCCTACGTCATGCCACCACTGTTCATGGTTTCCTATGCTTGCTTCGTACCCACATACCCTTTGTTTGGGATGAGCAAGCAGAAGCTGCATTCGAAGCCCTCAAGAAAGCTCTCACACAAGCCCCTTTGATCTCCCCTCCGGATTTCTCTCAGGATTTCATCCTTTATGTCTCGGCATCCGAACATGCCGTGTCCAGAGTCCTGGTTCAAGAAGACGCCGCTCACTAGGAGCACATCATTTACTACGTCAGCCAGACCTTGTCTGGACCACCCCTATGTTACCCATATGAGGAAAGAGTCACCCTTGCTGTGGTCTTTTCCATCCAAAAATTGTGACACTACATTTTGCTCAGTCATACCACAATTGTCGCTGACTCCAACCCCATGGTCTATCTCTTAAACCAGTGGCTCCTGCAAGGTTGCATTGCTAAATGGGTCATTATTCTCCAGGAATATGACCTCACGTTCAGAACCCCTAAGAGCACTAAATCCCTCGCGCTTTCCAAGCTCATCACTGATCTCCCCTCCCTTCTGTCATCCCCACAAATCTCCGATGAGTTACCCGACAATCACTTGTTCACCATCTCATATGATGACCCATGGTACGGTGATATTTTGCTATACCTTCGCACGCAGAATTCCAGACCCAACATCAGTCGTGATGGACACCGCCGTATCCGTCACCAAGCCTCTCGATATCTCCTCTTAGGCGATGTCCTTTACCGGCGAGGGTTTGACACGATTCTCCGTCGTTTCCTTACACACGAGGAAGCTGAACACGTCCTCAATGATTGTCATAGTGGTGCTTGCGGTGGACATTTCTCTGGAATGGCCACCGCCCAAAAGGTCGTCTGTGCCAGATACTTCTGGCCCACACTCTTTACCGACTGCATCACAGCGGTCAAATATTGCCATAATTGCCAACATTTTTCCCCCAAGGCCCGGACACCACCCGCTCCATTACACCCAGTCGTCACCATTGGTCCCTTTTGTAAGTGGGCCATCGACTTCATGGAATGTAAACCCCCATCTGCCAATGGCCATAAGTACATCATTGTCGACGTCGATTACTTCACCAAATGGGTGGAAGCCATGCCCACCTTCAATTGTACCGCTGACACCGCTGCCCGTTTCTTTTTTAACCACATTATCACTCGATTCGGGGTTCCCAAACAGTCGGTCTCAGACAATGGTTCACACTTCGAATATTCCATTTGGCGCGAGTTATCCACCCTACTAAAGTTCCAACATCAGTATTCTTCTGCTTACTACCCCCAAGGGAACGACCAAGTAGAGGCCGTTAACAAAATCTTAAAAACCATTCTCCAATGCACTGCTGACCGGCATAAGTCCAATTGGCACCACATGTTGTTCCTTGCCTTATGGGCTTACCGTACATCCACCAAAACTGCCACCGGTTTTACCCCGTTTCATTTAGTTCACGGTGTAGAGTCTGTTCTCCCCATCGAGTGTCAGATACCTGCCTTACACATCGCCGTCGAGCTTCTCCCAGACACCTCCCCCCTCGAGCAACGTCTGCTATCACTTGAACAAGCTGATGAATACCATCGTGCCACTCTCCAGACCATTGAAGCCGCCAAGAACCATTCCAAAGATGGTTACGACAAACATGTACACCCTCGAACTTTCCATGAAGGGGACTTCGTCCTCACCTATGACCAAGCCCACGACAAAACTAGTAAAGGAAAGTTCAAATCCATGTGGCAAGGCCCTTACATCGTGCCGAACTGCCTCAGCAATGGGGCATACATTTTAACTGACTTAGAAGGTCACCCTTTGCGCAACCCTCGTAATGGGTTGTATCTTAAATGCTTTTATCCCTAAATAACCCACGGCCCCATTGGTCCATATTGTACATTTTGCTCTCTTTTTGTTTTTTACCTTTTTTACCGCAATATTACATTCATCATTTTCGCATGACCACAGATGGACCATCTTCCACCTCATTACATTGGATTCGTCGATGGATCAAGCCGCTGGTCTCCCAACCTGGCTTCTGTAGCATGGGTCTTATATTCCCCTTCACATGAATTGATTCACCTTGACGGAATATGTATAGGCGCTGCTACCAATAACCAGGTGGATTATGATGCTGTGACCGGTCTCCTGACTGCTGCCCTCCAGATGGGCATATGTCACCTTCATGTGTTCCTTGACTCCCAACTACTTGTCTTCCAGCTCAACAACTGCTATCAGGTGCGTGATCCCTGCCTCTTTAGAAAATTTCTGCACACAAAACAACTCAGCCGACAATTTGAATCCATAACATTCACTCATGTCCCACGAGCTCAAAATAGTGTCGCAGATCAAATGGCTAATAACATCCTAGATTGGCACATCAATCACACCATGTAAAACCTCCATCATGCATCATCATCCCATAACATCTCATCAAAAATATATAAAAACCCAAAAAGATTGCAAGGGGCATCCACGTGCCTATCACCACACAAAACATTTGCATCCATGTGCAATAAAAATAAAAACACATTCATCTACAGGGGCATCCACGTTCCTAATCCTACATACATCATGTTGCATAACATACAATACACAAGGGGCATCCATGTTCCCATCATTCTATACTACTTGCATCCATGTGCAATACTAACATATAACAAACCATAAGTGCATCCACGTGCGTACACTAAATCATCATCGCAAAAAGGTGCATCCATGTGCATATATATATATATCAAAAAATGAATGTCAATATGCAACACATGTTCTGAGTACCCCCATACTCAGCTATACAAAAAAATATCTATACATTCCTACGCCTCATAGAATACATGCCATAGCTACAAAATCGAGGGGGAGTCCCTTGTACTCCCTAATGAGAGTCATACCCTACGTCACTGCCTGCATCAGCTGCCTCCGAGTCCTCACGTCACTCCTCCTCCGGCAGCTCCTCATCTCTTGCAGGCTCTTGTGCCCGACCCCTATCCGCCAAGATAGCCACCCGGATCGCGATCGACCGGAACTCCCATGGTGCCCTTAGACAATCCTGGATCACCTCGGGATCCACGTCCCGCCACCCGTCATCGGTCACTCCAACTAGCAACCGATCCAGAAGCATCCGTACGGCCTCCAGAGTCCCCTCCGCGTCCCGTAAACACACCTCCCCTCGGCCTGGCATGACTGGTACCGCCACATGCCCCCTGCACGCTACATGTACTGGTGGTGGTCTCAGGCCAACATCTGTAGATCACACATCAATCAGTAATAGTATATCAAGAAACATATCATACACAAGACTTGACATCCATAACATGCAAGCAAATCAATACATACCATCTGGTCCCCATGCTTGCCCTGGTGGCCGTGGTGCCTCCGGATCCCCGGTGTAGTCCATATCTCTGTATGGAAAGTCATCCAGTGTCAGTGGCATCTACAACCACTACAGGTACAGCTCCTGAGTGAAGTATCTACCCACCTCACCGCCACCCCGGCAGCGCATCATCTCTCCCCACCGCACCATGCGCGGCTCCCTCAGTCCTCCTGCCCTGACCGGCACCCACGGTCGTAGTGTAGGTACCCGCTCCATGAAGAACGCACATAAAAAGGATCCATAACAGAATCCCTTGCCAGATTCCTTCACTGATGTCAACTGCCACTGCACACAAGTGAGGAACATCTGGCCCCATGCATAATAGACACCATCTAGTATCCACTCCACTAGCTACATCTGGCCCCCAGACACCTTCTCAGGTGACTGGGACCCCAAAACTCAAACCACACACGCCGCAATAGCCTGTACTGCTGGCTCCTGAAGGTCCACCACCTGGAGTGCATTCTTCTGCACCCTCGCCTCTGAAACACAGTACCACTCCAGCATATCCTCCATATCTACATCCGTGGATACTCGTGGCTGCGTATCTGCTACCCTACCCAAACAGGGAAACCCCGTCAGGAAGTAGACATCTGCAAGGGTGAGATCCACCCTCTCCCCCTGCACCCCCTGAATGCCTAAATGTCCGGCTCCCAAAAGCTCACTAGCCGATTAAGCAGCAGCGCTGCTGACCGCATCATAGGTACCTGTGCAAACTTCAGAAGTCCGCACAATCCCAGCATCGACCGCACATGGCGATCCCTCTGGATGACCTCCACTATCTCATCCGGGACCTCTCGCTCTCGCCACAACACCAGCGGCATCCTGTCAATCACACAAGGAAAACTCATCAGACTCAGGTCAAAGAAGTAACCCTGCCCCCCCCACCCCCCCCGTCGGGAACCCTAACAGCTCGATCCCAATTGCAGCTTTAGGGCCCCTTGCTGCGATTTTTGACCACGGTTATCAGGGCTACAGTCGCGGTCCAAAACCGCGCTTGTAGGCGCCGAACTCGCGGTACCGAACCACGTGTTCAGCCTCGAAATGCACGGTACCAAACAGCATATTCTGACCCGAACCTCGCGATCCCCAGCCGCGTGATCCACCTTGGAACTCACGGTCCCCGACCATGGTTCCATCCCACAAACCCGCGGTCCACCCCACGTGGACCGTACAAATACTCCCCTGGGACCCACTACGCCCCCCCCCCCCCGAACCCAATGCAAAATGCAGTTATGAGTTTGTCGGAATACCTGTAACTCCCGAATCTGAAAAAAGCCGGTCAGATCATCTAGAAACACCAACTCAGCTCTGGTCAACTTTGATCACTAGTCAAAGTCAACAAGTACAAATGACACTTGTCATGTTGGACCCACTCACTATTTATAGTCCGTTGACTTTTTTTTGTTTTGGCCATTCTGAACCCATACGGAGTCCATTTTTCAAACCGTTTCCACCACTGGAATCGGTACGACGCGACCGTCATGATGGTCAACTTGTTCTCTTAGTTTTTCCATTTCATTTTTTGAGCATTTTTTAGACACCACTCGTCGCCTCGGTTTGTGTGCCACTTCGGCTGCTCTCCGTTTTTGGTATATTTTATATCATTGGATTCATTTTTCCAAGCCCGTGATGATGCTTGAGATCATTTATCACTCTCACCCCCGATTTGTTGGGTATTTTTCCAAAACGCCCCCCATCACCTCGGTTTGCGTGCCACATCGGCTGTTATCCATTTTTGACACTTGCCGGATTCATTTTTCCGAGCTCGTGATGATGCTTGAGATCATTTCTCACTCTCAATTGGTACAGTTTCAACATTGTGTCTCGACACCTTGCTGCCTCAATTTGCGCACCACATCGACCACCATCGGATTGTTCCACATTTTTACATGAACCATTCACACCTGTCATATTGCACTTATTTCGTTATTTTGCCACCATTCATTATCCCACAAGGAGGCCCACCAGTGTTCCCCCCTACTCTCGTTCTTGGTCATCATAAATGTTCCTTGATTGAGCACTTCCTCCTTGCCTGGCCATTCCTTTTGTTCGGTATAATTTTATCCCTTTTTCGGGCCGGACAAGTCCTTTACGAAAAAGGCACTTAGGGAGTTTATGTTAAGCTCTTTTCTGACTCCTAAAACAATGAAAAGATCGCTGATCAATCTTGCTTCCTTTCATGCTCGTTAAAGTACCTGAAAGGGCGTCCATCTGGTATAAGTTTAACCTTTTTCCGGACCTGGTAGACTAATTACGAAAAAGGAATACTCTAGTCACACTGGCTATAAGAGTTCTTCATTGCATCCTTTTATGCTTCTTCGGGCCTTGGAGACTAACACACGAAAAAGAAACCCCCTGGAGTCTTCTTATCACTTTCAGACTCTCTAAAATTGAAAGCAACCCCAAGCATGAACTATCCTGGGCTCGTACAAATCCACACGACAGTACCATTCCATTATTTCAGAGTCTTCTTATCGCTTCCAGACTCCTTAAAATTGAAACAATCACGAGCATGAACTGTCTTGGGCTCGTACAAATCCACACGACAGTACCATTTTTCACACACTTCTTCTAGTTCCTTAACCCATGAAGAAGTCCCCCCGTGCCTCTTGGCACTATGATCGATCATCTCGACAGCACCGCCAATCAGGTCGCCTTTGTTTAGAGTATTCTACAGTCTCCTGCCATTTTACACCAGCTTGAGTATCCCTCATCCCAGTCACTATCCTCGATCCATTACAACTATGATCCCTTTTCCCTCAGTGAGTTTCATATGCTGCCTGATCGTCCCCGCCATCATACTCTGAATAAAGGAAGTCTGAGTCCACCCACTCTACTTGCCTAGATATCCCCCAAAGTATGTCAATCCTACCATCAGTACTATCACACTTCGGTTCTCTACCTCGTGCTCCTATCAAGGAAACATCATTGCCTTGCTAGTTGCAGGTCTCCCTCTGTCGTTGACAGCCCCTCTATTCCAGAGGATAGACCCAGAGGTCCCTGCGCCTTGGACCCATCACCATCTGTGGTGAGTGCCTATAGACCATTTTGAGAGGAGTCATCATTGCCTCTCCGAGTGGTTGTTTCTCACATGCTCGACTTCAACACCTTGATCGCATCGTTGAGAATCGTGCAAGGTATATATCCCTTTAGTTATTGGTCGAAGACCCCAGATTTCCCCCGACTCTAGCACATTGGTGAGTCACTTCGGAACGCCCAATTATATGTTCTCGTGGATGTCCAGGTTGCGTTGGCGATTGTATTCGGAAGCCATCCAGTTATATGCTTCCTTGAGTACCCATTTTAGTTCTAGTTCAGTGTACCATTGCGAGTATGACCCCTTGTCACTATGATCCAGCAGCTCATCACTTCCTCTGGTACCACACTCAGTAGCACTGTTGTCATTCCAGTGTATCAGTTCTTCAGCTCAAACATGGTCAACCGAGCAGTATGTCCTAGATTTTTGTCCCCTCTAGACCCTTATGATGTACACAGTGGTTCTCTATGTATCCTACAGGTCCCCCTTTTCGGGCCTCACAGTCATTTTTTATGTATCTTGATACGAGCATGGGTATGCCCGCCTCGTCCATATATTGAGATTCTTCCTCATTCATTATTTGAGGCCATGTATATGTTTCAGGTGCCCATATTTTGGACCCCATTGTTATTATTGTTCTATATCTTGATACGAGCATGGGAATGCCCACCTCGTCCATATGTTCAGATTATTCCTCATTCATTATTGAGGTCATGTACTTTCAGTTTTTACAGTTTGTTTGGGACCGTTGTTCCGTCCGGGCTCCAGTTTGTTTTTTCTCTTCTCCACACCCCAGGAAAACCATACAAGACTTATTATGTCTATCGGCCATACGATGAGCTCCTGCCCTCACACATCAGGGGGCAATCTGTTAACACCCAAAAAGTGCTCACTACCTCATCTACCCCATTACATAACTCATTTGTCCATATTTCCTACCATATTTGCCTTCAAAACCTTAAAATCCCATTAAAAAGCCTCCAAAAGGCCACAAAACCATCAAAAAAGCCTCCAAAAGGCTAAAAAAACCCCTTTTCCCCCCAAAATTATCCAAACTTCCTCCAAAATAGCAAAAACCCTCTAAAAAGGGAATAAAAAATACAAAAAAAGAGGAAAAAAGAAAAAAAGGAGGAAAAAACCCTATACAGCTGACCTAAACCATATGGTTCCCAAAACCATGGGCCAGCACTCCACCACTAAAAACCTATAAATAGGTGATGGAGACCCTTCATTTCATATCCACAGTCAAATACACCCTTACTCTGCCAAAATCACTCTTGAAACCCTAGCTCACCCTTGAGCTACTTTCACCCTTGAGTGCCCCTTTTGGCCCATTTCCAACCCTTTGGAGAAAGAGAAGGAGCAAAGCTGGAGTTTGGAGCAACCCTCTTGGACTATTGCAAGAACTTCACCAACCTCTACACCTAAGGTAAAATTTTAATACAAAAAAGAAAGATCTTCACCATATTTCCATGTTTTGTTATGTTTATTAATGCTCATGCTAGTTTATTATTCGTATTGTTTTCTTACTTTAATTTATTGTTTATTGAACTGCTACTAAGGAGTCCTTTCTCCTTAGTAGGTGCTCATTTTCACAAGCTAGGGTGAAAACCCTAGCTACACAAAGGAATAGACTGCTCTTTACCAAAGTAAAAGCTGCAATTGTCCATGATTACAAAGTAAAGAACTGCAAGGTATTCATCCACATACTTTTCTTTGTGCAAGCCTACCTATGTGAATAGATTTTGTTGGTTTCGAACATAGGTAGAAATCATTGGATTACCAACCAATGATGATAGTTGTTAACCAATGCGAGATATTCCAACCTTAATGTTAATGGAAATCAAAGAACTTGGTACATCCTAACAGTCATGAATAGATTTGTTGAAGTCGAATGAACTATAGAATTCATTTGCCAAGAAACATTTATGTATTTCCTTAACAGATGACAAGGATACCTGCCATTAGGGCATGCAGGCTCCAGGGTACCCACTAATGTCTCGAGTTTCAAACCCAGAAAATGTTTTGAAGTCGATGGGTTGAAACTTGCTGGAAGGAGAGCCTTAATAAAATCTCCCATCATCCAGCTGAGCACAGAACTAAAATGATTTTGTAGAAATGAAGTAGACATGACCAATAGACTTTATTATGGAGTCTAGCTAGCCAGTCACCTGGTTTTCTAACTAGACCCTTGCTAGACTGTGCCAAACAAACTGGTTTTCACAGTAAAGCTTATTTTTCTCTTTACTTTTATTCCTATCTCTCTCTTTTTTTTTCCCTATATTACCCTATTCTGCTGGAAGTAAAAAGATCCTTTCAAGTATATGCATACTTCCAGTGTAACCACCTACGAATCAGGATTTCTAAAACATTCTTGTTTACATAAAGTATATGAACAAATACCCAGATATGAAGAACTAGCTTCTCATATGATCTGCATTTCAAAAGTTGCTGAAAAGTAAAAGGCTGGAGTTGGGAAACTAATTCAGTCCATGGCTTAATAGATTCTTGATTTGCTTGCCTTCCTCCTTTAGTATCCTTTATTTCTAAGCCAAGTTGATATTCTTCCTCTGGTACCGGTCAAGCAAGAAATTCTGTAATTTCAGGTTCTAATTGTTGTTCTTCCTCAGCTACTATCCATGATTCTTGGGATCCTTCATCGAATGAGGAGGGATAAATGAATAGACCTCCATGTTGAGAAAACGTATTGATTTGCTACCCTCTTTGGAAGATGAATTCTTCTTCAGATATGGATCTGATACTGCAACAAGGATTGAAGAAACTCCTTGTGATAATAAGCCCTTCTCTGTTCAACAAATTCTTGAACATCCTCAAACTTGTACTGGTTCAAATGTCCTGCTTCATAGATGGGTCAGTAACAAGTTTCTTACAACACCCAAATGATTTTAAAGTTCACATTTTAAAGCTAAAATTAAACTATTTGCAGAAAAAACTATTTATGCATAAAATCAAATGCATGCATTACAAAAATGTAAATAACTTGAAAGCAAAGAAACTAAGTTAAAATTAAGTGTTGTGGGTGCAATTGGCCTAATAGTTTATGCAATAAAAAACCAATATTGAAATGAAAGCAATTTGACTCTTTACTATGAAACCATAAACTAAAAAAAACATTCCTACTTGAAATAAATCTTACTTTTGCTGAAGAAAAAGTACTCTTGCACACTATTGAAAGAAAAACACACTTGCATCAAAAGTAATTGCGGGAAAATAAACTAACTAAATAAAAGCATATATGCATGAAATTAAACTATGTGAGAGTACACTATCTGCATTTGAAGAAAGGGAAACATACAAACTTGTGTGGAAAAGGAACAATAAGGCTTTAGGGCATCCCACTATAGTGGATGCGGAGGTTCTTACCTCTCATCTTACCATTCTCCCCTCCCCCTTGTTGTGTAATAAAAAAGCATCCTATCTACCTAGACTCCAACCTCTTTAGCACCTCCTTGGCAACGGCGCCAAAATGTTGAGCTAAATATATCACTACAAATAGCCTTCATAAAATGTCAACCCAGGGAGGTAACCTTTGAGGCACAAGCACACTATGTACAAGATCAGAGCTTAGCCTAACCTGATCTAATATAATCTAGAAACCATTTGAGATGCTTAATACTAAGATTCTTATTTTATTGAATATCAATTCTATTCAAGTTTAATATCCTAATGCTGATTAAATACTGTCACATCTAAAATCTACAAAGCATTCAAATTTAAAGCTCTAATGTAATTACAAAAATGAAATAATGTTCAAACTAATTTCAATACAATCCTGCCTATAAATCAAATCCTTGCAAATGAAAATAAATAATAAAAATTGCTCATTCTAATATGACTCAGAAACTAAATTAGGTAAGCAGAAAACTATATAATGACACAGAAAACAGAACATGTGACAGAAAGTGAACTAGAAATTGATTTCTCATTTAATGTCTTAATGCTTTTATCAAATTAATAGATTTTCTTATCATGAGTTTTAATAAGTTTTATATCAGCATAGAGCTCACTATTCAATTCAATCTTAAAATGAATTACTACTTATAATTGAAACTATTCAAAATTAAACTTGCATTTAAAACTACAGTAAAATAAATGAAATTTGCAGAGGATACTATCACTAAGTCTAAAGCTATATTCAAAAATTACTGAAAGAAACACTCAAATTAACCTAGAGTCTAAACTATGATAAAACAAAGGAGATCTGTAGATCCTATAATTTAAAAGAAGATGCAACTAAGTCTATTTCATTTAAAAAGCCCAAATTTGCAGAAAGCAATATATGAATTAAACTAGAATCTGAAGCTACAGTAAAATGATTACAGTTCAAATCTATAACATTAGGAATTCAAAACAATGCCTCAAATAAATCTACCCAAACATCAAAGCTCGTTTCTACATCATCAAACACTATGCACAATACTTCAACAATAATAAAATAATGAGGAATAGATTCCAAGCATATACAATTTGTTTTCTACAGCTGCTTGACAATCTTACTAAACACAATTCTTACTTCTAATAAAAACAGAAAGTAACTAGTTACATTATCTATTCTATACATGAATTAAAGTTATAGGGGAAGGGCTTATGGTCTTCTTGGTGGATCCTTTCCAATAAGATCACAAGTCCTTAAAAAACCCGTAGAATAAAACTCTAAGCTACAGACATATAATAGAATGAAAAAAACATGAGAGACAGAAACAATTTAAATTACAATCTACAGAATCATATATATCATTATTGAAAGTAATAAAACAACATCATATCATTCAACCTCTGTTTAATTCATAAAACCAGCACTGGAGCAGCGCAATTCTTCAAACAGTCATCCATTATCCATTACATTTCGATCCATGGTTTGTATAGCCCGGAAGCTAGGATAACTAATCCCGATTTTATAGTAACAAAGCCTATCTTCTAATTAATAATACATCCATTGGCAGAAGGTAGAATGATTCCTTCAATTAATGATTAACCCCTTCATGCTCAAAAGGCGTTTTGAATTCATTATCTAATAACAAATCTCCATCTCTATGGCACATAGTGCCTAGAGATGAAGAGCTCATTAATGCGTATATGTGAATCATCGATGAGAGCTGAGCTAGATAAATTTGTTCTACTTGAGCAAGCTGGCAGAACCTGGAGTATAGAAAATCTTCCACGATATTCAGTCTGCTGCTGAAATCAAAACATGTTGCAAAATCTAATATGATTAGTCACGATCTTCCAAGAATTACATTTAATCATTAAATTAAAGGAAATCCAAGAGTTTTGGTAAATAATTATAGCTGACTATACTTGCTGGGTAATTAGGTGAATATATGAAAATATAGATGGATTTATAGGGTATAGTGATCAAATGAAGAGGTCAAAAGTGGATTTGGAGGATGCAAAGAGTGTCAATTTGGCGAGCCAACAGATAGTCATGATGTTGATCCTCTACTTGAAAAGTCACGTCAACCTCATTATGAAGGCTCAAAAACAAATCTTCTATCTGCTATATTATTGTTAGTGAACTTGAAGGTTTTGAATGTTTTATCAAACACTTGTCTCACACAGATACTAAGGTATGTAATTTGTTAATTATTTATGTCTCCATGTTCACATGTACATAAAGGGTTGACTTTTTTCCTATATTGCTATTGTTATCTAATTTGTAAAGTATGGATGTGATAATGATGATTAATATTGTTTACATTGACTTATTCTTTTGAATTTTGTAGATTGTTAAGTGAATTTCTATTACCAACGTCAAATATTTTACCACACACATATCGAGATATATATGTGTTTATGAAAGAATTTGGAATGGAGTATCAAGCTATTGATGCATTTCCTAATGGTCATATCATATACTATGGACAATATGCATTAGAAAATGAATGCCCACAATGTCAAACAAGTAGGTATCGAACCGATAAAGTGACAAAAAAGGTGCCTCACAAAGTTCTTCGTTATATTTCGATAATTCCACGTTTACATCAGTTGTTCAGGTGTCAAATTATAGCACAGTTTATGGATTTCCATGAAAAGAATAGAAGTCAAGACAATGTTCTTCGAATGCCTGCAGATGGTTCTGCATTGAGGTACATTGAAGAAAAGTGGCCAATTTTCAAAGACGAACCTTGTAATGTTAAACTTTCGTTGGCAGCTGATGGTGTCAATCCATTTGGAGAGCTTCGTTCTACCTACTCAGTGTGGCCTGTTTTTGTTATAAACAATAACCTTCCTCCTTGGATGTCCATCAAGAGAGAGCATAGAATGTTGGCAATGATTGTTCCAGGTATTTAATTAATTTGTATTTTCTTACTTGAAAGTCTGATCACTAAATATTTCATTTCTTTGTTTCATGCATGATAATTATGCCTTTTACATATAACAACATATAGCTAAATATAATTAATCATGTATGTTGGAACAATTAGGTAAGTACCAGGTTAAAGATATGAACGTATATATTGAGCCTCTTATCGATGAGTTGTTGAAGTTATGGGTTGCCATCACTATCAAGGATAATTTAGGGGCGAAATTTAGCCCATGGGCTATTTTTCCAAAAAAAGATTCGTCAATTTGCATTTTTTGAAGCCCCATTTTGCCCAATTTTGGTGGGGTACACTTTTTTCACTCTAAAAATCACCAAATTATTATATAAACTATATAAAATCCTTATAAATTGAAATAATTTTAGAAAAATATCGCCAAGTATTTTATAGTTGACATTTTAATAATTGGTAATATTCGCCAAGGTTGATACACTTTTAAATAAGTATGGGTCCTTAAAATTATCCCTAGTCACTATGTATGACATTTCTAGACCAATAGGGAAAAATCGATTTCAATTCCACGGAATACTTGCATTTACAATTCATGATGCTCCCGGGTTAACACATTTTTGTGGTATATTGTTACTTTCTTTTGTTCTTTAATATTATATATATCTATTGAAAATATCATGCAATATTTTAAATGGCAATTCTAATTTGATACACTAATTCATATATCTTGTAGGTCTTCAAACAAAGAGTAAATTTGCATGTCCATTTTGCGGTCCAAGGATAAAATCTCGTCATTCAAGGAGTTTAGTAAAGGAAGTGTTTGATGAGTATATGCACTTTCTGCCTAAGAACCATAGTTATCGAACTACAAACAAAGCAAAATCCAATGGTAAAGAAGAGAAAAACCATGAAGAATGACACCTCACCTATGTAAGTTGGAATATAATAGAAATCGTCAAGGTATGCCAAATTATTTATGTATTGTTGGAATATTGGCCAATACTTAGCCAAATTTCTGAATATGCAAAACAATATTTTTCCCACTTTGGGAGATTGATTTCTTGCACATGTGACCATCATAAGGAAAACTGAAAGCATGGGTGGATAACCACTTCAAAAAGGAACATATCTATGTCACCCTATGAATTTTATTAGCACAAGGACACCTCCTTGCAGTCATTTCCAAATGGTTTTTTAATACTGCTAATTCAACACTTAGACAAAAATTGTCAAACCCTAGGGTAACATGAGATTTTTATTTTCACCAATTTTGAAGTGTGAGACACCCAATGGATAGAGGCCAACAAGGTGACTTCATCTAAACCAATTTCACCTCTTGAAGCCTCTTTATATCTCCTCGGCGGGAATTTTACTGGAGTAGTGCAAATCAAGCTGAGAGGCACTTTTGGCAGATTGATATTGATGACAACACATTAATGACAAAGACATGGAAGTGTTGAAGAAGACTATGACAAGGCTAATGCATGACAAGTGGGAGAAGATGATGTGGTAAGTATTGGTAATATGGAGGACAAGCAATGGAAAACACATTAATGACAAAGTGTTGATGACTCGACAAAGGAGCATGCCAAGGAAAGCAAGATTGATAGGATGAAAAAGGAGTATGACAAGGACAACAATATGATGGTGAAAATATCAAGCAAGCATGAGATCATGTCAAGCAAGCATAAAAAATGTTGTTGACATGCATGATGAGGATGACTTGTTGACATGGAGGAAGCATGACAAATGTTGTTGACTAAGCAAGCAAGCAGGACAAAGATGATGACATACATGATTATAAGAAAGACAAAGATGATGACATACATTTTGAAAAGCAAGCATATATTGATGATGAGGTGGACAAGGATGATGGAAAGCAAGACAAGAGTGACTGTGGGTAATTTGTTTTTAGTGCTGCGGGAATTTCCTTAATGGAGATGCGGGCATATTCAAGGCTCTTGCGGGCATAAGGTTGAGGCTTCCTGCGGGATTTTAAATGACCCTATTGTGGGAATTTTAATAAGGCATTGCAGGCATATCTTAAGGCCCATGCGGGAATATGTTGAAGAGCCATGCAGGCAAGAAGAAGAAGGCCCTTGAGGGGATATTGGAAGACCCTATGCGGGCATTTTTATGGAGGCATGCATGCATTTACATGAAGCCACTAAAGGCATAAATAAAAGTCCCTTGAGGGCATTTCTAGCGGCCCTTGCAAGCATAAACAAAGAACCCTTACGGGAATTCTGGATGTAGGTTAAAGGACATAACATAAAAAATGAAAAAGTCGGTTGTATCCTTAATTAAAGGATGGCCCCTTCCCCCAAAAAAATCTTATTTGGTGTATTTTATTAATTAATTGAAAAATACCAAATGATGTGGCATGAAAATCAGATGGTTGAAGGATGGCCACCACAAGTATTTATTGTTGGATGTTAAAAATGAAAATGACATGGCATGGTTGGTTAATTCCTTGATTAAAGGATGGCCATATTAAATAAATCATATTTGATTTATTTAATCATTTTAATGATAAAAATAAAAATAAAAAGGGATGTCAACCTCCAATTTTTATGGAAAGAAAAAGGTATAAATAGAAGACAATATATTTATTTTTAAAAGAATCAAGAGGTGTAGATTTTGGAGGTGTGTAGCAGCTCTAAGTTCGGTGGTCTCAGTTTTCTGGGTATTGGGGTAGCAACAACAACAAGAAAATCAATGAAGAAATATTCCTTCTTTCATATTTTGTTGGGGTTAAATTGAGGTAGCACGTTGTGATGAACATGCTTATTTGATGAAATGTTGATGATATTCTGGGGCTGCTGAATGAAGTGATCATGGACAAGATACTTTTGGACAGAATGCTAATGACATGCTAGCAAATGATGAAAACAGAAAGGATGTGTTGAATGATGTGTTGAAGGACAGAATGAAGATGAGCACAGGACAAAATGTTGAAGTACTCATGAACAAAATGTTAAAGTGCTCATGATGAATCCAGCAGCAAATTGATATGAGATGATGAGATGATTGTATTTTTATTGAAATCTTGACAGAGATAAGATGACTGAAGATCTGTTTATTTCTGGGCATGATAAATTCAGATCTTTTAGACAACAACATATTAAGAAGGCATGGACATCATGATGAGGTGACAATGACAATGCTTAATGTGGACAGTTCTGGTCAAGACAGTGACAAGTTGATGATGAGATTGGTTGAGACAGATTGGTTGTTGATGATGTTATATGACAATGGCTGAAGATATGTGTGTGTGTGATGATATGAGTATGTAAATTGTATAGTAAATGCAAGGTAGTCTTGCATCTGGGGTTTGGAAACGTCAACTCTTATTAGGTGGGTCTAAGAAAACTAGGTTGGGTCTTGGATGAGGATTTGGTGCTCTTTGTATCAGTTGGTGCTGAATTACCTTAACGGTTGTAGTCGGTCCCACAAAATACAAAAAGAATACGAAGATTAAATTGTGTTGTGTTCTCTTGTGTTATGGTTCTTGTTATGACTCCATGATTTAGATGATGACTCCATGATTTAGATGCTTATGATTCATGAATGATTAAGTGATGGATTTTTATGAAATGATCATGTAAATGGTAGAATAATGCATTGATGAATTGTTAGTTGATTGGTAGAATTTGAAAAGGATTGAAAAATGGCCTCACATTGATTCACCTCCCTATCAGTGTGAACATTGTGTCCAACAGATATATTCCTCCTCAGAGACTCTTTAGACAATCTGAGACCATGGTTGGATGCACCAAACAACATTATAGAGATCCATACTCTCAAAATGAATTAAGACATCACACTCAAGACATGGCGGGCATTTTACGAAGGTCACTTAGGCAGTTTTAGTGATTTTACACTTAGACAATTTTGCACTTTCCTAGACTTGGTCCAATCTCCCTGAAACCCTGTTTTGGTAGATCCATAACTTCTTCCTCAGACACTTTTAAGTCAATATGAGAACATGGTCAGGTAGAAAAAACAAAAACCTACAAGTTGACCATATGGTGCGAGAATTTTCTTCAAACCACAAACTATGGCGGGAATTTCCCTAAGGCCACTTAGGCAATTTTTCTGCTTTGGTGTAAAAGCAACCTAAAACCCTGTTTTGGCAAGATGTTATCTTTGTCATCAAACACCTTCTGTGAAAACTAAGTCCATGGTTGGATAACCTCTTTGGAAAGCTAGAGCATGATAGTTCCACATAATTTTTATCATCCTCCCATGAGGTATGACGAGCATTTTCCCAAGGCCACCTGGACTATTTTTCCAACACTTAGCCATTTCCAAGAATTTCTCCAAGGTTTATCCTGAAACCCTATTTTGGCAGACTTATAAATTTCTCCTCAGAAATGATTAAGGCAAACCAAGACCATGGCTAGATAGCCACTTCAACAAGCTATAGCCTGCTATGTTGGTGCGGGAATTTTATTCAAACCATGAATTATGGTGGGCATTCTCTTAGAGTAGTTTTGACTACTTTTTCATACTTAGTCAATTTCCAAAGTTTCACAAACTTGCCATATTTTTCCAGAACGATGTTAGATTACAACATTGAATTCCTGATAGCACCAAAACACCATCATGTGTCTTTCCAGCATCATCATATATGCCACGTCATCATACCTGACATGACATTACTTCCTTTCTCATTCCTTTGTCTTTCACTGAGTTTACCCTGCCATCATGTCTTTGGTTATCCTTTTGTCATTCACTGAACTACTTTGACATCAATGACAATCACATTCAACATGTATCATATATTATATAAATCTTTGTTTTTTTAAGTGAATTATGTTCAGTGCGGTATGTACCTATATTGATTCATTAGTGTTAATTTGATTTTGTTGATGTTTCATGAATGCCATTAAGGCACGAATGGGCTTCCATGAGGAATGAAAATTTACCCAATGCAATTCAGTAGGTTTCCATACTACGAGCACCTACAAATAGTTCATTTGTTTGATACAATGAATATTAGGAAGAACATAATAGAAATGTTATGGCGAATATTAGATGGAAGGGCTGGAAAAGAAAGAATTGGAAAGATTTGTAGTGACATCCAAGAAGCTAATCACGCATTGAAAAGTGTGATTATTAATTCTAATGGAGATGGCCGTCAACGGAATATTAGTCTTCCTTGGTGCTTGACGAACCAACATAGCAATATTGTAAAAGAGGTCATCAGAAAAAGTAGGTTTCCGACGGCATTTTCGTCTAACATAAATAATATCTTAACGAAAAAAGGTGATTTTGTTGGGGTTAAAACACATGACTGGCATACATTCATTAAGGTAATTAAGAGTTTATAATATATTTCCTTATTTGTATGCACTATTTTATTAATTTTATTCTCTTATTAGGAAATAAATAATAATTATGTGTTTTTTGATACAGTGTGTTCTACCTTTGTCTCTCCCAAATGACTTTGACAACAACATAAAACAAATTATTTATGTTCTTGGAAAATACATGAGGTAAGTAATGTTTTATATGGAAAATGTACTTGGTCTATGATTTGTAGCGGAACTTATTGACATATTAATTGACATATTATGTTTTTCCCGCAAATTTTATATATGGCTTGATATTATTTTATTACATCATTTGTAGGTGGATTTCATCAAAAGAAATCCATAAAGAAGATATAAGGTATTGGAAGAGAGAAATTCCCCGACTAATGTGTGAAATGCAACAATATCTACCTCCAGCATTTTTCAATCCACAAGAACACTACTTCATACACTAAGTTGAGGAGATTGAATTATGTGGACCAGTACACACAAGGTCGATGTGGATGGTGGAGAGGCAATTGAAGTCATTGAAGGATTTTGTTACACAAAGAGCACGTCCTGAAGGTTCTATGGTTGAGGGATATATGGTATATCAATGCATGGTGTATATTAGTGAATATCTACCTAAATTAGTAGAAAATATGAATGTGCCTCGCATTTGGCATCTCGACTCCATCAACAAATTAGAAGGGGAGGTCCTATTGGGGAAAGGTGCAATGAGGACCATGAAAGGTAATTATTAGATTTTGTGGAATTAATAAATTACACATATATTTTTCCAATTTTATTTTATCATATTGATTTTTCATTTTTTTATTAATCCTTCATATTAAACTATATTAAACTATGCCTTTAATGATATCTAATTAATGATATTGAATTGTTATTTTTTCATATAGTTGCTCAAGTGTGGGATGCTTTACATTTATACATTGCAAATAACCTTGATTGGATGGAGCATTGGATAGAAGATTATGAAGAACACTTCGGTAGGTTATCATGGGAAGGGATCAGTAAGATGATTAAAATATTTCATCGTCATCAATATCAATTTACTGATCTTACGTCGCAGAGGGAAGTTGATTTAGCCTATGGTTTAAAATATAAAAAGGAAAGTAAATTGTTTACCCACATTTTTCTAGTTACTTCCCATTTTTTCCATGTATTTGGTTTGTTTAAGTTGTCAAATATATTTTCTAAGTCCTATATGACCTTTATTAATTCACAATGTATTTTTTGCTTGTTTTCAATGTTGTTGTTGAAACATCACAAGGTTATGTGGTGTAATGGTCATAAACTTCGTATCAAAATGTTGGATGATAAGATGAAAACCTCGGATTGTGGGATAACTGCAGTGTTTAAGGTCACCAATGTTTTCTCTGCAAGTGACAGACATCCAGAAAAAACTAAGAATAGGTATTATGGGAATTTGGAGGACATAATTGAGTGTGATTTTAATTACTTTAAAATAGTTTTGTTTGAGGTGAAGTGTTACAGGCTACGGATGCATGAACGTGATCCTGAAAGAACTGTTATTGAGCATGCTAATGGATTTACCATGGTTAATACAAGGGCATTTGAATCGGGTACAGAGCCTTATGTTCTTCCAAGTCAATGCGAGCAAGTATTTTACTCAGAGATACCAGGTAAAGCAGGTTGGTCATATGTTGTTAGATACGATCCAAGAGGAAGACCAGTAAAGTATAATCATGTAGATGATGAAGATAATCACGAAGAAGAAGATGATGATGATTCAGATTAGGAGAAGGTGGCTGCATTCGATGTGTTATATGAATAAGTTGAAGAGTTTGATCATCCAAATGTAGCAGAAGATGATCTCATTGACGATGTCGATGACTATATTAGCGAAGATGACGTTGTTGATGATGTTGATGTGAATGAGACTTTCATCAATATCTATTCTGAACCAGAACCCGATTCAGATGTTGAGTTGGATGAAGAAGATGAATGATATTTAATTGTTGAAAAGTAGAGGCACGTGTTTATATCTTTTATATCATGATGATCTTTATATGTTTTTATTTTGTATAATAGAGTATGTTGCATGTACTTTAATATTTCAAATTGGGTAAGGGGAAATTGAGAGTGATGTAAGGATTGTCTCCAAGGAAATTATGATATGGTTTCTAAACTACAAATTGCATGCTCAACTATGAAACCTACTTCTCAGTGCCAAAGGGTAATTTATGATGAATTTTTTGCTACATGAGATCATTCCTAGTAATAGAATAGAAATAAGTTGTCATTTTTTTGTTGATTAACATGTCTCTTTCCCATCATGTGATCAAGGGACTATTTTTATCTTATGGGAATATTTGATACTAACTTAACCAATTTTGGCCATGCTTGAGGTGGTTGCATAAGAAGGATCAACTTTTCATATTCACCTCTTCCAATAATGAGCAACATCAAAACAAGTTACCACCAGTTAGCACTACAAAGATCCTACACAGATTTTCCAGGTGAACAACTGCTCCTTTTCCCTAGGGGTTGAGTTATTTTTATTTATTTATTTATTTTTCAATAAAGACGAATTCAGTGCACCTTATGTTTTTTGTAGTATGATGAATTCTCACTAGTAGCTCTTCATATGTTGTAGAACAAGTGATGTTATTTCACGAGGAGCGTCTCCAAGGAAATTATGTGCAACAACCGTATCTGGTTGGACTGTTAATAGTCGAATCCGACTCTCATATTGAATAATAAATAAGAATAATATATTTGATGATGAATATAAAATTACAATAAGATGGCCTTTATAGGGCTTGAGGAAGCATAGTGAAGCGTTACGCCCTTTCACTAGTAAGCTAATAAACTATTAATTTATAATTAATAATATTAATTAAATATTCATGGCATTGCCTTCCCCTTATGAAACCTTTGTCCTCAAAGCTTGAGTATTTTCCTAATGTCGTATTTTATTCTATATCTATGTTGCACTGATGACTTGAGAGGTGCGATTTTTCTTACGACCATTGCCTCATTTTGATTATTATGTCTTGGTATTTGCAATAAGTATGAACTTGGTGAAGTTTTGTTTACGCTATTTCTACTTGTGTGATTACTTCTTTTAACTATGTTTGTCGTCAATTGAACATGCTCAACATAAATTACGACCTTAATTGTTTTCGTGTTGTTATCCCCAACACATTTTGTGTCAGTTTCCTTGAATGAACTCCTTGTGATTATAATGCCCATAATAACACTGGTCTTATCTTGTGTCTGATAGATATTATAGTTGCTTCCCTTGATGTTCTTTATAGTCGTCTTTGTGATGATATATGTCCTTCGTGTGTTTGTGATTGTGACATACTGGCCTACTCTATCTTCCTTTTTTTCATCAACTTGGGTGGCTTCTTCTACGTGATTTTCACCTCCATCTACATTTACTATAAATGTTTCGTCCATAGTTTTCTTTATTTCATCTATGTCTTTAAGGATTTCCTCAAGGAGATCTATGAATTCGTCACTCTTACTATAAGATGTCATGGACGTTTGTAGAACGTTATTTTGGCCTTTTAAGGTGAAATAGTAATATATTAATTAATTAATTAATTAATATTATTATTTTTATTTTTATTTTTTTCATAAACTATATAATATTTTGTATATAGTTTTTTTTTTTTAAAACAAATATTATAATATTTGATTAATATTGCTTTTTTTGTGTAGGGCGGACGTGGATAAGTGGAAGGAGGCGAGAATGGATGTGAGGGAGTAGGTCATAGAGGTGGGGACAGCTGCACATGAGGATCAGAGGCTGGCGAGCGCAGGAGGGGGTGGAAGGAGGGGAGATGGAGCAGCGGAGGGTGTGGCAGAAGGGAGGATGTAGGAAGAGGGAGCAACGGTGGCAGTAGAGGGTGTGGCGGAAGGGAGGAAGTGGGGAGATCTGAGAATGTGGCTGGAAGGAGGGAAACAATGGCTGGCGTGCAGGGAAGCAGAAGCGGAGGAAGAAGGCCCAGTAGTGGATTGGTGTGGGGTGACGGAGAGGAGAGGCGAGCAGGGAGAGAGGGAGCAGTGTGCGGGAAGGAAGTGGAGGTGCATGGAGTAGGTGCGTGCGAAAGGAAGAAGGAGGGATAATGTAGGGGATGGACGTAGCAGAGAGGGTATGAGGGGGTCACAGGTGGTGGCGCGGTGATGGTGGGAGTCGCGATGTGGTGAGATGGGGTGAAGGGCACAAAGGGAGAGTACGCAGAAGGATTAGCAGCAGTGTGGGGGCGAGCTGGGGCAGGATGGGTGATGAGAGTAAGCGCAAAGTGTGAAGAGGAGGTAGGATGGAGTTAAGGAGGGAGAGTGATGGACGTGGGATGAGCAGTGGCAGGGATGTGTGAATGAATGAGAGTAGTGTGATGGAAGGCGTGGAAGGAGAAACACTGTGAAGAGTGATAGGCGGTGAAATGGAGCAACGGAAGAATGTGTGGTTGATATGAGCTGAAACCGAGCTCAAAGGTGGAAGTAGCCGAATCCGACCTCACCCGAGGAGTTGATGAGTCGACTCCAAGCTCAGAGTGCAGGAGCGAATCCGCTCTGATACCAAATGCAGGAACTGTATCTGGTTGGATTGTTAATAGTCAAATCCGACTCTCATATTGAATAATAAATAAGAATAATATATTTGATAATGAATATAAAATTACAATAAGATGACCTTTATAGGGCTTGAGGAAGCATAGTGAAGGGTTACGCCCTTTCACTAGTAACATAATAAACTATTAATTTATAATTAATAATATTAATTAAATATTCACAACATTATGATATGGTTTCTAAATGACAAATTGCATGCTCAACTGTGCAACCTGCTTCTGATCAATGCCAAAAGGTGATCTATGATGAATTTTTTGTTATATGAGATCATGCATAGTAAAAGAATAGAAATAAGTTGTCAATTCTTTGTTGATTAACATGTCTCTTTCCTGACATGTGCTCAAGGGACTTTTTTATTTTCTTTTCGGCATATTTGGTACTGTGACAAAGGACGATGACATGGCATAAGGCTGAACATGAAGGACAAAGACATGTGGTAAGCATGGCAAGCAAGTATTGAGGACAAGAACAAAGGACATGACATGTAAATGGAAAAATGACAAAGAGAGGACAAGCAATTGACATGGAAACCATGAGATGATGACAATGACATTGATGACATGACTGATGACATGGAGAATTTGATGACAAGGCATTTTGGAGAGCTGCAAGCATATTAGTACTCTTGCGAGTATCTAAGCAAATGCCTTTGCGGGAATTTGAAATACCTTGTTGCAGGCATTATTGAAGCACTTGCGGGCATGTTGATAAGGAGTTGCGGGCATAAATAATAGCCTTGCGAGCATATTTAAAAAGGCAGTTGTGGGCATTTTTGAAGAGCCATGCAGGAATCTTGGATGGACCCATTGTGGGCATTGGTTGGAAGATATTATTAGCCCATTGCGGGCATCTCCATGATGGTGTGTGGGCATTTTATTGAAGGCCCACGGGCATTTTCAGAATGACCGTGAAGAGAAGTGTGGGAATTTTGAGAGGAGACTACCGACATTTTTTAATGACCCTTGCGGGCATAATAGTGGGGTCCATGCATGGTTGTAAATTTTTAAATGCATGTCTATTTCTTAAAATATTGTTAATAAATTTAACATTTCATGGTTCAATGATTTCTACAGCGCTTTGTAGTAGGATTTAAATGACTGTTTATTTGCTTATATATTATTTACTCATATAAAAATTATGTCTTTGATGATTTATGCGGGTCTTGGTGATGGACATGCATCTCGTGGAAAACTTGGACAATATATTTTGGAGACATTTGAACTACTTCATCCATTGCTTTAAGGTTGGTTTCCACTTCAAAACCTTGAGTATGCATGGGGTTCCAGATTGCTTATAACTTGTGTCCAGATGCAATTTCTGTGGGATTTTGACAGAAGAGTATCCCTTATTGCAACTTGTATCTAAAAAAAGGTGGTTATATTCAGTTGTTCATTCCCCGAGGGCATCTCACTCATGCCATCAGGTTGCTTGTGGTGCTTGACCTCTTAGGGCGTGTTGTAATGCTTCTATGTGAGCTTAAAAGAAGTGAAATTTAAAAAACAACATTTGCTCCAAGTTATTGATAAGTAGATTTGAGTTTTAGTTATGTACAATCAATCTCTTTGTTAACTATTTGTCTCAAGAACTCTTTTAACATCAATTATGTTTTCCATCCAAGATTTGGAGTGTCTTCACCTACATTTTTAAGAGTACTGAATTTATTTCCCTTCTAATTTCTTGTTTCTATGGTCCACATTGACCATTATTCATTACAAGCTATAAGGAGTAGTATGCCTTGTTTCTTGTTTATGTTCCCAGCAGATGAAGGTGCTGATGCTTAACCTATAACCTGTTGTATGCCTTCTTATCAGCATGTGGATGAGCACTGATTTTGAGATCAGTTTGTTGCTGTTGTAACACCTTTTGCATGTGTATTTCTAATCAGCATGTGAGTGCTTCCATCAATGCTAATTTTAGTATGAGATTAGCATACTTTTATGACTGTTTTTAGTACTTTTCTTGTGGCTTATTTCAGTATATGATGGTTGTGTTTAGTGCTTCTTTTGGAGGGTTCAAATCCATTTTTACATTGGTGCTATTTCTGAAGGTTTTTTTAATATTCTTCAAGCCACAGTTAGCAAGTTATATATCTGCTATAGAGGTTCCAGATTGATGGTAATAAGCATTGATGGCTATTTTTTTTTAACTTCCACGTATCGTCGATATAGCGATGCAAATTCGTCGCACATATAGAAAAACCGTCTAACGTTCTACCTTCATTTGGTCTGTTCAACAAACGTTTGTCGATCGTTGCGACGGAACATCATCACAAGTATAGAAAAACAGTCGCAGGGTATTCCTTCTTTTCGTTTGTTCACCGAACGTGTGTTGATACTTGCGATTGAACATTGTCGCAAGTATAGCAAAACTCTCTCTTTGTTCGATGCAAAACCATCACTAGAGAGATAGTTTTGCGTGGAAGCAAATTATTTAAACCATCGGACGTTCTAACTCAATTTGTTTTGTTCGGTGAACGTTCGTCGCTACTTGCGACGGAACATCGTCGCAAGTATAACAAAACTCTCTCTCTGTTCGACGCAAAATCGTTGCTAAAGAGATGGTTTTGCATGGAAGCAAATTATTAAAACTGTCGGGCGTTCTACCTTCGTTTGTTCTGTTCAACAAATGTTCGTTGCTACTTGCAACGGAACATCGTCGCAAGTATAGCAAAAGCCTCTCTCTATTCGATGCAAAACCATCGATATAGGGACGATTTTTAGAAAATGAATTAAAAAAATCAATTTCAAGACCACCCCATAGAAGACACGTGGCCAATAGTTTTCGTCTCTATTGCGAAGGATTTCCAATTTTGTCGTTATATCCACGAAACAGGTTCCACGAGAAAACAAGACCATGATCATCGAAATTGAGACAAAAAAACGTGGAAATAACAACGAAAAACCGTGGTAACTTTCCTCATATGTACTAGTGACTGATGATATGTTGTTTCCTTGCAAGTGAGGAGTTATGATAGAGGTACGATGTCAGCGTAAGAACGTACTACAAGTTAAGGTGTAGAAGAGTGCATGATTTATATTGTAAGAGGTGGCTAACAAGTCATCACACCAGCAATTGGCATGTTGACAAGGTGGCGCACTGTAAAGTACCGACTGTAGGGGTATCATGTAAGATAGTTGGTCATGCAAGCAATGGCCAATGGAGGATGATCAGAAACAAACAATATATGTGGATTCATGCTAGTAGGTAAGCACACAACTCATCCTTTGCTATGATGAATCCAATCCTGGTCGGGACACGTGACCAGTGTTGAATCACGACTAGATCGATGAGTGCCTGTAGCATCACATTTATTTGAAGAGTATTGTGAGATGACACAGTCGTAGGGAAAGGCAGGCGTAACCCTGTAGATTTGAAAAGTTATCATTCCATCCATATGTCAAAACCAATATCATGCCAAATACCTATGTTCAATCAATGATGAGGTGGCGAAAAGGGATAAGTTTAGGACACATGGATTTGAATTTAAAATGGGAGAGTACAACTCGTCACTCGAAGTGATTCATCCCTACTCCATCGAGGTTTAATGCACAATCATATTCCTGAGCATGGATAAATGCAAACTCACTTCAAATCGTACTTAATTAAAAAGTCGCCAGATTAAATGAATGATAAAGTTTTCGTTATGGCACATCATTCGAGTGCAATTAATGGGTCCACTAATTAAATGGATTTTTATGCCCTTTAATGGAGAAAAGGAAAAATGACCAACCGCCTTAAATCTAGGGTATATGATAAAAAATGGATATCAATATGGCATCATATTCGACTATGTCAAAGGTAGCTTCAACCATAATTTATTGAATAAATTGATCATACAACGCCCTTGGTGATAGTAAAACTAATAACATATAAAAGTTTTTCAAATAAAATAACGTTGTTTAAATAACTTCATGGTACCAATAAGAAAAGATCAAATCATCCACATAACACATAGTTTTCCCAAATAATTTTCATAAATTATGAAATATCCAATATACCTAAACATATTTTATGATATTAAACATCAAATTTCACCAACAGGACTTAACAATAAGTTTAGTGACAATCAAAAGATCTACCATAAAACATATTGAAATTTAAGAAGTGAAAGAAGTATGCATTTAACCAAAAATGAAAAAATATATTGAATGCAAATTAGCGTCCATTATCTTAGATAAAAATAATAACGATGTTACCTCACCATTCATTTATGTGGAAATTAAGTTATTCTAAACAGGCTGCAGAATTCCCATAGAATGATGCATAATTAACAATAATTAGGATAACCAAGCTATTGTTCATTCTTTGGATTCCATGCTTTCAGTCATGGAATCACAAGACAAATAACGATAATGCATCATGTTATAGGTATCAGTGATTCAATATTTCATGGACCCTACTTGATCGAAAAATAAACAAGTAATTGGAAATTAAACCGAAAATATACCAATCATGGAATTGAAAAACTTAGAAGATAAATCAGCCTAACACCTGCAAAGAGTACCTGACACCTTTTTAAGGAACTAAAAATATGCTAGGCCATTGTAAAGCGGGGACCCATTCATTTTCTAATAAAAATGGAAAGGCTATTGCTGACAGAGGCCAACAAATGGCGACTAACTAGAAGAACCTTTTTTCTATAAACCAATAAACTGAAACAAAAATGTACCCATAGTGATGGCTGCAAAAATAAAATGAATCTCAGAGACATATAGAGAGTCGCACATAATGAACCATAAAAGTGAAACCTCATCCATCCACAACAAATTTTAGATTTCCTTGCAACAACCTTGTTGATGCCCCGAGAATCGCAGCATCAAGCAGAAAGGGATTCTCCCCGATGGAAAATCCTAATTAGATCGCTCACCGTTTGGTGTGGGGAATCTGTCTGGTTAACGGTTCTGGCTACCGTAAGATTTAAAGTTTGCTATTCTTTCTACCGGTTACGGCCCGATCCACCGTTTATGTATTTCATTTTAAAGATGATATGCAAGTGCCTTAATCTAATTTAATCTAAATGCAAAGCTGAAACAAATCTTTATCTAAAACTGAAATCAATCTAATCTATCCTTGCAAGGAGCAAAATGTAAATATGAGTAATGTGCTGAAAGAAATATCTAAAGATCAACAGGTAGCCATTAAATCATACAGATGCAACTACAGCAGGAGGTAAAAGATATTAAAAGATAGCTTATAATCTAAAAGAAATACATCCCATTACTCATTTGAGAGAGATATCATTGTACAGGAAAATAGAGAAAATCATTCATTGCACATAAATAATTCATAGCAGCAAAGAAAGATCTCACTGTAATATGTGAATGATACAAGAGTAGTCTGGTAAGCATCCAACACACAATTCCAGGCACAACGTCCTCTCCGGGATTTCATTAGGAAAAAAATGAGTTCCTTATACATGTAGAGAAGTAGTTCACGTACAAGACAGGAAATGTCTTTTCACCTGCCAAAAGTCCTCTACACTATTCACTATTCATCTATTTATAAGTTTACAAAATGCCTCTAGGGCTACCACCTGGCCTTTTACAATTGTCTTTAAAGATAAAACAATTCGTGGCTTCTTTCTCATAACAGAAAAAAAGGATAGATGTCCTTGTGACTCCACGCTCTAACCATAGGGACAAAGAGAAACAGACAAAAACAAAACAACACATCATGACTGGCGCATCTAGCCTTGGGGTGGCGGCTCTTCTGGTGATGATGTGCCTGTGTTGGCTACTACTGCTGCTACTTCCTTCTTCTCTTCATCTGCTATATAACTAAACCATACACCAGTGTCTCTTATAACCACATTTGTTGGTGAGGGGAGCAGGATCTTCTATGAAGTCACATGTTTACCAAGTTCTACTTCAATACTCTGAATTTCTGCTATTGCTTTCTGGTGGATCTCCCTGAGAATAAGATTGTGTACTGATGATAGCTCAATGTAGTGACGAAGATCATTGGTGGCCAACACATCAATCTTCTTTACATACTCCATTTGAACACTCAACTCATCCCTTAAATATGACAGGCGCTGCTCTTTGCTTGGAAATTCATCCAAGTTCTGAGGGAAAACAATCTTGTACTTTTCATGCACTTCATGAATCTTCTGATACAGGCTATTACCTTTCCCCATCATTCCTCGGATTTTAGCCATTAGCTTGGCACCGCAATTCCTGCAAAACTCCATGAGGGCTACATCTTCCTTGAAACCGTCCACAGATTTAAACGGGAGATTCTTAGGGAAATCTGCCTTTTCTTCTCTCCACTCCATCTAACTCACAATGTTTTCTTTTACCTGAGTGTACTTTCCTTTAAGCCTAACGCTTCGGTATTAACTTCCTTCATTCTATCCATCATGGTCTTGAGTTTTCAAACCTCCTCAGTAATCAGTTCTTGTGTAGCATGCATTTGTCTCAAGATGTCACAGGACTACTCATGAACATGAGACATATCCATTGCTATGCTTTCTGCTTGCTCTAGCTGCTCAACCATTAACTGTTTATCCACTTCCAACTAAACAAATCTGGCTTCGAAATCATTCTTTTTTGCCTCAAGTACCATCATCTGGATTTCCAAGTGCTCCTTTTCTTCTTCCAGGTGTCAATACTTATCCGACATCTCTTTGTGGTCAATAGACAGGCGATTATATTTGTTCACCACAAGGTCCCTGTAGGCCTGCTCGTTAGCCATAGTATGTTACAGCATACGAGCTCTTCTCTTTGTTGACTTGAACTCTTTAACCATGTTAATCACATTGTCCTCGGTTGCTTTTGTTGCTGCCACGGTGGCTGATGCCATGGCCACGGGATCCTTATTTGTATTTTGCATGACCATGGTTTCTCGCTGGGTGACAATATCTGAATGGAAAGGTCTCTTTAACCTTGTTTCTGACTTCAAGACCACAGAATTTCTCTTCTTATAATATACAAATTTATGCCATTGGGACACAGTATGATCTTCGGATGGGGTGAAAGGGATGATTGGGAGATCTCTTATATGTATGTTTGCCTCCGCGGGTGGGGTCTGTACCACCTGAGATGAGTCTATCTCCATATCCTGTGTGTTAGAACCACCTGCTTATGTATCTTGGTTGGCCTTAAGCTCTTCTTCAGCTTTAAGCCTCCTTTCTTCTTCCTCAGCCTTCTGCTGATTTTCAATTACCTCCCTCTGCTTTTCTTCTTAAGCTTCCTGCTGCAGTCTTGCTTCTTCAGCTTCCTGCTACAACCTTGCTTTTTCAGCTTCTTGCTACAACCTTGCCTCTTCAAGTTTCAAAGCCTCTTCTTGCTCCTTTTGCAGTTGGTCAGCAGTGTTTTACAGGATTCTATCCGCCTCTTCTTTCAGCTTTTGCTCTTCACGGGTTAGATTTTCTGTTGTTTCCCTTTCTTTCTGCAGTTTGGCTTCTTGGGCTACGGTAGAGCTAGAGTTGGCTCCGCCACTATGACGACAGATTTGTAATTCAGTCATATTACTGATTCCCCTGAACACTTCTTCTTTGGCATCATAGAAATGGGCATACTCAAAATGAGCATACAACTCCTTGCAATGCTCCGGAACTTTGCTCCATCTGTCATTTCTATGAAAGATTGCCTCACCGAAGTGAAAATATTTCAACTCTTGTATGAACTCTTCAGCTGCTGCAACCCCTGAGAACTTATAGGCCCCTATACAGAAAGGAAAAGGAGGGAAGGAAGCCTTATGTTGCTTATTAAGAACTCCTCCTACTCCATCAAGGAAAAATTGCCTGACAGCTTCTTTCAGGACTATGTAATCAGTGGCATACCTTGGTAAGATGTATGGTGGCTTAGTACCTCTGAACATTCTGATATAGGTACCCCCTTCTGAGAAGTAGAAATATCCATAATTTTCCATCACTTCCATGGCATTTTCTGACAAGCAGTTGGGTTCTTCATTGAACATCTGCTCATACAGAGGCATAATGAATTCTTCACATATGAGCTTATAATGCATTATGTAATTTTGAGCCCACAGTATTTTATAGGCAGTGTATATCGGGGTGTTGGACTGATCCCATGAGAAACCTAACCTAGGGAAAGGGAGCTTTGCCAAGATGCAATCAATGAGGTATGAAGGCATATAAAAATCTGACTTTTTTAGAGCCAAACCTTCTTTAGCTGCGGCCACAGTGGATGCCAAACTATCTGAGAGGATAGTAGCCCAATCAAAAACAGTTCCCTTAAATGTTATGTAGTGGATTATGGGGGCCCATTGTATTCTATATACAATTCCATCAAGCATGCTGAAAATTCTGCTTAACATAAGGGCAATCAATCTAAAAGGAGGTCTCAGGATCTGAACGTCATACTCATCATTGTCCCTCTTCCTTAGTTGTTTTCCCATGATTAACAGCTTCTTAGCCATTTCGAAATTATTCATCTATCCCAACCATGCATCATTCAGCGCCTACTGGGGACGTGAGAACTTGTAGGCTGCTGCAATATAAGCTGGATGGAACGAAGCAAATGCCTCTCCCTTGCTATCCTACAACACTCTCGTTTTTGGGTTGGCATGTTCCAATATCCACCTGATTACTTCTGAGCAAGGGAATAGCTTGGGGCGAGTAGAAGCCTTGGATATGCCAGAGGTCCTGATGTTTAGGTAGATTTGTTCTTCTTCTAAGAGTACAGCTAGGATATCTTGGTCTTTGATCATTCGGTAAATATCTCCCCACCGGACCTTGGGAGGGATGCATGTGGTGCACTTAGTGTCTTGAAAGAGAGTTTCAGTCCTTGGCTCTACTAGCTCTGGTTCCATCATTTTACCTTTCTTTCTGCTACCCTTTGGCATTGTATATTATCTCTGTCAAGCAACCATACGTGAATGAACATGAGATTGCAAAAAATTATGTAGAACAGAGCAAGGTCGGAAAGAAACAGGATTTAGCATGATAACGTATAATCACAATAAACTACAATGCTACATGCTGGGGAAAGAAACAAAAATGCAAATCACTCGAGAAACAAACATTAAGGTCACCTAACTTGAACGTTCTAGGGAGGCAATGTCGGGCTCAGATACTTTTGAGCGGGTACATGGGCGCGGCTACAGGTCCGCATTACCAAATGAGAGCATTTTGCTGGCTTAACCGGGGTGTTGGGAAACCTATGGGGCTAAAGTGGCCGTAAAATCTACAATTGCAGGTAACTTAAAAAATAAAAACAAAAATGGTATGCTACGAGTGCCCACAAGTCCTGCAATTAACAAAACGAAAACCACCCGAGACCATTTTGATGCCAAGCTAAGACAATATCAATGGTAGAACCACCTACCTGGCAACAAAACAATGGCGAACAGGGGTGATGCAGTGGCAAATGAGCTGAGCTGGAGCAAATTCGCACAATCTCCAAACGGCGTTCTCCAAATCAATGAGAAAATAAAAACCCCCACCACCCTTATATACAAACTAACACGTGTGGGCATTTAATGGGTAGGTGATGAATTTAAAATGGAGTTAAAACATGCGTACGACGAGGTCATTTCACCACGTTTGGAATTTAAGCGTCACTGTCAAAACTGAAGGACTTGTGAGTTTTGTTCGCAATTGCGGCAAGAACTCGTGAGTTTCATCCGCAGTTGTGGAAAGAACTCGTGAGTTTCGTCCGCTTTTGCGGCAAGAACTTGTGAGTTCCATCTGAAGTGTGGGAAACTTGATGTTTGAACACGGCATCAGCTTGTTGCTGGAAATAAGAGAGAGTCAATCCATCGTTGCGAAAAGACTCGGCAGGTTTCTTCGAAATTAGACAAGTCAATCACCCGTTGCGGCGAGAGTATTTGAGTTGGCCCACCATTGCGGGTGAAGAAGATTAGTTATTCCAAAATTTTGGGCGGCTTTTTTGAGTTTTTTTTTCAAAAGTGCAAGGTCGAGGGACTTGGCAAGGAGGCGCCCATTGCGGCCGCCGTTTCGAGAGAGAATTTCAAGTTCTTCCAAAGTATCGAATAAACGTAAGTGCTTCCGCCGTTTCGGGAGAACATCTCAAGTGCTTCTGCCGCTTTGGGAGAACATCTCAAGTGCTTCCGCCATTTCGGGAGAACATCTCGAGTGCTTCCGCCGTTTCAGGAGAAAAACTTGAGTTTTGACTTAGAAGAAAACTTTAACTTGAAAAGAGATCTCTCAATTGAAACAAAAACTAAGTTCAAAAAACTTTCCAAAGGAGACTTAACTCTCTAAGCAGACATTCTAGGAAAAGAAAAGGAAGGGCCCCAATATCTACAAAATTTTGGGGGGGATGTTGCTGCAACAACAAAAATTTTAAGAGAACAAAGATTAAGGATAAGCATTAATAGAGAATGAACACATTTTAAAATAGTTGAACACAAATATAAACAATTCGTGCTAATCAACAATCATCATTAAGTTGACCCCAATACCATCGGCATTGCCACTACTGCCAACGGGCGTCCATAGCACTTACAAGGTTGCCTTTAACCAAAAAGTAGCTTGAATTCCATTCATCAGTTAAAGATGTACTACGAACCAGTCCTTATCAAAATTTATATACTTGAAGAGAAACTTGGAACTACTGTCCTAACTTGTTAATCAAATGGTGACAATATCACTCACCACAACTTATGGAATATGAATAGGTTGGCTTGTGATGAGACCCCCTATCTTACAACCCCTTTTAAAGGATGAAAGCCACTACCCTGGCTTGGTAACCAAATAGCGGTAGTGTCATTCCATATGAAATTATGATCATGAGTAGGTCGTCTTATGATAAAACCTCCTATTTCCCAGGTCACTTTCAGAGATGTTGTAAAATCGGATCAGGCTACGTATCAAAGTTAATCTGATAGGATATTAATTAATGAATGGGGAAGACACTAAAAATCCTTAAGAGTGAGGGATGGCGTAAAGAGGCTTATGGTTCGACATCGTCAATCATACTTGTCGTAACTAGGTGGCAACACAATCAGAATGCGTCATTTTCAGTTTGCTTGTATACATGTGCACCCTTATTAGATAGTTGAAAAAGGTAAAGATGGAGCTTATGGGCATCAGGAAAGACTTCTAAAGTTTAGAAGTGTAACACCATTTATAGACTCAACTTAGTTTCATTTTCATATTAGAAGAAGAGTGCATCCTTGACCTTGTCACATTATAACAAGAAAAATATGTTTTTGTGTATGCCATATACTGACCTCATACAGAACAAACCCCTACTCATTCTCAACTTTGAAAAAATAAATATGATGGTGCCAAGTTACATAGATTATGCAGCAACCATATTCGATTGGATGTTAATAGTCGAATCCAACTCTCATATTGAATAATAAATAAGAATAATATATTTGATGATGATGTTAAAATTACAATAAGATTGCCTTTATAGGGCTTGAGGAAGCATAGTGAAGGGTTACGCCCTTTCGCTAGTAACCTAATAATCTATTGATTTATAAATAATAATATTAATTAAATATTCATAGCATTGCCTTTCCCTTATGAAAGCTTTGTCCTCAAAGCTCAGTTTTCTCATGATGTCTTTTATTCTCGCTCTATGTCGCACTGATGACTTCAGAGGTGCGATTTTGATTACGACCATTGCCTCATTTTGATTATTATGTCTTGGTATTTGCAATAAGTACGCACTTGGTGAAGTTTTGTTTACACTATTAACTATGTTTGTCATCAATTGAACATGCTCAACATACATTACGACCTTAACTATTTTTGTGTTGTTATTCCCAACACATTTTGTGTCAGTTCCTTTGAATGAGCTCTTTGTGCTTATAATGCTCATAAGAACACCGGTCTTATCTTGTGTCTGATAGATATTATAGTTGCTTTCCTTGATGTTCTTTATAGAATTCCTTGTGTTGGCATATGTTTTTCGTGTGCTTGTTATTATGATATTATTGTGAATGCATTGATCATTGTTATTTTTAGTAACATCGGCTAGTCTCTTATCAAAATCTTGGTGAGGATCATCTTTCTTCTTGTCAAATATTTTGTTGTCATTTTCTTCATTACTAGGGTATGTTATATCTTTGTCTTGCACAATATCTTGATTGATGCTATTACTCTCATGGGAAATGGCAAAATAGTCTAGTGTATCTTCATCTTTTACATTAGCTTGGGTGGTTTCTTCTACTCGATTTTCACATCCATCTTCATTTTCTTTAAATGTTTCGTCCATAGTTTTCTTTATTTCATATATGTCTTTAAGGATTTCCTCAAGGAGATCTATGAATTCGTCACTCTTACTATAAGATGCCATGGATGTTTGTAGAATGCTATTTTGTCATTTTAAGGTGAAATTTTGAATAATAATATATTAATTAATTAATATTTTTATTTTTTCATAAACTATATAATATTTGTATATAGCTTTTTTTTTTTAAACAAATATTATAATATTAAATATAATATTTGATTTTTTTTATAATAAAATATATTATTATAAATATATTATATTACAATATATTTGAATTAATATAATATATTGTTTTTTTTATTTTTTATTTGGTTGCAGGTCATGGAATTGGAAGCAGAGCGACCGCGTGGTAAGATTGGTGGCTGTTGGGGCGAGCACAGGAGGGAGAGGAGTGTTGGTAGCTGAAGCAGCAATGAAGGCAAGCGGGAGCCTGAGGCACGGGGTTGGTGGATGCACGAGGGAGGGAGGCGCAGGGAACTGCGGGAGGCACGAGCAAAGTAGATGTGAAGGAGGACGAGAATGGAGAGGAGTCAGGGATGGAGAAGGGAGGGAGGTGCAGGGAGCATAATGGAGCGTGGCATGGGCGAGGGAATTTGGGAGGATTGGTGGCTGGGAGGGGAAGATGTGGCGTGGTGGATATGGAAAGGGAGCAGGAAGGAAGATGGGACTACGCGGAAGATTTAAGGAGCGGGAGTGGAGCAGCACGGAGGTGTGCGGGCATGGACACAGGAGGGATGGCCGAGGGGGGAAGTGGAGGAATGTAGGAGGGATGGCCAAGGGGGGAAGTGGAGGAACACAGGAGGGATGGCCGAGGGGGATGGGGGAGGCTGTGAGAGCGGAGGAAGATAGGAGATGCATGGGAGGGGAGGGCTGCGAGAGGGGAATGGAGGATGTAGAGGGCGTGATGGGAGGGTGAGAGGGAAGGCTGGAAGAAGTGGAGATGGGGGGTTGGTGCTGCGCAGGAAATGGCAGAGGTGTGGGGTCTGTGGAGGTGTGGGAGTTGCGGGGGTGTGGTGTGGTGGGGTTGAGCTGAGTGTTGGGGAGAGCAACGATGGGCGAGTGATGCAAAGTGGAGATGGCATGAGAAAGTGGGGGATGAGCAACGGATCTGTAAGCTGCGAAGAGCTGAAACCGTGCTCTGATACCAAATGCAGCAACCGTATTCGGTTGGATGTTAATAGTCGAATCCAACTCTCATATTGAATAATAAATAAGAATAATATATTTGATGATGATGTTAAAATTACAATAAGATCTCATTTATAGGGCTTGAGGAAGCATAGTAAAGGGTTACGCCCTTTCACTAGTAACCTAATAATCTATTAAATTATAAATAATATTATTAATTAAATATTCATAGCAGATTAACAAGTGAAGGCTATATTTTATTGATAAAAACTTGATAAAGAAAAAAATTAGCGAAATATCACCACCTTATATATGAATTAGCAGTAAATGTATATCAATTCTTAAAGTAATTATTTCAGATGTGAATTAAATATCAAATTCATAAAATTGTGTCGAAGATAAATAAAGAAATTAAAATCGATCTCTGATTCGTAATTATTGAAACATGACCGATAATAAGAACCAATTGGTGAATTGAGAACTATTAAATTAATTGTACAACTACTTGATTTATTAATAAAAGATCAGATTGCAGAAAAATTCACCCAAAATACAACTCAACTTCAAAAATAGCACACCAAATCCATTACAAACTATGTACATAATATATACAAACATGACTTCCACTCAGGAAATTATGCAAAGTAGTGCTTGAGTATCTGTCCATTCACTGGATTCCTCTCAGCTTGGCCTTCCAGTGATCTCAAATAGAACGTGCTAGAGCCTATCTTTTCTTTAATGATGAAAGGTCATAGCCAAAGACATTGAAATTTCATGTGTTTTCCCTTGTCCCAATGCGCTCTATCCAATTTCAACACTAGATCTCCTATTTCAAAATTCCTATCAGATGAGGACCTATAGTCAAACCATTGTTTAACAACCAGTTGATGTTGATCCAGTTTCTTTTTGGACAGGGACCTCTCTTCCTCTAGTTTGAGCAGAAGGTTAATTATGTTTTCTAAAGGAGAAGAATCGGTGTCTTACAGAGATTGAGATAGTTGTAACGAGGGGAGAAAAATATTGGGAGGAAGAATCGCATCTTTCCCATAAATGAGGAAGAGTGGTGAGTTTCCTAGAGAATCTTTTGGGGTTACTCTGTTAGCCCTCCGTGCATTCGGCAAAGCATAATGCCATTTTTTATGATGATCCACGAATTTTCTCTTGAGGAATTTAATCAAATTTTTATTTGTAGATTTAGCCAAACCATTACACTGTGGGTAATAGTTAGTTGAATGTCTGATCTTCATGCCCTTATCCAAAGCATAAGAAAAATCTATAGAATAAAAGTACAAAGCATTGTCAAAAACTAAAGATTCAGGTATGCCAAAATGATTTATAATATTATTTTTCATGAAGGATATCACCTGATCAGAGTTAATTGTGCGTAGTGGGACCGCTTAGACCCATCATGTGAAGTAATCCATTGTTATTAGGATGAAATTATATTGGAGTGAATATGGAGGATCAATATGTCTACCGATATCGAGGCCCCACTGCTGAAACGGGTAATCTGTTGATATCGATTGTAGTGGAAAGGCATGCTTCTTCAGCTTACCTGCAGCTTTTTGACGAATCTGACATTTATGAGCTAGAGCAGGGGCATCTTTAAAAAGGGTAGGCCAATAATAACCATCCCTTGACACTTTATGTGTCATTTTCTCACCTCCAAAATGGCCTCCAGCAAGACCAGAATGCAATTCTACTAATACTTTTTATCTATCTTCCTTTTCAAGTCACCTCAACAAAACACCATCATAATTTTTCTTGAATAATAAATTATTAATAAGGTAAAATGTGTAGAACTGAATCATAACGCCCTCTTTTTTCTTGCATCCAAATGCGGCGGAGAAAATACATGCATCAAGAAAAATTTAAGATCAATGCACCATGAATTAGGATCATTAGAAAGACAAGAAACTTCATTTGAAAATAGAGATTCTGCATTTTCAGAATATAAATCAAGATTAGGTGAAGGGGTAGAATCAACCACTAATTTACAGAGACCCTTCCCTCTGACAATTTGTGTCGGTTTGATTTCAAGGTCATACTCCTGTAGGGCTATCATCCAATGTGCACTTTTTTCACCTAGCTCTTTCTATACCATTTTTTTTTTAATTGTTGAATAAGGAACTATCACCTTTATTTTAGATTTTAACAAGAAAGGTTTGTAATGTTTCACTACTTTTAAAACAACAAAGGCTTGTTTCTCAACATTTGAGTATTTTAATTCAACACCCTTAAAGGCAGAACTCATAAAAGCAATTGGAATTTCAGCATTAGAAACACCTTTTTGCGTCAGCACTGCAGCATAAGAGATATCAGATGCAGAAGCGTATAGGATAAAGTCCTTTTGAAAATTTGGGCACATGAGAGAGGGAGCTTATGATATTTCCCATTTTATTGCTTTAAAGGCTTCTTTATCCTTATGTTCCCATTTAAAAACAACATCCTTTTTAACTAGATTTTGTAATGGTATCACTATTTCTACAAAACTAGGGACAAATCTCATGACAAAATTTATTTTTCCAAGAAAGGACTACGTGGATTTTTTGGTAGTAGGAGGGACTAAATTTAAGATCATCTGGATCAATGTTGATCCCATATTTTGAAACTTCAAAACCAAGCAACTTTCATTTAGTTACAACTAATATGCGCTTCTTTGGATTTAATGAGATACCATGTCTCCTATAGCAATCAAACACATTTTTTAAATGGGATAAATGCTATGATCTGCTAGGGGAATAAATAGTAATATCATCAAGATAAATAACAATGAATTGATTAATCAATCCACAAAAAGCTATGTCCATAGCGCTTTGGAAAGTAGCTTCATAATTAATTAATCTGAAAGTCATCTTCCTATAGGAAAAAGTACCCCATGGTGTCCTCAATGCAGTCTTAAGTTGATATGCAGGGGAAACTAGGACTTGGTTATAACCTGAGAATCTGTCTAGAAAATACATCATCTAAGAACCCGAGGCCTTTTGCAGTATTTGTTCCATGGTTGGAACAGGGTAATTGTCTTTTCCAAGGCATGATTCATATTGCAAAAATCCATAGAAAGGCGTATCTCCCCTCTTCTTTCTCACATGCACATGATTGGCTACCCAAAGGGTATGCTGCACTGTAAAAATGATCCTCGCATCGACTAGTTTATTTATCTCTTTCTTAACAACAGATTCTAGGTTTGGGTGCATCTTTCTAAGTTTCTGTTGAAAAGGTTTGGTATTTGGTTTCAAAGGAATGACATGTTGCATGATTTTTGGGTCAAAGGTTTTTAAGTCATCGTATGCCCAAGCAAATAAGTATTTGTATTGCTTGATATGATGAAAGTTGTTCTTTCATTGTTCTCTACAGTATGTACCCAAATTTACAGTCTGAGGATTGCTATCGGTTCCTAAGTTTATAGTTTCATATTGTATAAATGAATTGTTGGTTTTGGAGTTGAAAACCCCCCTAAAGTTTTCATGCAAGTCATATAAATCTTCCAATTTAACTACAATCTTAAGATTCATACCTATCTAATCAAATACTTGTTGTACTGACCGATTTTCTAGAATTTTTGCAAAATCGTTGAATTTCTCGTCATGTGTAATTTCATCAATTATGGCATCTTGGAAAACACCTTCCATGTGCATAAATTCGATTATCTGCTGGTGATTGTAAACAATATGCTAGTTAGTTCCATTGTCAGGTATAGTGGGGAGAAATATAAGTTCAATAGTAAACTTAGTTGGGTCAAAACCATCCGAAAATATTAATCGAGAAGCAATATTTGCAAGTAAATTAGCATCTTGGTTCCAAGACCTAGGTATAGAACTGATATTAAATGCCAAAAATTTAGAAATTAGAGCCCATACCTTTGCCTGATAACATCTGAGGTGAGGGGTGACACAATGGATAATTTTTTTTACCTGCTTAACAATAATTTCAGAATCTCCATAAACTATTAATTTTTGTACCTTCAAGTCCAATGTTTTTTTCAACCCTTGAATTAAATCCTCGTATTCTGCAACGTTATTAGTGCATTCAAATTCAATCCTACAAGCTACAAATATTTTATTTCCTTTAGGATCAATAAGAAGGAAACCTGCACCAATGCCATCTTTGGAATTCGATCCATCAAAGTAAAGATACCAGCACTCATTATTTACACCATTATATACACAATTTACATCAACAACACTAGATTGTAGTGTAACCATTTTGGTGCTATTAGATAATTGAGATTGATGTTCAGAATTGGAAAATTCAGAAATATTAGCGCAGAAATTGCCAAAACAGGGTTCCAGACCACAACTTGTTGTTGTATAATCTATATACAAGACAAGTTCATTAGGGTCATTAAGTTTAGTGACAACATGATTCATATAGCATTCCCTATCGAACCTAATCTTATTTGGTCTACCATTTTTTGGAAGCCAAAGGTGAGACCAGTTTGTTGAAAAATAATTGTTCAAATTTCGAGACCATTCTCTACTAAAAAAAACCCGTAGGCTTCTGGTATGTCTGCTACCACTATATCAATTATCTGGTGGAATATTGGGTTAGAAGATAGTATAATGCAAACATTTCTTTAACTCTCCTACAATTTTAACATCTGATCTATCAAGTTGTACAACTTTATATTCGGAAGGCTTCATGTCCCCATTTTTCCGACAAACTAATGATGGCATGATAATGGAGGACGCTCCGTTTTCTATCATACAGTTATGTACATTTCTGTTATAAATTTTGAATGTCAATAAAAAATGGAGGAACACCATATTTTTTACCTTGCGCATAAGATTCAGCTGAAGTCTGATTTGCTTGTCATCGTGCACAGTTGGAGAAGATGTGCTGGAATTGTTTCGCTAGATTTTTAGTGGGAGTCATTTTTCCCTTGTTATTAGTAAAGTCCTAAAATTTTTTATGCTAAATAAATGGAATCTTTAGTAGTTCGTAAAAAGAGATATTTGGTTTAAACCTTTTCAATTCTTCTATGGGATCATAATCTAAATATGAAATAGTTTTTTTTAGATAATTGGGCCTATCTATTGAGATTCATATTTTTATTTTTATGTTGAACAAAGGTAGCAAGACTTTGATTACTGTTTTGGGCCTTGCTGCAAGTGTTATAAGTATGTTGATTTGTGTTAGGATAGTTCAATACTCCATCCCTTTCCGCCCTAGCATTATTTATTTTTCCTAGTTGTTGATGATGTCATTTTCCCCCTAATGGTGTGCAGATGTCATATAGGATCCATCTACCACATTTTGAGCCATGCATGCATCATTTTAGGACCACTTCAGTCAATTCCCTATTTTATAGGAACCTACTAAGTGTTCCAGTGCAGTACACCTGAGTTAGTTGAATCTTGTGGGGGGTTAGAGCTCTGGATGCCACTGATTATGGCCTCATGTGCCCATTTCTTATTGACATGCATGAAAAAATCACTATTGCGCCCTCCTTAGTTAGTTAATTGATTGTGACTTCAGTTAGCTGAGTTTAGGTTCAGTTCAGTTGAGTTTGAGTCTTCTAGAGCACTCCAGTGGTTATAATCCCTATGCTAGACCAACTGAGGTTCGAATTCTCCTGTGAGGCTTGAATTCTCCTGTGAGATTCGAATTCTCTCCATTGTAACATATTTGTTCATTATACTATTTATTGGATCATGTGACATTATTCTGCTCCTATCTGAGTTTTGTTGCATAATTATTCTTCTGTTCTTTTTAACTGCAGTTTTCACTCTTATTCAATTTTTTTGCTCATTCTTTCATTGTGATGTATCCTCATCTCTTAGATATGTAGTGAATTAGAATTTCACATGGTATAGGATCCATTGAGAGAATAGGTCAAGAAGCTGCTTTCGGTAGTGCACCAGAAGCCTCTAGATTTCCACAGCAAATCCTAGTGCCATTGCATCGAATTCATTGGAGAAATCCAATGAGGTCTATCCAAGTGTGAAGGATCCGGATAAAAGTTCCTACTATCCTAAAGCAGTGATCAGTAGTATTCTACCTCCATTATTGATAGTTTTTTGCATATTATTCAAATTTTTTTAGTGCTGCAGCAATTGCAACAGTTTTCTGCAGTTGCAGCAGTTTTGCTGCAGAAGCAGTAGTTTTCACCTTGTATTCGCTCCAGTAGTTGTGATGGACAATTTGAACTCTCCTCTCTCCCCCAGGATCCTAACACCCTTAAATTACCTTTATAGGAGGGATTATATGTAGATGGTATTGTGCAACAAATCATTCTACATGGTGACAATGGGGAAGGATCCCGAACCACAATCAGCTGTGGATAAAACCAAGTATCTGACTAGATTGGATGAATAATTTGGTTTCATGTGTATTCATTATTCCAGAGATATATTCTTCCACCTCGACGGATTGAAGACTCCAAGATAATTATGGTTGAATTTAGAGATCCTCTTTGGCAAACAAGATGAGCTAAGAGGCCATATTCTGTAAAATGAGTTGATTGCTCTACAACTGAGCAGTTTTGAAACCATTCAACATTTCTTTTCAAAATTCAAATCTTTGGATATGCAATGCAAGTAGTGTGGCATTGAGAAGAAGGATGAGAAGCAGGTGCTATCCATTCTGATCAAGCTAGGTCATGATTTATCCATCTTTTTCTCTACCTTCCATTCTGGGCGAATGTCAGTCCTTGGTTGGAATATTCCCTCAGATGTTTTCACTGAATCTCTCATCCAAGAACAAGATAAGTTGATCTAGATGGGCTCCTTGAAGGCCTCCAAATTTCAATATCTTATGGTTGGAGAAGAAAAAAGTGTGAATTGGAATGGGAAGCACAAGGGAAAGGATAAGAGGCCATCTGAACCGAAGCAGAATGCCAAGTCAAGTCCCTCATAAGGAACCTCCAACTCTAAGAAGGAAAAAAAATAGATTTGAGAGATCCAAGTGTTCCTATTGCAAGAAAGGAAACCACCCAGAGAGATTTTAAATGCATAAGAAGATAGATCATATGACCAAGCTTCTTGAACAACATAACCTTTCCCTCCCAAAAGGTGCAAGAGAGATTGATTCTGAAAGTGATTCTGATGGTCATGAGAGATGCCATGCACTGAAGGCTGGATTTTCAAAACCAAAATCCCTCCTCATAGATTTAGGAGCTTCCAACCACATGGTTTCCTCTAGAGAATCATTTTCTTATTTAGATCTCAAAGATGGTCCGATTATTCACATGGGAGAGAACTCTCAGATCTCTTCTGAAGGGAAAGGAACGGTACATATATATGGAGCATGGGAAGTTAAAAAATGTTCTATTTGTGCCTTCTTTGTCAGCAAATTTGTTGTCTGTATATCAAATGACTCACATAGGTTCACCAAATAAAGTGGTCTTTGGTCTTGACACAGTTGAGATTGCAGATATCTCTACTGGGAAGATTATAGCGAAAGGGTTTTCAAACCATGCCTCCAAGGCATATAAATTCTCACATTTTTTTTCTTACTCTCTTCCTACCCCATCAGAATCTAATGAAGATCAGAGTGATATCTCTTCTAATGAAGATGAGGATCAAGATATTGATGTTGAGAATAAAGTTCAAGGATATTTAGATTTAGATATAGATCCAACACATGCTCCCAATCCATGGCCAAGGCCAATATGGGCTCACAAAGTCCTTGTAGCTGTTGGGAACACAGTTGGGGATCCATCTTACCATAGAACCACCGGATCTCAGTATCATGCAAAACTTGCACTATGTCATGCAAATCCACTTCTCTTAGAGAGGTGCTACATGTTGGTGGGTTTTGATCCACACTATCATGGATAGACTTGCCACGGGGGATCTACAACCAAGCAACAATATCGGTTATCTGAAAAAATGTACTCAAAGGTTCATGATTTGGACCACAATGAGCCATTCGCTCCAGTAGCAAGAAGGGTTCCTGAAAGACTTTTTATTTCAAATACAACTACTACACAGTGGGAGGTACATCCGAGGAACATATCCAGATCCAGATCCAGATCTAGCACATGCATTTCCATTCTACATAAGAGTAGCTTGCCAATATTTTTGCAAAGGATTTCACCAAGGAATTTTTTTTCCTTCTCTGCTTAGTATGAAGGTTCTTTGAGTTCCCTACTCCTATACTTTTGAGGGGGGGTATTTTTCCCATGCGGTTTTTCCCCATTTCCTTAGTTCATGGACAATTCCTTTTTATCATTTATTTGATTATATGGGTGAGCTTTGGTCTTAGTAACCAAGGCCCAGGATGCAAAAGTATGGATTAAGGGGGGATGTTAGGATATTTCAATACTCCATCATTGTCCTACCTAGCATTATTGATTTTTCCTAGTTGTTGATGATATCATTTTCCCCTAGTGGTGTACAAGTGTAATTCGGGATCCATCTACCACCTTATGAGCCCTGCATGCATCATTTTAGGACCACTTCAGTCAATTCCCTATTTTATAGGAACCTACTGATTGTTCTAGTGCAATCCACTTGAGTTAGATGACTCTTGTGGGGTGTTAGAGCTATGTATTCCACTGATTGTGGACTCATGCTCCCATTTTTTATTGACATGCATGACAAACTCACTATTTCACCCTCCTTATTCAGTTAATTGAGTGTAACTTCAGCTAGCTAAGTTTAGGTTCAGTTCAGTTGAGTTTGAATCTTCTGAAGCACTCCAGTGGTTATAATCCCTATGATAGACCAATTGAGGTTCGAATTATCCTGTGTGATTCGAATTCTCTCCATTGTAACATCATTGTTCATTATAATGTTTATTGGATCATGTGACATTATTCTACTCATATCTGAGTTTTGCTGCATAATTATTCTTCTGCTATTTTTTACTGCAGTTTTCACTCTTATTCAACTTTTCTGCTCATTCTTTCTTTGTGAGGTATCCTCAGCTATTAGATTTGCTGTGACTTAGAATTTCACAATTTCCGAATACAAATTGTATTAATTATGCAGCTTCTTTAGTTATATCAGAAAAATTCCCAATAGTTGGAGGAGGTTGCTCTTCTTCCTCGTTCGAGGTTTCATCCTGCCCATTTTCAGGTTGTTCAGAGTTTTCATATTTCCTATCAACATTGGATTTGATCCCAAAAATTAATGCCTAAACTATTTCTTCAAATTTTAACCCTTCAGGTGGGGGATTTTTCTTATTGGGAAAATTCTGTTGAAATGGTTTCCTTGAAAGGAAACTTGAAAAATTCCTACTAGAGGAATATTCCCCTACACTTCTCTCGATGTCAGTGTGAAATTCCACAGGTGGAGATCACTTTAGGTTGAACAAACCTCACAATTTCACTCAATAATTGCAGAGAAGAATAGACAAAAGATGATCAAAATTCACACATCAAACTCAAAGAATGTGGTAAGCTGTTGTTTTTACATTCATCAGTTGTAAGTTGGAAAAACAATGAGAGTATAATAGAATGAATTTGATATCATCCAAGGTGATTCAAATTCTCCTCAAGGCATGTCTTGGACTGCATTGTAACCATGTCCCAATCAGGTGTAGTGGCCACCGATAGTCAAAGATCAGGCAATATGATTCTAACTGAGTTTAACTGATGCATGTGAGCGCAAATCTACGGAAGGATACTGCAAGGAGGGTGCATACTAGCTGTCAGTGGTCAAGTAGAACAACTCTAGTCTCTATAGCAATCAATATAATAGATACAGTCAGTTAACTGAGTAATCAGTTCTCAAATCAAGGAAATGATCCCCAAATCATGAAACTGACTAATAGATCTCCTAAATCAGTGGAAGAGGGCGCAGTTGTACTCCAGTGATGGAAACAAGGGCGCATAAGTGGCTAGGAGGGATAATACTGAGCAGAAACAAGCTCCAGGGGGGCCAAAAATAAGGACTAGGTGCTGGGAGGATACCATACTAATGACTGGATGCATGCAGAATGCATGTAAATAAAAATGATGATGGTGAGAATATTCCAACAACCCCCTTACAATTTGGACTATGAGGAAATATAAATTAAAAAATATGGCCCTGGTAACTGAGACCAAAGGTCATCCTGTATAACAATCTAAACACAAATGCAAAGAAAGAGGGAAAATCTAGTGGGAATAAATCCCCCCCTCAATATAGACTATAAAAATCTAATCAAGCAAAGGCATCACTCACCCCATGAGGGGGTAAGTGAACTTCTTCACCAAAAAAGCATATGTCGGAAAGAAATGGATCTGTGTGAGAAAGTGCAAACCTTCGATTCTGAAAATCAAATCTGGTTCTTCTTAGATCAAGTGGATCTCCAATAATATCACTGACAGATATAACAGTTGTGGCATCCCATCTAGGAAGAGGATTTGGATATTCAGGTGCTAGATCTTCAGGTTCTTGTGGACCTGGATCTAGCATTCGCTCATCTTCACTTTCAGAGTCAGAATCTGAACTTTCATAAGAGGATGCTTTGTTATCTTTCTCAATAAGCAGTGGAGGTATGGTTGGTAAGATGCATTCATCAACACGATGAGCATCATGCAATGGCCATTCCTCAAACTGTACACTTCTCTCAATAAATGCATGCATGGTGGTTAGATATAGAAGTTTGTATACCTTTGCACTGAGTGCATAACCAACAAGTATACACTCTCTACTCTGTGGCTCCAAGGCTCTCCTTTTCTCTTTTGGAATCCTTGCCCAAGATTTGGATCCAAATACTCTTAGATGAGATACATCAGGTTTGTATCCCATCCATGCTTCGAAAGGAGTTTTACCTTGTATTCCTTTATGAGGAACTCTATTCTGAAGGTAAGAAGCATAGTTAACAGCTTCTACCCAAATACTAGGATGCAATCCTTTAGACTCTAGCATGCAGGTTGCAATCTCTTTCAAGGTTCTGTTCTTTCGCTTTGCAACACCACTTTGTTGTGGTGTGTAGGCAACAGTGTGATGCATCTCTATACCTTCATCTACACAAAAGGAATGAAACTCACTCTTTACATATTCTCCTCCATTGTTAGTGCAGAGGACCTTGATCTTCTTGTCGGAGAACTTTTCTATAGAAGCTTTGAAGAACTTGAAGTATCCAAAAACTTCTGATTTCAATTTAAGAAAATAAACCCAACTGAATCTAGAATAGTCATCAATGAAAGTTAGGATAGACCTTGCTTTGTTCATAGATGGGTTAGGAAGTGGTCTTGAAATATCACTGTGAATCAGTTCAAGAAGTTGAGAGGCTCTCCTCGCATTCCCTTTCTCAAACTTATTCTCTTGATGCTTTCCAATCAAGTAACCTTTACAGGTGCTTTTAGAAAATTTGATGTTGGGTAGTCCTTCAACCATTTTCTGATTGTGCATGTCTTGCAAGTACTTGTAGTTGAGGTGCCCAAAAATCTCATGCCAAAGTCTACTCTCTTCATTTGCATGTGTGAGAAGTGCAATCTGTTTTGAGTAAGGTAGGAAGTGATAAAACTCATAGAGTTTCGAATGATGATCAGGAATACCTTTTGCAATGATGTTTCCAATTGATATCTCTTGTATTTCGACTTCATTAGGATTGAAGATGACCTTCTTGGGTACTCCTATATGAGTCATTTGGTAGACAAAAAGAATATTTGTTGCAAGAGTAGGAACATAAATTACATCACTGAAGCACCCATGCTCAATATTGATCCTTCCAATCCCCTTACAGGAGACTTCAAAATCATTTCCCATCTATATTGAAGGTACAACTGTAGATTCAAAATCAAAGAAGAGATTCTTGCAAGAAGACATGTGCCTGGATGTTCGAGAATAAATGATGAAGGAGGAATCATTTGAAGTACCATCCATGAGTGCATGGCACCTCTCCTTTTCCTCATATCTAAGGTCAGCTTCTTTGCTTCTAGCACTACAGGTACTGTGAGGTTGTTTTTATCAAGTATTTGGGCCATTCGATCTATTTTCTTCTTCATGCAAGCACTCTCAGGATGGAATCCTCTATTACAGTAGGGACATTTGGTCTTCTCCTTTTGACCTTGATTGCCTCTCTTAGAATTTGAAGCCCCTTCTGACTGATATGGATCCTCTCTTGGATTCTTCTCATTCGACTTCTTTTATTTGCATTTTTGCTTCCCTCTTCCATTCCCATTCTTCCCTTCTGTAGTTGCAAGAGTTGAATCCATCCTTGGTTTGATCACTCCCATGTGCACCAACTTGTCCTGCTCTTGTGAGAGAGATTGGATGAAGGTTTCAAGAATGGGAATTTTCCAATTTGGAATGGATAGCTTCGCTGATTGGAAGGTGGAGACAAAAATGAGTATTCAGGACCCAATTTTGACAGAATGGAAACGATAAGCTGCTTGTCTTCTTTCTCAATTCCATATGACTTCAGCTGTGAAACCAAGTTTTTGAACATTGTGAAGAACTCATTGATAGAGTCGAAATTGTTGGGGCTCAGAGAGATTAGCTCATTTTCCAATTGGATCCTTTCAATCATCCTTCTTTCCAAACATAGTTTCGAGTTTGGTCCAAACCTCCTTGGGAGTATTCAGACTAGATATATGAAAGTGTAGATCATCAGAAATATTGAGGAGTATCACTCCAATTGCTTCATCAAGTTCATCAAGATATTTGGATTTCTCAGTAGCACCAGTAAGTTCGACTGATTTCCCATGTAACAATTTGGAAAGACTTATTCTCTTCATGAATATCTCCATTTTCCATTTCCATTCAAAATAATTGAAGGAGGTGAGTTTTGGAATCAGAGAGAGATCCATAATAGCTACTGATTGCACTTATGAAGATGGAATTAACCTGCAAAAACAATGAAATTTGGCTGGAGGTTTGTTGCAAAATCTAAAGAACTCTGCATTAGGACAGTGATCTCTTTTATCCGGATCCCTCACACTAGGCTAGACCCCACTGGATTGCTCTAGTGAATTCAATGCAATGGCACTAGGATTTGCTGTGGAAATCCAGAGGCTTTTGGTGCTCTACTGAAAATTAGTTATTTAATAAACTGCTGCAATTAGAATAGATGTAACAAGCTCTGATACCATGTGAAATTCCACAAGTGGAGATCACTTTAGCTTGAACAAACCTCACAATTTCACTGAATAATTTCAGAGAATAATAGACAGAAGATGATCAAAATTCACACATGAAACTCAAAGAATGTGGTAAACTGTTGTCGTTACATTCATCAGCTGTAAGATGGAAAAAAATGACATTACAATAGAATGAATTTGATATCATCCAAGGTGATTCGAATTCTCCTCAAGGCATGGCTTGGACTGCATTGGAACCATCTCCCAATTAGGTGTAGTGGCCATCAATAGTCAAATATTAGTCAATGTGAGTCTAACTGAGTCTAACTAATGCATGTGAGCACAAATATAGGGAAGGATACTCCAAGGAGGGCACATACTAGCTGTCAGTGGTCAATTAGAGCAACTCGAGTCTCTATAGCAGTCAATCTAAGAGCTACAGTCAGTTAACTGAGTAATCAGTCCTCAAATCAAGGAACTGATCCCAAAATCATGGAACTGACTGATAGATCTCCTAAATGAATGGAAGAGGGGGAATTTGTACTCCAATGATGGAAACAAGGGTGCATCAGTGGCTAGGAGGGATAATACTGAGCATAAACAAGCCCCAGGGGCCCAAAAATAAGGACTAGGTGATGGGAGGCTACCATACTGATGATTGGATGCATGCAGAACGCATGCATGTATGCAGAATGCATGCAAATACAAATTATGATGGTGATAATATTCCAACAGTCAGTGAATTTATTATCCAATTGTTGCAAGGCTTTGTTTAAACTACTTAAACCAATTTTAGATTGGTCCTTGTTAGTAGTAGGTGGCCTACGCAACAATTCAGTTTTCTTGCGAGAAGTGGAATGTTGTTCACTTTCATTTTGAGGATTTTCTTTCAGGATAAGTTTATCCTTTTCATGAAGGATGTCTTCCTCAAAATCCCCCTGAAGAGTTTCATTGCTGGCCTTTTTTACCCACAAAGTGATATCGTTTGGTAAGAGTTGGATGCAATAAGCGACCATTAGAGTTTCAATAGGCACGTACTCTGCTGGGATCTTATTCTTGAGAGTCAAGAACCTAATGTTGAAGTCATTTACTTTTTCTTTATCAATCATACGCATATGAGATAATTCGATGGCTAATAATTTGGGAGTTTTGTCTTCACCAAATTTCTCTAAAAAAATCCTTTTCAAACTCCTCCCAGGAAGTAATACTTCTTGGAGGCTAGGAAAAATACCAGTTAGAGGATTTTCCTTGGAAGGTATAGGAAAAGTGATAATAGCTTTTAAGGTAGGGATGTGTCTACACTTAAATGACTATCTTACTATGAATTAGATGAAGTTTCAATGTCAGAAATGAACGATTATCTAACATTTCCTAATATATTTAACCATTATGAATTCAAACTAAACTTGGAAGGGAAAAACTTAAACTCATAAATGGAAGGAAAAATGAATTGTTTCATTAATAGCAATGAAGAAAAAATACTTACAATCTTTCTTGCGATGCACCCTGTCACATCCCCATCTTGACCCTATTGCATTAAAATGTAAATGATGTAATGTTGTTATAAAATCATGGTGAGGACCTCAAGTCCAAGGCCCCACCATCGATTTATTGATGCATATGGTTTGCGTGCTTGCCAGGCACATTGGAATTTCCAACACCATGTAAATATGCATTTTAATAAAAAATACCCACAACTAGCTATGCAATGCAACAAGAGATGGGGGCATGATTTTACAAGGAATTGGGAGGGAAAACATTCAAACCCTTGAGCCAATCAAGTCAAGCCAAGTGTCAATGAGATAACCCATCAAAATCTCAACTACCCATGTTGACTTTTGTACCCAATCATTCATTTCTCCCAAAAGTTGGTTGAGGTAGTTAATGCATTGGGGATGGAGAGGTATGGTTGTCCAAATTCGAGTATGGGCAAGCCACCCTTCATGGAAAAACGTGTTTGGCTTCCTTTGCAAGAAAAGAACCATGAATTTGCTCCCCAAGCCATTACCCATCAGGTAGTTTAGCTCTCTCACGAGTTGGGAGCTGCCTGGGCGTTTTCTCTCCACGTTTTTATGGTTTTTCCTGATTTTTATAGTTGGAAACAAGGTGTTTTTGTGTTGCAGAGTGGCTGGGAGTATGGGAGCTTTATTTGGGGTTTCATTGGGGCCGTTTTGGCCATTTAGAAGTCCAAGATACCCATGGAAAATCGGGTTGGTCCCCTGTGGACGTTTTCCCTTTCCACGGTCCGTTTTTGTGTGCCCATGATTTGGGAAAGTCCATGGCCATCTCATTTGTAAATCCCATTGCTGAAAATGTTTATCCATGCCTAGTTTGAGTTGGTGTGTGAAAGAATTATGGGGTTGAGAGGGGTTTATATTGCTTTGGTTGTGCATGAACTTGAATGTCCCCTTTTCCTTGTAAGAATCGTGCCCAGCTCGGGGGTGGCAGTTGTGTTGAGAGATTTATGAACATAACTTGCCTATGGTTGGGTGGAACGTTGCAGCAACATAGCTAGTTGTTTGGGGCCATTTCACCATAAAGATAAGTGTTTTTCTGTCTATGCATTTACTTCTGCAATGTTTAAATTGATGACTGTTTTTGATATGATGTGTGCATATGAAATATGTGTGTGGATGAGTTTTAATTCTGCTGTGCTTAATTGCTTAATTTGCATCTGCACACTCTTTATTTTATTGTTGTGAATCTAACGAATTGGGCTAAGATTATGTGAAAGCCCAGAATTTGGCATCATGTTCCCTTCCTAAAATTGGCTAGATGGGAGGGTATGTGACACACCCATCCTCCTTTGCCTTGAGCTATCCTTCTACATCCTTGTCTTTGATGAAGATGAGATTTCCAAACTTGAAATATCCCCAACATGCCTTTGCTCTTCCTTTTTTCTTCTTTACCATGCCCCAAATGCCTTTGTTTTATAGTATTGGGAAATGGTAATCCAAGTTTCCACTTTCAATGTGGGATAATACCTTTTCTTGATTTTCAATTACTTTTACTCAAAACCCACTTTCCATAGTATTTTCAGGATTTTGTCACAAATTCATAATTCTCAAGCACAATTAATGCATTTTTTTGCATTTATTCTCACTATTGACTGGTGGAGCCTAGATTTAATCCTTCAATTGAGTAGTTCAATCATTGAACCTTGTCTCTTTAGGCTACCTATTTCTTCACTCAATCCTTCCAATTGTGGACATAGTGATTATATAAGAGAGGATTGTTCTCTTGTGTACTTGTATTTCGTCTTCATGTTGTGGGCACATAGTAAAATATGCTTCTTCCCTTCACTTTGTTAAGGGTATTAATTTGATTGTTAACAGATGCACCCTAATGTGTGAGGTCCAAAGCGGATCTAAGGGCCAAAATACATTATTTTTATATTGATACTCTTCATACTGATACTCTTTATTGATCAAAGCAAGGATGCAAAAGGATAATCTCATGGGCGCAGGATTTAGGATAACACCTACAAGTCAAACATAGCAATTTATAAAATATATAATATCTTCCTGAGGCAGGAATACCCATGCTTAGCAGTAAACAAGCATGTCCACTAACAATACATAGTGGATCCATGTCAAAAGTAAATTTTTCAGAAATGTAAACATGCACTTTGATGAGTGCGAGAATAAGGTCTTCATCCAACTTCTAACATGGTAGTCTAATATTGCGCAACTCGGGCAGTGCATCGATGAGTGATACAACTATTTTTCCCAAGGTATTCAATACAAACTGACGATAGTATGAGTTTATATCATGTGAATAAATTAATTGATGTCGATCATAATAAAACATCATCTGATTACCGGTCATTGATGTATACCGTTAACAGATGCGAAGAGAGCCACCGATGATGATGGAATCTAAGGTACTGAGTACAAACTAGAAATTTTGAATAGATGTTCTGAAGTTGAACACTTGTAGAATCAAATAATCAGGGGTCATTGACGTATACCCACTGTCATTTGCAAGGAAAAATGCCACTGATGACTGCAAGATCCAATGTACTCCTATGTTTCTAGATCCATTTCATAGAGGATGATTTGGTGTTGATAGGAATAGATCCATCAGAATGAGGGAATTAATGCATCCCAAATCAGCCAATACGAAACAAAGATCAATAGTCTGATATAATTTGGTAGAACTGCGAGATCCAACACTGTATACTGACACAAGGAAGGTCGACATGATTGGTCAAGAATATTTGAGGAATGGCCAACACAGTTTGAACTTCCCTTGAAAACATAACATTACGCATAATGGACACTTGGAAACATAGGACTCATGTAACCGACCATAATGAAATCCTCCAATTCCAAATGCATTAACGGAAGCTCCATTGGTGACGGGAAGGATAGCCCATCAGTGGAGATCTATTCAAAATAATGGTACAATTTCCTAAGGAAAATGTATATGGTGTACTGACGGCGGATACCAAATTATGTGCTATGTTCAAGGGAAACAAGGACTGAATATTGCCATTTTCTTCAAGGATATCATATGAAATGATTCAATTCTCCCTCTTTTTGGATTTTGTTGTTTTCCAATTTTTAACATTTTTAATTTATTAGCTTGAAAAAAGAATAAAGCATGCTATGATACATTAGAGGAAATGAGTGTCTCGAGGGCATGTGCCTATATTTCAAGGGCATGGTTCAGGCCAAGGTAAAGATACATATTGCAAACAAGGGCAGAGCTAGTTATGTACACTCTTATGGGTATTTCCTCTATGGGTATGGGTCAAATATACAGAATCAATGGTTTATAGGCATCATGTAACAAAAAGTGACTACAAAGGAAAATACACAACATAAGAAATAAGCAACGAAGAAGTTGGCACAGATGTTCAAGTGGATATTTTAACACATGCTTATGTAAAATTACAAAAAATTGGGAGCCCATCATGATATGGTCAGAAATGTATGAAAGAGAAATATGCGGTCTCAAACTCCAAGTCATGATGGGACTAATAGGGATCCCGGGCCTATGAGAATAACTCATCATGGGCACCAAAAAGGAAATGGGGTTCTATCACATACCCACCCGTCGATCCAACACGTGGAAGAGAACATGATGCCAATCTATGGACTTTCACATAATCTCAGCCCATTCATTAGATTCATACAAGTAAAACCCATTGTGTGCAGATGCAACTCAATTGATTATGCACAACGGAAATAAACAAATCATCCACACACATTACATGACTGTCATTCAATTTAACAAAGTCAACAAATTAATACATTTGCAGAAGTAATTACACATAAGAAAATACTCATCTTGGTGTAATGTTGTCTCCAAACAACTAGCTATGTCGCTGCAACGTTCCACCCAACCATAGGTCTCTGCCCAGCTTGTATTCTTTCAGCACTCAAATACCACTCCCGAGCTGGGCATGATTTCTACAAGGAAAAGGGGACATTCAAGCTCACACACAACCAATTAACATTTCATCTCAGCCAAGCCAGTCCACAACTGGGTTTGTCATGCTACATTTGAACCCTAGATGCTTGCACTCAAGCTCAAGCCAAAGCAATGGATACCCATAACCCATACCCAACATAATCTTCTCTCACACAACAAACACAAACATGGGGCATGGATACACATTTTAAACAATGGGATTTACAAATAATATGGCCATGGGTTTTTCCCCAAATCGTGGGCACCCCAAAAACGGATTGGGAGAAGGAAATTTGACCATAGGGAAGAAAATGATTTCTCCCACAGATATATCAGCATTCAGTGGGCCAAACAACCTCTATACACCCCAAATCTATTTCTTCTTCCTTCCCAACTAGTATATAACACAAAAACGCCCTTCTCTCAGCTGAGAAAGAAGGAAACACAAAAAAACCATGGAGGAAAATGCCTAGGTGGCTCCAAACTTGTGAGGGAGGAAGACTGGTTGATGGATAATGGCTTGGGGAGCAATTCATGGCTCTTTTCTTGCCTAAGAAGCCAAACACGTTTTTCCATGCAAGGTGGCTTGCCCATACTCGAATTTGGATAGCCATACCTCCCATTCCCCAAGGCATTAACTACCTCAACCAAATCTTAGGAGAAATCAATGATTCGGTACAAAAGTCAACATGGGTAGTTGAGGGTTTTATGGGTTATCTCATTGACACTTGGCTTGACTTGATTGGCTTCAAGGGTTTGAATTTTTTCCCTCCCAATTTATTGTTAAAAATCATGCCCCCATCTCTTGTTGCATTGCATAGCTAGTTGTGGGTATTTTATTAAAATGCATATTTTCATGATGTTTGAATTCCAATGTGCCTGGCTAGCACGCAAACCTTATGCATCAATAAATCGACGATGGGGCCTTGGCCTTGAGATCATCACCATGATCTTATAACAATATTACATTATTTACATTTGAATGTAATGGGGTCAAGGTGGGGATGTGACATACCCCTCCCCTTGGAATAACACCATCCTCGGTGTTCCAACACTTCGGAACAAATACACACTTTACACATGTCCAAAATTCACAAAATGGTGGCAAGTCTGTCCTGCATCTCATCTCTTTAGTTTGAACTTCCGGGACCAAGTCCTTTGGACTCCTCAAGCTGCTCCTATTGGATTTGATCTTCCATCTCTGCAGGTGGGCATTTCTCCACAACAATCCCTCCCTTTTATTCACCTTCCAGCTAGTCTACAAATATGGAATTCCATGGATGCCATCTTTCTTGATATCCTGGCAACTATTTGAGGAAGATTTCCAGCCAAAACAAATAGATTTTGGTCTGCTACCATGATCACAGTGCACAATTGGCTCCTACTTTTCTCACTAGCAACACTTGGTTGGTAACAACTGCAACCAATGGCTTTCAATGTCTCACCTGTGAGACTCATCATGGCAATTTCTGTTAGGACAAGCATAACACAATATTAAAATTAGTCAATTATTTTCCCAATTGACTTGGAATGTCCATGATTTACTCATGAGACTTCCACATATTTCATGCTTTCCAACATACTCATGAACTCATTCATGTTCATCCTTTCATAGGAAAATAACTATTTCAGCATTCACAATTTATTTCAAGCAATTAAACACAATCTATTTTCAGCTATGACATGCACTCAACAATCCTTTGTTTTTAAGATGCATCAGTCAAAAGGGAAAGAGAAGAGTAAGAGTTTCCCCCTCTTAGTCTTGTTCCAATCTAGAGCCACACCATCGCTTGTGGTTCCATGCTCCTTAGCCTCTTTCACTTCAATGTGAATGCTTGACTTGCCATTTCTTGGCTATGACACTTAGTGTCTAAGGTCTGTCCAATGCTTTTTAGCTAGGAAACCTTTTCCCATTGTTGCTTATAGAACCTTTGGCTTCTAGGACCCACACATGTCCATTAGCAAAAAATTTCATTACTGCTCATACTGAGCTCTCTTTACGACGGTCACATGTCCACATGCATCCTCCAGATGCTTTCATAGTCCTTGCTTCCAACAATACCTATACTCAAACATTGAATCAATTCACATGTTTAGTGTATTTTCATAGGGTTTATCTCTAGACAAGAGTTTAGGAAATCATAATCAAATCATATACACACGTGTATTCATAATAAATAAGCATGAATCTGCAAGATAACCAAATACTTATCTGTATTGGATGTCTTCACTTTATTCCACGGGCTCCTTCTTTGCTTTACAAGCATTGGATTTCCCGTGGATACAATAACGAATGTTGGGCTAGCACGCAGGCTACTCCACAACCATTCGAATAGGCAATGCCAGGCCAGTACGCCGACTAGGTTTTATCAAGGAATGTTTGGCCAGCACGCTGGTTGCTCCTCAACATCAAGTGGTTAATGTTCCCACCAATTATTCTTTGAATTTATCGAGCATCAGTTACTCTTTGGATTTACCAGGAATTTTATAGTGCACAACCAGTTACTCTCTGGTTTTATCAAGAATTTGTGGCTTTTCAGGGTCCTTACTTCCTGCAATGGCCAAGGTTTCCAACAAAGAAACAATAGTGTATTAGCTTGGTTGTCATAAGACTTATACCTAAAATCATCATTACTCCAACAAGAAATAAATGAAAACAAATACTTATCTATATTGTGCATTTTCCTTGCTACTCCATAGGTTTCCTTCTCTGCTTTACAAGCCTTGGATCACCTGTGGGGTGGATGCTTGGCCAGCACAGATGCTGCTCCACAACATCATCTGAATAGGCAATTTCAGGCCAGTACGCCGACTGGGTTTATCAAACATCCCTAAAATCAGTATGCTAAGCCAGTACGTCGACTGGTTTATCAAGCATTTCAAAAATCAGTATGCTAAGCCAGTACGCCGACTGGGTTTATCAAGCATACAATAGCCATTTCCAAGCTAGTTCTCCAACTAGGTTTGTCAGGAAATAACACCCTTCACCAATACCTCCACAACATGCAAATAACCAATGCCAAGCCAGTACACCGACTGGGTTTGTCAGGCATCCATTTGACAACATGCCAAACCAGTACACCAACTGGGTTTATCAGGCATACAACAACCATTGCCAAGCCAGTACAGCGGCTAGGTTTATTAGGAAATAAGAACAACATAATATGATTACGTGGCTCCTTCTTTTATGCAAACCTATGGTTCCCTCCAGGAACTCCATAGGTGACTCACTCGACTGCAGGTTAGCATGGCCCCACAATACCCACTCACACTACACAAGGATGATACCCCTTTTCTGCAACACAGCTCCTTGGGTCTATCCATCTCTTATAGTATCCTTTAGTGTGAATGTAGAAAGGTTACCACTACCCATACAGTCCTCTTGAGCACCCTTTCTTCACATTGCCTCTTAACATGCACACCAAATTGCATTTGTGTAAGCTGGTAGCACAAGAAGGATAAGCAAGCTCATCAGTATTGCTGCTCTAAAATTGTAATCACATTTCATACCATTCACTATCAAGTATTGAAACACCAGGAATGCGTCCATTCCCTTAGGTTGTAGTCAATATTGACAACTGTATCATAACCCAGCACCAGAAAGGTGTGCACTCCCTTTCGGATGTGAGACATGTAGGCCCTAATCATACTCAAGCAGTCTGAAATAATAAAACATGCTTTGCATATTAACCTAATAACCAGACATGTATATTCTGAGTTAGGGTTACATAATACTTATCCCTTTTCAGATATATCTTTCGTTCATTTGCGAAGAATGGGGGCTCCCTTCTCTGAGTCAACAGTACTTCGGTTTGCCACCCCCAATATTTTCAGGTTCCATAACCCACACATGCCTTCTTGGCATAATTTCACTGTCTCACTCACATGGTTTACCAACATGCAGTTCGGTTGAGACATTATCATCATTTACAATGGCGTTTCACCCGAAACCCATTTCCAAATCATGGGATCCTTCCCATCTAGTTTGGCTTATGCAGGCCATCACACATGGTCTTCCTGCAATGTGTCATCCTGACACACTTATCAAATAGCCAAACAGTTAGCAACATTTAACAATAATTTCAAATATGATTGCTTCATAACCAATCAATGGCATTAATAATTAAATTCAACATGAATTTACAATTCTGTCTCCTACAGAAATTGGTTTGCTTAGCAATGAGGATATCCTCATATTGTTTGGTTCTCATAAGTGGTATCACTCTGTCCATTATGGTTTCACCCTTGCAACCATACATGACATCCACCTACAACATGTCCTCCTGACACAATTCTATATAAGCCAAACATTCATTAGCAATTATAAGCAAATTCTAAAATCTGAAATCTACAAATCTGTTTTCCTACAGTAATTAGATTTGCAACCATGAGATATTCTCATAAACTTAAATCAGACAATTTTCAGATTTGTTTCATGCATAATTTACAACCATGAGAACCTTATCATAACCTTTGGCTTCTGCACATGGTAGATCCTGGTATTTACTATGGACTTATCCTTATTGCCATATGCAAGACTTTTTTACCTGAAAACTGAAACTTCAATCAGCCAAACATGTTGTGAGTATCTATGCATATAATGCTTTCATTGCCACAACAGTCACCGAAGTGATCTTAGAATTATAACACTCAATAATTCAAACACCTTCAGTTGTTAACATTTTAAATGCAATGAAATATATACATTTCTATATATGTATTATTAATAAAATTGCAAGACACAGTCACACTATCCATGCAATTTAAATAAACTGTAAATACTCATTACTTCACACTCCATGCAACTCTGTCTTTCCAATAGAGTGCTCTGGTATCCCATCACATGTCTACCTTCTTCATGCAGTCTCTCTCATGCATTCATAGCAGATCATGAAATGGTCTCAAGATTACCAATAGTCCACCATTTCATCTATTATCTAACTGCATTAAAACATATTATATCACAACCATGCATTCCCACAATGCATCTCAACATGTGTACCCACACATATGCATGCACATTCACCACATTTACATAATCTTTTAATGTGCCTTCACTCAATGCATAACCTTGCATTACTTCACGAATACTATGCATTCAACCATACTATGGCCTAACCATGCTTATCTCATATGGCATACACTACAACAGGACCATAAGTCCTCACTTGCTTTGGTTGTTAAACTCACAACCAACATACACAAATGGCATGATATAATTTCATATGAATGCATTGAGGTTTCTAAGAAACTATAGGTGTAAAGCTCCTTGCCTTCATTTACCAACACTTGACCATACTTGGTAGGATTATATTCACATTCAGGCACTCAATACCACATGTAAACCAAATCGACATAGTTTAAACATAGTTGAAGGGATCTCACCAAATCCTCTTTCAACATTCATGTAATTAAGCACAATTAACCATTACCTGCATGGCTGTTATTAACATCGCTTGATGTTACCTGATTAGTTGGCCTCTTACCAAGACTACATAGTCCTTTTTCCAACATCATGATCACAGATTTGTTGCTCCATCCTTTCCTCATAAGGTTGTTGGCCATATGCAACAATCATCATCCGCATCTTCAGCCATGTTTCAGTTGTCTTTGGTCCTACAACCAATGCGAACACGACTAATTATTAGCAACCACAATAATTATCTTAAGTGGCTCATTGCATTTGTAAAACCTCACTATTTTACCGATATGCAATATTATATATATGCACAAACATTTTCACATGCACTATGTAATGTCTATTAGTATTCTAGCTAGTACATATTCACTTGATCTATCTATCCTCTTGCATTTTCAATCATGCTTCTATGGTTTGGTTCCTACAACATTAGTTGTCATCAACCATAGGAATTACCATTAGTGGGCTATTGCATGTGTAACTTCACTATTTTATCAATATGCAACATCATGCTCATGCATAAGCAATTCACATGCATTATGCAATGACTCTCTAATCATGCCCACTAATTCATATGCATTATTCTCTTGCATTTCCAGCATCCCTATGCCATAATTTCCAATATATAAAACTCAGGAAATAAAAATACAATAGCAAGAGAGGAGTTAAGGAATTCTCCCTTTCCAATTCCTCATCATGACATGGAGTTCCTCCTCCATATCATAGTTGATCCTTTTCTTGGCTTTCCTACCAAGTACACAAGGAATCATTAGCTATGATCTTCTCACGAATTAGCAATTCAATATATACATATGTGTATAACATTCATTCTTGCTATTTTCCAAACATGCAATTCTTATGCTATAAGCAAAAATAGTCTATGGTGAGAAATTTCCCTCTTATCAACATCGCCTTGCTGCTCCCATTGCTCTTCCACAATGCATATTACAGCCAATTACTCTTAATAAGGCTTCCAAAACCTTCTATGCAATTATTGCTTCTCATCCCAGCATAGAGAATGCATTTCACACTTTCAACGACTGTCTCCGGGGAACGACAGGGGTCAAGGGGGCTTCGCCACTGCAGGGCGGGTCGAAGGCAGTGCCCTCATTTTTTTTTTTTTGTAAATCCTTTGATTTGGCGCAATCTGGTGCATAAGTTCCATGGAATTTTTCAACTTTCGACACCTGAAAAAAAATATCCCTGGAAAACAACTGAAATTCCTTGTTTCGAAGCAACTCGTTCAGTTCTTCCGACCTGTTGTGGAGCAACTCGCCGATTTTCACCAGTCGACGGACTCATCTGTCTTTTCCACCGTTTCGGACCAACTCACCGAGCTCTTCCGCTGTTGCAGATCAACTCACTGAGTTCTTCTGCCGTTGCGGATCAACTCGCCGAGTTCTTCCGCCGAAAGACACTTAGAAAAATTTTCGGGCCAACTCGCCGAGTCCTTCTGCCATTGCAGACCAACTTGCCATGTTCTGCCGCAATTTCGGACCAACTCACTGAGTTCTTCTGCCGTTGCGGACCAACTCACCGAGTTCTTCCGATCGAAACTCAACTTTTCCTTCCGAAATGTTTCCATCTTTTTCGCCGAACTTAAAATTTATGGGTGATCCGCTGTGGAGCAACTCGCCGATTTCTTCCGCCATTTTGGTGAAAACTCGCCAACTCTTTCCGCCGTTTCGGCCCAAACTCATAACTTTCCGTCGAATTTTTCCTTCTTTTTTCGGCGAACTTAATGATTTTCTGCCGCGTTGCGGGACAACTCGCCAAGTTTCGCCGCCAACATCGGCACAAACTCGCCAGTTCTAGCCAGAAACTACGGTGCAACTCAGTGAGGTTCGCCGAAACACATCGGCTCAACTCCACGAGACTTGCCGAATCAGTTAGGAAAAAAACTTAGAAAAATTTTGAATTTTTTTTTTGAAATTTTGAAACTTTTCTTAACGGTCTGTGTTGGGCAAGAAGCATACTTACCTCTCCAATTGTGATAGGTATCCCATGGAGGCCCAATGCTGCAACCAGCAGCTTTGATATCATTTGTCACATACCCACCCGTCGATCCAACGCGCGGAAGAGAACATGATTCCAATCTATGGACTTTCACATAATCTCAGCCCATTCATTAGATTCATACAAGTAAAAACCATTGTGTGCAGATGCAACTCAATTGAATATGCACAGCGGAAATAAACAAATCATCCACACACATTACATGACTGTCATTCAATTTAACACAGTCAACAAATTAATACATTTGTAGAAGTAATTACACATAAGAAAATACTCATATTGATGTAATGTTGTCCTCAAAAAACTAGCTACGTCACTGCAATGTTCCACCCAACCATAGGTCTCTGCCCAGCCTGTATTCTTTCAGCACTCAGAGACCACCCCCGAGCTGGGCATGATTTCTACAAGGAAAAGGGGACATTCAAGCTCACACACATCCAATTAACCATTTCATCTCAGCCAAGCCAGTCCACAGCTAGGTTTGTCAGGATACATTTGAACCATGGATGCTTGCACTCAAGCTCAAGCCAAAGCAATGGATACCCATAACCCATACCCAACATAATCTTCTCTCACACAACAAACACAAACATGGGGCATGGATACACATTTTAAACAATGGGATTTACAAATAATATGGCCATGGGTTTTTCCCCAAATCATGGGCACCCCAAAAATGGATTGGGAGAAGGAAATTTGACCATAGGGAAGAAAACGATTTCTCTAACAGATATATCAGCATTCAATGGGAAAAACAACCTCTATACACCCCAAATCGATTTTCTCTTTCTTCCCAATTGGTATATAACACAAAAACGCCCTTCTCTCAGCTGAGAAAGAAGGAAACACAGAAAAACCATGGAGGAAAATGCCCAGGTGGCTCCAAACTCGTGAGGGAGGAAGACTAGTTGATGGATAATGGCTTGGGGAGAAATTCATGGCTCTTTTCTTTCCCAAGAATCCAAATACATTTTTCCATGCAAGGTGGCTTTCCCATACTCGAATTTGGACAGCCACACCTCCCATTCCCCAAGGCATTAACTACCTCAACCAACTCTTAGGAGAAATCAATGATTGGGTACAAAAGTCAACATGGGTAGTTGAGGGTTTGATGGGTTATCTCATTGACACTTGGCTTGACTTGATTGGCTCCAAGGGTTTGAATGTTTTTCCTTCCAATTCCTTTTTAAAAGTCATGCCCCCATCTCTTGTTGCATTGCATAGCTAGTTGTGGGTATCTTATTAATATGCATATTTACATGATGTTTGAATTCCAATGTGCCTGGCTAGCACGCAAACCTTATGCATCAATAAATCGATGGCGGGGTCATGGCCTTGAGCTCCTCACTATGATCTTATAACAATATTACATTATTTACATTTGAATGTAATGGGGTCAAGGTGGGGATGTGACAAGTTCTGACTAGAGTGTCCCATGTTCGGTAGGCTCTTCTGTCGGAATGGTGTAAAATACAGATATGAAGGGATAACCCACCAATTTCCAACAGGTTCAATCCTAGGGAAATTTTGGGTTACAAAAGGTTCAAATAAATATTTACAAAGGGATAATCTAAACATATATGCAAACTTCCAAATATACCTAATCATATCAAGGACCATGCAAAGAATGCTCCTATGCTTGGGTATATTTAAACCAATTATGCTCCTAGTGGCCCCACAAAAGATGTCCTTAGGTTGGTGCAACCAAATGTTCATAACTTCAAGGATAGATTCTGCTGATAAAATGTAATCCAAGAAATCATGTGAGCTGGGAGATCTCACAGCCCAAATGGGACAAGTAACCAAATCATATTCCTTCATCAAGGGAATATTTTGATTTGAATATGCCGAAGCTATTTGAGTAGCTTGGTATGAAACTTCTACGGAAGATATGGGTGATCCAAATGCTTTCCAACATTTAAATGAAATTACACGAGTTGAGGTCCCTTCATCTACTATGGTTCAAAAAAATGTTCTTACCATGAGTCGTTACTTTAATCTGAAAAGAAACTTCAGAAAGGTTCCTACATATTGAATGGTCTATCTCTGATGTGATCGAAGTCGCATTGGATGGATCAACAACGCTAATTGTAGACAATAGTTCCTTTCTTTGTGCATGACGACATTGCAATACCTTCAAGGTTGACATGGCACATGGTACTTGATCTAGGCCCTCAAGAACATTACCGTTATGAGCAGCTCGCGTGTTAGGATTATGCATTGTTCTACGTAGAACACCTTTGTGGGGGTGTGGTACTAAGTCTATGGTTGGTTTCTCAATGGAGAGAGAACCACTTGGTTGTGATATTGATTGATCCAATGTACTAGGAGGGACATCATAAGAATCAAGTATTGTTTGAATGTTCACCCCACGATCACATATGAATACATTGGCATTGGGATCATTGTCCCCTTGCGTGGGGGTTGGTTGGTTTCCCACTAGAGGGGTACCGGTGTCAAAATAGTGGGTTCTTGTTGCCAACTACATTGGAGCATGTTTAGTGCATCTCTTTTCCCAAAGTTAGCATTTTGCTTACTCTTGTATTTCTTCTTCTTTCCCCTAAGGTATTGGGATTGGATTATAAGGATTTCTGAATTCTGGGAAGGATTAGCACTTTGCTTACCCTTATACTTCTTCTTATTTTCCCTAAGCCTTAAGGTCTTTGGTTTGGACTATAAGGATTTCAGAATTCTTGGAAGGATTATCACTTTGCTTACCCTTATACTTATTCTTCCTTCCTATAAGGTCTATGGATAAGATTAAGAGGATGTTAGAAGTGTTGGAATGATTAGCAGGTTGTTGCATTTCCTAGCCAGTTGTGGGCTGCGAAGTCTTAATAGAAAATTATCCCAAATGTTGGGTAATCTGTTCAAGTTGGTTCATGGAATGCATCATACCATTGGCATGAGGTCCATGTGGTGTCCTAGATGGATCAAATGCAAGTCTTGCAGGTTGGTTCCAAAAATATTGGTTGCTTCCTAGAACTTGACCACTACACTGCGGAATGGGGTTAATGGTTGGATTTCCCCCTTGCAAGGTTAGGCCCAAAAAAGATTGGTTACTTTCTAGAACCTGGCACTCCATTGATGTGGTACTTGGGTGTGATAATAATTCCAAGGTGGGTTTCCCCTTTGCGGAGACTGACCCCAAGAAGATTGGGTACTTCCTGGAACATGACCAATGGGTGGATTTCCCCCTTGCATAGGTGGGTCCCAAGAATATTGGTTACTTATTAGATCCTAACCAAACCATGGCAGTTGTCCTTGGGTTTGAAAATAATTCCAAGGTTGATTTCCTCCTTGCGTAGGTTGCATCCAAAACTATTGGTTACTTCCTGAATGTTTTCCATTACACGATGGAACAAGATGGATGGATGGATTTCCCCCTTACAGAGGTAGGCCCCAATAAGATTGGTTACTTGACAGAACTTGACCATGCCATTGATTGTTTCCTTGGTTTAGATAAGAATTCCAAGTTGTATTTCCTCCTTGTGGAGGTGGGCCCCAAGAAGATTGGATACTCCCTGAAACCTCCCCACTCCATTGAGGAATGGGTTTGATAGGTGGATTTCCCCTAGGATTCTTTCTGGGATCAGTCGGAGGATAACCCCCCGGGGCATTTCCACTAATCTGAGGAGCGTAACCCCAATTGGCATAAAGGTTCCATGGACCATGGTTCATTGCTTCCACCAAGAATATTACCATTCCATGGTGAAGGGTTGCCCCCAGAAGTAGAATTTGGACAAGTTATAGGTATACCAAGAGGATTTTGGTTTACTCATGTGTTTTGAACTTGATTAGCTGAACCATATGGAAAACGCATGTTTGGTAAGGCACACCCTTTAGTAGGGATTCCTGTAGATGAAGTAGATGTACTTCTAGGATTGGAACCCAAAACTATACCAACTGGCACTGAAGTGCTGGTATAATTTGTGCTAATAACATGTATACTAACCTTTGGGATTGATGTAGAGGCCAAATTGGAAGTATTGCTACCTCCAACAACTGTTTGAGGTTGTGATGATGTAGTCCCTTGTAATTCTGATGAAGCCATAGGGTCAATTGTTGAATTTTGCATGTTATTCAAACTTTCAAAAAGAGGGCTGATATAACCCAGTGACTCACGGATAGTAAGCACAACTGGTTATGAAAGACTCATAAAAGGTGGAATTATGTGAGCATTTGTGTGATTTTTTAATGTTTCAATTTCAACTAGAGTAAGATCATCAACTATGTATGTACTCAGTTCGTGATGTGACAATGAATTCTCAGGGTTTGCTTGATGTTTTTCTTCTCGAGTAATATTAATTGAGTTTAAAATCAGTTTTGTTTCCAAGTCACTAGGATGTGGTTTTTGTATTTGTCCCTGCAATTTGGCAGGGCCTTCAAATTTTGGTGACTCGGCTCGCTTCCGCCGTGACTAGCGGATCAAGAGAGTAACTACTTTGAACAATTTGATAAAAGGATGTGTTTAAAATGATATTGATAATCACAAAATAGAATCAAACAATCCTAAGGAAATCTAGACTCAACAAAAAGAAAAAGTGTCCACACAATAAAAAGTCCTATTAATCTAAGCAAGCAGTCTACTTTTCCAAAGAAATGAAGCTCAGTGAAAATATGGATTAGAGGGCCTTCTGAAACTAGTATCTTTTGAGGGATATCAAGCCCCAAACAATTACTAATAGAGAATGTATGAGAAACAGTTACAATAAATTTTAATCGCCAAGGGTGTAAGTATTGGTTCTTGACCAATCACCCTGCCAAGGATTAAAATATTCAAATTTTGTCTCAGGTACTGCAAGTGTCCCCCACTCACAAAGCCTATGTGATATCCTAGGAATAGCAACTAAGGTTACCACTTCACAATTAACAGTTGGGTGAAATAGTTATAATTATAGGACAACTCTCATAACCAGGTACTCTAGAAAAGTGATGTCACCCAGAGGAGTTGTGTTGCTGCTGCAACCTGATCCCCATGATTCCCTTAGGAAATAATGCTCCCCCCCCTTATATTTTTTGAAGAAGTCCTTTGGTCCTTTGAAACTTGTTTTAACTCTTCAACTTTTCTCTTTCTTCAGCAAATTTTTTTTTTTTTGCTAAGGAAAATGTCCCTTTTGGTTGCAGATTTTAGGGCTAAAATTGCCGACCGTTGCGCAGTTTTTAATGCTAAATTTGTCGATCGGTCGCAGATTTTAGCTTTATCTTAGCCGATTGTTGCGCATTTGTTAATTTTATCTTGTTCCGATCAGCCATAGATTTTAAATCCAAATGCGTCGACCGTTGTGCAGAGTCCCATGTTATTTTCTCCGACAGTAGCGTTAAAGTCTAGTTTAAAATGCGTTGACCATTGCGCAAGTTTTGACCTTAACTTTGCCGACCTTTTGTGTCATTTTTGGCCTATCTTTTTCATTTTCCGTCACGATTCCTGGACGCAAGTTTTGGGCTTATTTTCACCGATCGTTGCACTGCGTTTTAATTTAACCCCGTCAACCATTGCCCAGCCCCTCGTCACAACACTTGGTCTCAGGGTTTAACCTTATTACCGTCAATCGTTGCGCAAGAATTAACATTTGGATCGCCGACCGACGACGCAACCCATATTTTTGGAAAGCGCAGAGATATAAGTTAGTGGGGAATTCAATTTTATCCCATGCAGAGTTATTTCTTTCCCATTGAGCAACGTGCGCATTTACTACCCCAACTGTCCACCCCACGAGAATTAATTTCTCCTATTATATATTCGCCCAACTGGGTTTTTCATCCCATCTTTGCCAAGACCGAGAAGCATTGTTGTTTTCCATTGGAAGCTTCAGACTATCACTAGCCAGGGCACACACATCGACCGTAGCGAGCTGTTCCGATACTGACAGGTAGGTCCTCAATCTCCTCCCTTTGGTTTTGTCCAGTAGGAAACCCGTTGAGTGCTAATTTTTAGCTTTAAAGCTGTTTATTGGGTGTCTCTCAAGGCCGAACCCACGTAGTGATAACACCTAAATTGTTTTTGTTTTCATGTCATTTTTTAGCCTTGTACCCAATAGGAGCCTCCTTTCTCCTTAACTTGGTAGGCAGACCTCGCATGAGGTTGAAAGCACAAACGTTTTCTCTGTTCATCTAGTTAGGTCAATTTACGACCCAAAAGAGCTGTGCCTCGGTCACTATACATTGTTCTCCACGCACATGCGGTATGGCTAGTCAATCGTATTTCTATGTGGTTAAAAGGCTCCTCCCTCGCTTTCATTTGATTACTGAAAAGATAAACTTGTGAAAATCTAAATAATGTTTTGAGAAAGTACCTTATCCCATAGCGACAATGCTTTGCATGTTTATGTTTTCTAAATACTAGTCGGATGTTTGAATTTATAATGATGAGATAGTGTTAAGTGTTAGCTAGTAGTGCTCAGGCTTGTTTAATTGCAATCTTTGAGCTACTACATGGATGACTTTGTTTAAATGATCCTCTTCATTATTTTTGTCTTTGAAAGATTAGTTTTAATTGAAAGGTAGCACTTGTGTATACTCAAGTTCTGTTAAGCACCATAAATTTGAATGCTGTGTTGACTCGCTAACAATGTGCCACTCATAAAATTGTAAACTTCTCATTTGTGCTCTCCTCGTCATTGCAGGTTTGACATGCACAGGAGATTTTCTAGACAGAAGGATAAGTTTTTTGAGTCAGATTCAGACGTAGAAATCTTGTTGGATACCTCGCTTGAGACAATGTTGGTGATATAAAAGCTGTCACAGGATTAGCCCCGAGAACCACCCCAGAGTTCCAGTGGGGTGAGTTATACAGATTTATCAGAAACCAGAATTACCCTGATGCAACCTTAGAAGAAAGCATGGTCTATTTGAACATCAAGAAGTCTGGCCTTCATAAGGCAGCAACTCGTCCCGAGCTATTCCCATGCTTAGAAGTTATTGGCTAGATAATTCCCCATGTAAAAACAGACACGAGATTCATTAATGATAACACCAGGATGAGTCTCACGTCCTTCACGCCAGAGCATATCATGGCTACCTACAAGTTACCCCATGCAAGGGATTGGTTGAACAATGATTGGATAGCAAAGCAAACAATAAACCCTCTGGAATCCGCCAGGAAGATGCTAATAATTGAAAGGAAAATAAGGCAAAGAGGCAACGGAGAGTATGAAAGTATGCTTTTCAGAACTCCTTATAGACTCATCGCCTTAATGCTGAGTCAAATTTTCAGCATGCCAAATGGAAACGTATTCAAGCTTGGATGGGTATTGGTGATGGTCCATGTAGCTACGCATGGTACAATCTTCAATTGGGCTGACATAATCCCAGACAGCATGACCTCACTTTTAAATGCATCCCAAGGAGGACTTTCCCAGAAGATAGTTGATTTCTTCATGTCTTCATATTTCATAGATTGCTTATTAATCAAGCATTATTTTCATGATCTGGGATGCGTTTGGAATAGAAAGGAGTCCCCTCTCTTTGTAGATTATCAACTCACATGGGAAAACAAATACGCAAATCACTACACACATATTTGTGAAAAGTTCATCATGCCCCTGTATCAGCTCATCTTTAAAGAAGAGCCAAATTGTTTGTCAAAAAATGCCATGCCTATCATAGAATAATTTGGAGACTATTACTTCTCCTCTGAGGGCACCTATATCTGAATGAGTGGAGGAACTAAGAATCCATTTTTATTGCCTCTGTATGTCACGTACTTTGTAGTACACAAATAAGCTGTAAGGAAGCTCTTCATCAGTGGAGTCAGTAAGGTTCTCAGTGATAAGAAGAAAGGTCTCTACCCACCAATGCCCTTTACCAACGGTGCATATAGTCTCCAGAAAGCAAAGGAGGGTGAGGCTTTTGCTCAGGACTTAGAAGCTTTTCGTTTCGGCACAAATTTTTTTAGGAGGCATGATCTTAGTGGCAAAGTAGCTGAGCACTACACCTCTATCAAACCTTTGATTATGCGCATCTTTGGGACAAGGATGAAGAATTTTTTCGAAGTGCCAAGAACATGACTGAGTTGGGAAAGCATTACCGCTCTAAAAGCCGAGCAAGTTCTATCCCCAAACCTATTGGATTAATCCGAAAGGAACAGGGGGCAACAACATTGCAATCAGAGGAATCCGAAAGGAAGAAAAGGGAAGAAGCCAACAGGCTCTAAGAAGAAGAAAATCAAAGAATTCGGAAGAAGCTAGAGGTAAAGCAGCAGTGAGATGCAGAAGCCACTAGAGATCAGCAGGTGCAGGCATCAAAAGCGTAGAAATATGAAGAGGAAAGAATTCAAAAGGAAGAGGCAGCCAGATTGCAGCAAGAATAGGCTGAAAGAATCAAAAGGGAGGAGGCCGAAAAGTTGCAGGAGATAAGAGAGAAGGCGGGGCAAGAGGCAGCAGAACTAGCAGAACAAGCAGAGAGGCAAGCAAGAGAGGAAGCATAAGAGTCTAAGAGAGATGTGGAACAAGGCATGTCTAGCCCGCAAGCCATGGACATGGATCTATCAACAATAAACCAATCAAGGATATCTTATGAAGGGGTTGTCACAACTGAAGAGCTCGCACTCACCCCATACACTCCTTCAAAGCAACGCCAAGTGGCCAACCTGGATTTCATCTTTTTCGATAAAAGGAAGAAGGTTATTGTAGAAAGATCAGAGAAGAAGATGAAAATTGGAGAGGGCCAATTTGAAATTAGAGTATCAAAAACCCCGCTTTTTAAAGGCACCGACAGCGACCCTGTGTTCACGGAAGCATGTAGTGTGGCTTCGGCTCAGGCAAGTAAAGATAATGTAGACCGTCTGGTGGAGGAATCAAGGAAGTACAAGGAAAAATGTTTCAAAGTAAAGAGTAACATGCAGAAGGAGGTGTTAGAAGGCAATGAGTTAAGGTTAAAGTACAAAGAGATTCAGGAAGAAAAGAAAGAAATAACTTTGCAAATTCTACAACTCGAAGGTGAAAAGAGCGCACTAGAGGTGCAATTGGCAATCTCTGAAACGGAGAAGAAAGACCCAGAAGCTCACGTAGGAGAATTGGAGAAGCATGAAGCCAATAGCGTGCAGCAAATTGAATTATTTAAGCCTCAATTTGAAAGGTTGACGCAAGAAAAAGCACAGTTATTAGAATAGCTCGAGGTTGCAAATGAGAGAAAGCAGGATCTAGTCGTGTTCCACGAGCAAGCCTGCGACATACGAGGAAAGATTCATCAATCACTAGTGCTGATCGCGGAGGAGGTCTATAGGGTAAAAGGAATGATAACGAGGATGATAGCCATTGAAGTCGAGGCATTGAATCTGAAGAAGAGATATGTGCACCACTTGGGAATGTATGAACATTTTGAATGGAGGAAAGGGAAATCTGGATTCCTGACAAACCTATGCATTAAAACCGCTGATGAATTGGACTTGGATGCAGGAGTCCTAGAGTTTGGTAGAGATTGTGGTGCAAAGTTAAGTCCTGAAATCTGGAAAAGCGTCAAGAACTATCACGCTTTCTACTCAAAAATCCAGGACACCCATGAGAAATGTCACATGGTTTTACCATAAACTATTTATGAGTTTCCCGAAAGAGAGCTGCGTTTGGCAGACCTGCAAGGTGACCTAGATGCAGAATTAGAATACTTGAAGAAGATAGAGGTCCTAACTCCAAAAGACCTCCACCGGTTCATTGGGAAGACTACCATCCATGCCCACTTTGTAGAAGATATCACTCAGGCGACTCTAGCAGGAGTAGTAAGCATCAAATCAAATTGGTGTAAGCATGAAATAGCGCTGAGAATGATGGTTTCTACACGGGAAAATACCATTTTGCGAGAAATCAACCAGTGGGACAACTATATTAAAGAAGTGGACAAACCAGCTGAAGTGAGCAAGCCTTCTAAAGTGGACAGCTCAGCAGAAATAGAAAGACTGGCTGAAGCGGCAGGACCATCTGGGCTTTAATTTGTTTTTTTTGTAAATTTTGGGAAAAGACAGCTAGATTTATTTTATTGTATAAATGTTTTGTAAAACAACTAGAAATGGTTTTTGTCTCTTTAAGCACTAGAGGACAAATTTTTGTGTTTCCCCAAGGTTAGGTTTTGGGAAGAGACAAATTTTGCAAAATCTATAAATATAGAAATAGAAGAGATGAGAAAGGACTTTTGGCAAGTGAAAGGAGAGACTAAATTTTGTACGTGAATTACTATGCTACACCAATAAAGAAAGCTCCATTTTTCCTGGGAAAGCCTGCACTGCATTTTGCTTGGGAAATTTCTTGAATACTTGCCGAAATATTTCTGCACTATTCATACATTGATTGTGAGATCGTTCTTAACTAATCCGAATTATTTCTTTGTTATGAATGCTTTCATTTTCATGTGCAAAATTTCTATGTTAAATGAGTAATGGAATGTTTATCTCTGTCAAAGCTATCTTTGATAATCTTTTGCTTTCTGCTGTAAGTGCATCTATTAATTGGAATAGCTATCTGTGAAATTCTTGGTTTCAATTCTAGTATATTACGCATTCTTTCAGTTTGCTCCTTGCAAGGATAGATTAAATTTGCTTGAAATAGTTTTAGTTCAGATTTGTTTAATTGCATGCATTTAGATTACAGCATTTGCATATCATCTTAAAAAATAAAATCATAAATGGTGGATCGGGCCGCAACCGTTGAAAAGAAAAAAAATCTTTAAATATTACATGGTAGGCGATCGTTAACTAGACAGATTCCCCACACCAAATGATGAGCAATCTAATTGGGCTTGCTTACCAGGGAGAATCCATTGCTAATTGGTGCTGTGATTTTTGAGGCATCAACAATTTTTGGCACTAGAAGGAGGGTCACTAGTGCATGGCTGGCAGAGGAGATCCTTTCGTTAGAATAAATCCCACTGGAAACCCGCTCAAAACAACTATCCCAGACAATTTCGATCTGGAATCAAGAAATCAAGAAGATCCCAATTCTGAAATCGAACAACAAGAAACACTGTATGCTGTTCCTTTTGTTGAAGTAGTAGATTTAAGAAGACATACCCATTTGTATGTAGAACTTGGTGGTATGAATGTAATTCCCCTACTCCCCAGAAGAAGAGATCTTAGGAGGGAAACACAATACACAAGAGATTCAGTTCTTGTTCAGAACTTAGAAGAATTGTTAAATCTATCTTTAGAAGATATCACAGAGCCTCTTGGAGAAATCAGACTTGAAACTTCTCTAAATCAAGAAGGGCCACATTCTCCGCCTCATACTCCATGTAATACTCCACCGCATCGTCCACGTAGTGTCATGGATGTGCCTGCATGGAGAGCAAGAGGAGCACTGAATTTAGCTGGGCCATTCCATGATCTGCCCAAGAATCCGGAAAAGGTTTTGCCTAAGTATGATCCTGGGAAGAGTATTTCTGCTGAAGATCATCTTAAGAGTTTATATTTGGCTTTAAGTCTTCTAAATGGGCAACATGAAGATGTAGTCTGCAGAATTTTCCCTACACTTTCTAACCCAAAGTGTCTTCCTGATACTTTAGTTTGCAAGCCAGTTCAATATCGAATTGGGAAGATTTCGAGAAGTATCTCTTAAGGAAATACGAAAATCAGAAAACGGTCGCTAAACTCATGATAGAATTGTTGTCCATGAGAATGGAAAAGAAAGAGAAGGTTCAAGAATTTAATCAATGATTCACTACATTATTAAATAATTTGATTGATGTAGTGAAACCCGCTGAAGAATCTTTAATTGAATATTATACAACAGCACTTGATCCTCCCATAGAAATGTTTGTTAAAAGAATAAAGAAAACTACCTTGACAGAAAACTTCGAAGAAGCCAAGAAGGTAGAAGAAGAAGCGGACAACATTGCTAAGCATTCTCTCAATCTGGAAACAAAGCCAACAGCTATTAAGAAACCCCTTTTGGTAACCATAAATAAAGAGGAACCATCAGCTGATTTAGAAAATGTGGTCAAAATGATGCAAAAGCTTTCTAATAAAATTGTAGATCTGGAAAAGGATAAGGCAGCCAACATTTCTAGGCAACCATTCAAACCTTTCTATAAGAAAAGAGATGAAAGTGGGCAGCCACTTCCGCCTGTAAACAATTCTGCTATGCTAAATTGAAAAGAAGTAGGCATGGATCATTTATGTACCATCCATCAAGAATAACACTCATAAAAGAGTTGTCCCGAGTGGATAAATTCGATGAGCTTCGTGATGAATCAAATGTTAGATGCACAGATAACAGATCAGAAAGATCCTCGGGAAGAGCATATTTCTGAACAAGAATGTTAGGATATCTCATCATTCACTTATGTACTTTGCATGCATTTTGCATTCTGCATGCATTGCATGCATCTGCATGTTGCCCAGTGATCAGTATGGTACCTCCAGCACCTAGTCCTTAGTCTCCCAACACTTGGGAGAAACTTTCCACTCAGTTTAATCCCTCCTAGCCTGTCATGCGCCCAGTTCTCACCTTCCACTGAAGAATGGCGCCTTTCTCACCTACCAGTCCAGTTACACTTCAGTTATCACTCAGATTTACCTCTGATTTACCCATAACTGATGTTATCACTTCGATTGACCTCCGATGAGACATGACTGACAGTTCTGAGTGCAGTTAACTCCTCATGCGCCCTCCACTGAGCCTCCTCCCTAGATTAGTGCCACTTACCATCAGTTACACTTATTACACTCAGTTAGACTCAGTTTGACACTTGTTTGACAGTGACTTGTGCATTGATGACCACCACTGATTGATGATGAGGACTCCTAGTTGGATCCAAGCTATGCCATTCAGTTATTTCAAATGACCTCCTTGGTTAATTCGAATTGCTCACTCATTGTGACAGTATTGTACTGTATCTTTCACGCTTATTGGGATTATAGAGCACTGATGCATGTTTTTGCACAGTTTACACCATTTTTTTGAGTTTCATCTACTATGATTGATTTACTTGTTCATTAGATCTGCTGTGACTAATTTTACATGGTATCAGAGCCATTGCAGGGACAAGATCTCTTTTCTATAGGTGTTCTACAAGAAGATTTGAGTGAATTTGCTCAAAATTACTGAAGTTTTGGCATGAAATATCTCATGTGCATGCAAAGTAGAAAAATACACTCCAATCCACTCCAGAAGCTTGAGTTTTCCACATAAATCCTGGATTCAATACATTGGACCCATTCAAATTGTTTGATCTCCAATCCCAGGTGTGATGCAACTCTAAAAGGGTGGATTGTTCGACCTTACTGTTCTTGTTTTGATTGTGATTTGCAAGTTAATCATCTAAATCAATTGCATTCACTCTCTTGTGTTTGACAAGTTCTTCTACATCAAGTGCACTTTCCATTTGAGATGGAACACTCTTCTTCCAAGCCAATTCTTACTCCTTTCAATTATTTTGAATGGAAAGATGATATGGAGATTATATTGCGCTCAAAAGGGTACTATAGAGTCACTATTGGCCTCAAATTGGAGCCAAGCACATTGTCGGAAAGAACCAAACACTACAGTAAGCTTGATGAAGCTTATGGTCTCCTTTGCCTCTCCATTTCCAAGGATCTTCACTTCTATCTCAGCGGATTGAAGAATCCAAAAGCAATATGGGAGCAACTTGACAATCTCTTTGGCAAGCAGGACGAGCTTAGGGATTTTCAATTGGAAAATGAATTGATTGCCCTTAGTCCTAAGAATTTCGAGACCATCAATGAGTTTTTCACAAGATTCAAGCACTTGTCAATGAAATTGAAGAACAATGGTGTTGTGAAAGAGGATAATCAATTGATCCTCTCCATTCTCACAAAGCTAGGGAAATATTACTTGGTATTTGTCTCTACTTTCAATTTCGGTCGGCTAACTACCCCGAATTGGAAGATGCCTACCTTGAATGCCTTCATTGAGTCCGTCACAAAAGAGCATGATAAGTTGATTCAAATGGGGTCCATAAAATCCAAAGATTCAACCCTCTTTTCTCAAGGACCCAAGAATTCGAATGGTAAAGGAAAGCAAAGGAAAGAGAAGTCCAAATTCGAGCCTACCAAGCAAATAGATAAAGGCAAGCAACCGGAAGCACCATCCGGTTCGAGGAACAAGCAGAAGGGTAAAGAGGGTAAGGAAAAATCTAAATGTTCATATTGCAGCCATGGCTTTCATCCTGAAAGTTCATGCATGAAAAAAACAATAGATCAAATGGACCTCCGTTTGGAAAAGAATAACATATGTCTTCCTGACGGTGCACGAAAGAAGGATAGGAATGATGATCATGAAAGAGGTCAAGCACTCATGGCAACTGTTTCGAAACCCACCACTCTACTGATAGATTCCGGTGCCTTGAATCATATGGCTACAAACATTGACTCCTTCTCTTCATTCGATCCAAGTAGCTCCATCCCCATCCATTTGGGAGATGACTCAAAAATTTCTTCGAAGGGAAAAGGTACCATCCATGTAGAGCATGGAAGCTTCTAGAATGTTCTCTATGTGCCTTCCTTGGCTTCAAATCTACTTTCTATGTATCAAATGACACACACTGGTGAACCGAAGCAAGTTACATTCATCCCTAACAATGCCAAAATTTATGATATCAAAAGTGGAATACTTATTGTAGTCAGAAAGGCAAACCACACTGCAAAATACTATGAGTTTTCTCACTTTGTGCCGCTTGAAAATCCCACTACTCTCCTCACTCATGGAATGAGGTTAGTAGGACTTGGCATGAAAGGTTTGGACACCTTAACTACAAGTATTTGCTGCTGCTACAATAGAAATCCATGGTAGATGGTCTTCCTCAACTCTGTTCCTCGAAGGGAATTTGCCTCGGTTGCATTGTTGGGAAGCACCCCGAGCACAGGTTCGACCGCGGCAAAGCTAGCAGAGCTTCCACCATTTTGGGCCTCATACATTCTGATATCAGTGGTATTCTACCCAATATGTCCATGAATGGTTTGAGGTACATCTTGACATTCATCGATGACTTCTCCCGCTTTACTTGGGTATTTTTTCTCAAAAACAAGTCAGAAGTGCTTGGAAAATTCAAAGATTTTAAGGCTTCTGTTGAGACTGCCACTGAGAGCAAGATCAAAGCTCTTAGATCTGATAATGATGGAGAATATATCAATACTAAGTTTCTGCAACTTTGTGCCAAAAACAAAATTCAGATCCAACATACAATTCCCTACACACCCCAGCAGAACGGTGTAGCGGAAAGGAAGAATCGGTCACTGAAAGAGATGGCTACCTACATGATTGAGTCAAAAGGTTTGGCTGCAAATATTTGGGATGAAGCCATTAATGTTGCTTCATATATTCAGAACTGAGTTCCACATTCATCTATGAAAGATAAAACTCCTTTCGAATCATTCTTTGGTCGCAAACCGGATGTGTCCAATTTGAGGGTTTTTGGCTCCACTGCATGGGCTAGAATTCCTTCTGATAAGAGGAAGTCTTTGGAACCAAAAAGTATTGAATGTATCCTGATAGGATATTGGGAAGAATCAAAATCATATAAACTCATGAATATCAGATCCAAAAAGGTATTCATAGAGCGAAGTTTGAAGTTTGAAGAACCGCTGCCAGATCTAAAACTAGTTGAGGAAAATACTGCCGATCTGCACCCTCCACAAGAAGAAGATTCGAGTGATTATGAAGAAAGGATTGGATCTGATATCTCTGATATTATATCATACTTTGATGGGCATGACATATCAGGTTCAGAATTAGACCATAATGATCCTCCTCAGTTACCAAAGTGGTCCCAAAACACTCTACAATCTGTTGCTCCAAACATTGGAAATCCTGTTGATCCAAGGAGAACAAGAGCAGACTATCAAAGAGAAGGTATGGATATTTATTTTTCTGATCCATTATTATCTGAGAAATGTTATTTGATGATTGGTTCAGATCCCAAATCATACTATCATTCCCACCGAGATCCATGATGGCAAACCACCATGGATGAAGAGTACAGTTCTCTTCAAAAGAAAAATACATGGGAGCTAGTTTCTCTTCCACCTGGAATAAAATTAGTTAAATGCAAGTGGATATACCGCACGAATGTTGCTGCTGATGGTTCTATCAGCAAATACAAAGATAAGCTGGTGGCAAAAGGTTTCTCCCAAGTCCAAAGTGTGGACTACACTGAGACTTTTGCACCGATTGCAAAGATGGATTCCATCCGCTTAGTTTTGGCCATTGCCGCATCCAAACACTGGGAAGTGCACCACTGTAACGTCCCCTCTCATCATACCAGCATGATAGAGAGGACGTGATGCTAAAACCGGGCATCTAGCCCCATATCCATTAAGTAAAAACTCATTGATAAAAAGACATATACATGTGCATGTTATAGAAACACAGTGGAATTTAAAAACCATGTTTAATATCTAACATACATTCAACATTTCTGTGACGGCCATTAAATAAAGACATTTCAGAATTTATAACAGAGAATACTTATCTCATCAAGTAGTCCCAAGCAACCAGCTATGCATCTGCAATGTTCCACCCAACCATAGGTGAGTTGTGCTTATCAACCTCTTGATACAATTGCCACCCCCGAGCTGGGCATGATTACTACAAGGAACCAGTGAACAACAGACTCACACATAGCCAAGCATACACCAAGATGAGCCAAGCCAATCTACAATTGGGTTTATCAGGCTGCTAGGAAATGGAAAGGAAGAGTGGCTAAGCTAGTGAGCTCAAGCACAGAGCCAGGGGTAACCTTACAAGATCTATCTAGCTTGGCACCCACAATACCTACACACCCAGCACAAGGAAGTATTCTTTTCACTGCTGCACAGTCCCTCAAGCCATACCTTCCCCATCTAGTGCTCTCAGGGTGTGCATAGAAGAGTAGCCAAAGCCCTCTTGATCTTCTTGAGAGGTTATCTCCCCCCACTAGGTTTATCAAGCCAATTCTGTCCACTACCACCCCAAGTTTCTTGATCACAGATTCAAACCAAAACAGGGATGCACATAACAACAAAACCACAATGGCTGGGCATGAGGAAAAATGTTTCTTCAGTGGGATGCCCAAAGAGGAGGTTTCTACCAATTCAGGAAAACGTGGGCAAGCCCAAAAATGAAATGGCAATTGGGGAACAACCCTGGAGAGCAGAGATCGTTTTCGGAAAAAATTCCATGGGCATGTTGGGGCAAAAACAACCTCCATCACAGTCCCCAAATCGTGGCCCTTCTCTCCCAACTACTGTATAATGCAAAAACGACTCCCAGACATGGAAAATGCAAAAAAAATGGTGAAAAACGTGATGGGGAAAGACCCAGTAGTTCAGACTGCATGAGAGAGGAAAGACTGACTGTTCAGAATGGCTTTGGGCACCATTTCATGGGTGTTTTCTTGCCCAAGGAGACAAAATATGATTTCCCAGGTTGATGGCTTGCCCATGCACGAAATTGGTTACCATACCTCTTCATTCCCAAGGCATTAACTACCTCAACCAATTTCTAGAAGAATTAAATGATTGGGTCCTTAACCCAAAATGGGTAGTTGGTGGTTTATGGGTTTTCTCATTGACACATGGATTAACACCATTGGCTCAAGGGTTTGAATAGTTTCCCTCCCTATTCCTTGTAGAATCATGCTCCATCTCTTTGTTGCATTGCATAGCTAGTTGTGGGTATTTTCATTAAAATTCGTATTTACATGATGTCTTATTTACATTGTGCCTATCTAGCACAAGAACCATAGGCATCTATTTCTTTAATTGCCGATACATAAAACACTAAATCAATGGTGGGGCCTTGGCCTTGAGCTCCTCACCATGATTAAATTACAATATTTACATCATTTACGATTTAATGCAAAGGGGGTCAAAATGGGGACATTACAACCACATGGATGTGAAGAGTGCTTTTCTACATGGAGACCTTGATTAGGAGGTATATATGAAACAAACAGAAGAATACATATCATTAGTTTGCAGATTGAAGAAATCTTTGTATGGATTAAAACAGGCCCCAAGAGCTTGGTACGCAAAGATGGACTCCTTTCTTCTTTCTCAGAATTTCAAAAGATGCAAATCTGATCCTAATGTGTACCTACAGCAAGTTAAAGGTAATTTGTTGATTGTGGTTTTATATGTTGATGATATTCTCATTACTAGTAGCACTCTCCTTACAATTAACACGCTCAAAACCGCTTTAAATCTATCTTTTGATATGAGTGATTTGGGCTTGCTTAAGCAATTTTTGGGCTTGGAGATAGCTCAAAATTTCGATGGGATAACATTAGCTCAGAAAAAGTATGCTAAAGAGCTGCTATTAAATTTTAATATGGCAGAATGTAAGGCTACTCCATTCCCTTTCCTCTCAAGAATCAGTCTTGAAGAGGGAAACACCACATCGCTTGCAGATTGCACTATGTATCGATAGTTGATTGGTTCACTACTCTACTTGACACACTCAAGTCCTGATATATATTATGCCGTGAGTGTTGTATCAAGGTATATGCAGCAGTCCCATGAGCTTCATTGATGGGCAGCCAAGTGGATCTTGTAGTATGTGCAAGGTACGAAACATTTTGGCATACATTATGCTGCAGATTTTGAGCTAGATTTCATTGGTTTTACTGATTCAGATTGGGCAGGTGATAGCATAGATCGGAAGTCCACTTCTGGATAAGTTTTCATGATTGGACATGGGTCTATTTGCTGTTCAAGCAAAAAGTAGGCAACCATTGCACTTTCCTCAGCAGAGGCAAAGTATCGAGGGGTAGTCAATGCCTGCATTCAAGAAGTTTGGTTGTAGGGTATTCTTTCCGAGTTTGATTTTGGTAGCACTACTTCGACTGTCCTATTTTATGACAATCAAAGTTCTATTAAGATATCCACCGATCCAGTTCAGTGGTAGAGGACCAAACACATTGAGATTCATATGTACTACATTCGAGAGTTGGTGCATGATCACACCATCATTTCGCAATATTGCCCTTCCGATGAGCAAATTGCAGACATCTTCACCAAGAGCTTCACTGAGAAGAAGTTCTCTTACCTCCATTCACTGTTGGGGGTGAGTTCTATCATGGTGGAGGCAAATTAGATCCATTTTTATGTTTATCTTGAGGGGGGGCTTTCTTCCCACTGGGTTTTCCCTCTTTCCTCACTTAGCTTATTTCAGCATTTTTTGGATTATTGTATTGGGGTGACCTTTGGTCTCAGTAACCAGGGCCTTACATTTTATTTTTTACATCATAGTATAGCTTGAGGGGGGCTGTTAGGATATCTCATCATTCACTTATGTACTTTTCATGCATTCATTGCATGCTACCTAGTCATCAGTATGGTACCTCCAGCACCTAGTCCTTAGTCTCCCAGCACTCGGGAGCTAATTTCCACTCAGTTTAATCCCTCCTAGCCTATCATGTGCCTAGTTCTCACCTTCCACTAAAGAAGGGTGCCTTTCTCACCTACCAGTCCAGTTACACTTGAGTTATCACTCATATTTACCTCCGATTGACCCATAACTGATGCTATCACTCCAATTGACCTCCGATGAGACATGACTGACAGTTCTGAGTGAATTTAACTCCTCATGTGCCCTCCATTGAGCCTCCATCCCTAGATTAGTGCCACTTACCATTAGTTACACTTATTACACTCAGTTAGACTCAGTTTGACACCTATTTGACAGTAACTTGTGCATTGATGACCACCACTGATTGATGATGAGGACTCCTAGTTGGATCCAAGCTATGCCATTCAGTTATTTCAAATGAACTCCTTGGTTAATTCGAATTGCTCACTCATTGTGACAGTATTGTATTGTATCTTTCACCCTTATTGGGATTATAGAGCACTGATGCATGTTTTTGCATAGTTTACACCATTTTTTTGAGTTTCATCTATTGTGATTGATTTACTTGTTCATTAGATCTGCTGTGACTAATTTTACAAAGAAGAACCCACTCCTGACACCACAATGGTCCTATGGGATTGGGCACCCATTCAAGAACCTTCTTTTGAAGATCTTTCTGATGAATTTAAGACTGCATAAGTTGATGTCACCATGAGAAGTAAGGGCCTGGTGCTTGATCAAACCATTGATGCACCTAAAGCCCAGGTTGAGAAGGAAATTCCAAAGTGGCACATAACTTTCATTCCACCTCAGCCTAAGACAAACCCGGTAATGACAAAAGAACCAAGCACAGAAATAAATAAACAACCAAAAGTTGCACCAAACAAAACAAAAAATCAGCCAAAAGTTTCAAAAGATTATGATATGGGATATGACATAATCGAAGATATCACGAAAACAAAGGAAAAAATCTCTATTTTTGAAATGTGTAGTCTTCCCCAGCAAAGAAAGAAATTGCTAGAATCTTTTGACCCACAAGCTAGTACTTCGGTAGAAAAAACTGAGGAAAATCCTGAGATAAACAACGCTGGCATTGGTGGGAAATCTAGATCGCAGACTTTTCCTTTTCTGTTGACTTTTAAAATTTTTAAACCTAATGTGCATAACTGTTTGGTAGATTCTGGAGCTTCTTCGAATGTCATGCCGCTGTCAATTTGAAAAAGGATTAACGGGCAGCCAGTGCCATCCCCGTATCAGATCATACAGTTAGATAGAACTACTGTTAAAGTCATAGGAGAAATGAAAGATGTGCTTATTAGGTTATCAACATATCCTAGAGTGTGTCAATTTATTGATATAATGGTGGTTGATATTCCTGAATCTTATGGTTTGATATTAAGTAGGGATTGGTCTACGAAACTAAATGGTTACTTTGCAATAGACGGGTCTCATTTGTGGTTTCCATACCAGAATAGACAAAATCAGATTAAAATACTGAGAGAACCCCACATGAAACAAAATGTAACTCAGTTAGAGGAAAAGAATGAAGTTGTAGCTTTCTCATCTTCAGTTTTGGGAAATTATTTCTTAGAGATTGAACTAGGTAATTATCAATCATAAGATGTTAGCCATGACTCAGACGAACAGTCTGATCTCCTTCAATTTTCTCGGACTTATGATATTGACTGTAACATAGGAGGATTAGTTATTGACTTAGGTGGTAGTGATAGTAACTTAGTTAAAGCGGAAAATGTTTTTTGGGTTCTATACTTTGATGGTTCCAAAACTCAAGAAGGATCCAGAGACGGTTGCATTTTGATTGACCCCGAAACAAGCAAGCATTTTTTATCTTCTAGGTTAGAATTTGAATGCACGAATAACACTATTGAGTATGAAGCTCTGGTCCATGGGTTGAAGAAATCTATTAGTTTAAATGTTAAATATTTGAAAGTCTTTGGTGATTCAGAGATAGTTGTCAGGCAAGTGAGAGATACGATTCATTGCCTTTCACCACACATAAAAGGGTATCAGTCTGAGGTTTGGAATTTGATTTCATGTTTTGATGATTTCAATATTAATTCCATTCCTAGATTACAGAATTCCACAGCTGATTTGTTAGCTACCTCTGCTTCCAGATTATTGCCTACTAATAACAAGTGCTCTATTGAATTGATTTTCAGGCCATCTGTTCCGGATAACATTACAAATCTTAGAGTATTTGATGATGATGATCAGATCATTAGCTTCTTAACAAATGAAGATGTCTTCCAAGAAGCCATAATAAATGAAGAGTAACATGATTCAAATCTGCAAAGCAAAGATGCAATTAAAGGAAACTTCATGCCCAAGGAAGTGAGAACTCTTGAAAGTTTGTTTGATCTACAAAACAAGTTCAAAAGGCCAGCAAATGTTAAAACTCCCAGCTCCTCCATGCAGCATGAATTGGTAAGTCTGGGTATAGAAGATGAACCAAAATATGTCAATCTTGGTAAATTTTGCTCGCCAGGCGAGAGATATAAGTTCATCAAGTTGTTTTAGCAGTATAAATATGTCTTTGCATGGACTTACGAGGATCTGAAAACATATGATACTTGCATTATTCGGCACATAATACCAATGAAGGCAGGCATTAAGCCATTTCAGCAGCAATTAAGGAGAATGCATTCGACCCTTGAGCCTTTAATACAAAAGGAGTTGAAGAAGTTGCTGGATGCAAAGATCATTTTTAAAGTCCGACATTCTAAATGGGTTGCCAATCTAGTTCCCGTGCAGAAGAAATTGGGAGAAATAATATTGTGTGTGGATTTTCGAAACCTGAACAAAGCTTCCGATAAAGATAATTACCCTGTACCTCCAATGGAGAAAATTTTACAGATGGTGTCAGGATCAGATCTTTTCTCCCTACTATACGGTTTCTCCAGGTACAATCAAGTGTTAGTAGTGGAAGAGGACCGACTCAAAACCACTTTTCGTACAAAGTGGGGAACCTTTGCATATCTGAGAATGCCATTCGGCTTGATAAACACAGAGGCTACCTTTCAATGAGCCATGGACATTGCTTTTCGAGGATTATGCGGTCAATGTGTAGTAGTTTACCTAGATGATGTGACAGCTTTCTCAAAGAAGAGGAAGACCATGTTTTCCACTTGAAGTATATTTTCGATTGCTGCAGGAAATATGGTATTTCGTTAAATCCCAAGAAAAGTGTTTTCACTGTTCTTGAGGGAAAACTCTTGGGTCATATCATTTCAAAGAAGGGAATCTCAATAGATCAAGAGAGAGTGCAAGCTATAAACAAGATTCTCATGCTCCACAACAAAAAATCTATGCAATCATTTATGGGCACCATTAATTTTGTTCGATGGATCATTCCTGACTTCACTCAGACCATTAAACCTTTGCAGCAAATGGTAAAGTAGAGTGTACAGTTCAAATGGATAGACTTGGAGAAAGTTGCATTTAAAGAAATCAAATCTTCCATAGATAATACCCCTTCTTTAAGAAGTCCAGACTTCGATAAGGATTTCATTATGTACACCTTTGATTCAGATGACTCTCTCACAGCTGTGCTCACGCAAAAGGTAGAATCAGGAGACAAATACCCAATTTCCTTTATGAGCACTAGCCTGCAGGGTGTTGAACTGAACTACCCTGTTGTACATAAGAAAGCATATGCAGTATTCAAAGTAGTAAAGTAGTTCAGGCCGTATATTCTAAAAAACAGAACTTAATTCGTAGTGCCTCACCTCATTGTCAGATCTCTTTTTGTTCATAAAGAATTGGGAGAAAGGAGAGGAAACTGGGTCATCTCTCTTCAGGAGTACGATTTGGAATTTAAACCTGCCACCATCATTAAGGGTCAAGGGTTATGTAAATTACTCACTGAGCATCTATTTGATGAAGAGCTGAATTGGGAAAATGAATCAGAACTAAATATGATTGAAGTATGTCCTATTTTCACAGCTCCTGAATCTTTGTATAGGGACCTAGTGCATTATTTGGAGTAAGGATATTTGCTGGAACACTGGTGTTCTAAGAAAAGAAGGGCACTCTGTCTGAAATCACCATCCTCTCAAATCATCAATGGGGTCCTTTTTAGAAAGAATTATGATGGGATTTTTCTCAAGTGTCTGGAGAGAGAGGATGTTGATAATGTTGTCAGGGAATTGCATGATGGCCCTACTAGGGGACATTATTATGGGGATACCACATCCCATAAAATTCTCAGAGCTGGGTATTATTGGCCCAATCTCTTCAAGGACGCTCATGCTTATTCCCAGAAATGCGATATATGTCAAAGAAGTACTGGGAGATTGCCAAAAGCAGCAGGACCGTTGCAGCTAATTACCATCTCCAAACCATTCGAGCAATGGGGCATAGATGTTATTGGTGAGATAAACCCGAATTCTTCACTGCAACATTGGTATATTCTGATAGATACGAATTATTTTACGAGATGGAGAGAAGCTTCTCCTCTGTGCAAAATAAATGAAGATGCAGTTATCAAGTTCCTGGAAGAAAACTTCATAACCAGGTTTGGGGTTCCAATTTCCCTAGTCTTTGATAATGCAAATTATTTTTTGTCTATAAAGATTAATGAATTATTTTATGAGAAAGGAATTAAATTACATTATTCTGCTAATTACTATCCCCAAGGAAATGGATTAGCTGAGTCTACAAATAAGAATCTCATTCGAATTCTTAAGAAAACTGTGATTGAAAACCAGAGAAGTTGGCATACATCCCTCCCAAATGCTCTATGGGATGACAAAGTCACTCCGAAGAAGGCCTTAGGAGTTTCCCCGTTCACCCTAGTCTATGGTAAGGAAGCCATCCTCCCTTCGAATATTTTACTCTGATCCTTGCAGTTGGCCCAAGCCTCTCGAGGTTCCAGCAGTCAAATCCTACAATCAAGAATTGATACCCTACTAAAGCTTGAAGAGTCGCGGCTGAAAGCCAAAGACCGGTTCCAACAACACCAAGACATATTCAAAAGGTGGTTTGATAAGAGGAAATCTGGCAAGAGAAGTTTCAAAGTAGGTGACCTGCTTCTGAAGTGGGATCACCCACATGATGGTAAGGGGATGCACACAAAGTTTCAACATTTATGGGTTGGCTCTTATCAAGTTTCTGAAAAGCTTGGCCCGTCGATGTATAAGTTGAAAGACTTGCAGGGGGAGGAAGTAAACCTTCCTCTCAACGGCCTTGCTTTAAAGTAGTATTTCACCTAGTCCTAAGGGGACCTTTTTGTACATAAATAAACACTGTTTTGTTTTTCTGAGTTTTCCTTTTTGAGTTGTTTTTTAGTCAGGTTCTTTAATCTTTCTTGTTTTAGTGCTTTTGATTGATTTGTTTCCCTTTCGTTGGAGTTGTTGTTTAACCCAGCCGAACCTTTTTCTTTTTGGAAAAGATAGGGCTCTGAAAAAATCTATCAGTTGGAATTTACTTATGAGGAAAATTTCTCTATGTGGCTTCGCTTTTGTTGATCGGTCCCTAGAATGGAGAGATCCTTTTTTGTTTGGTCGCATTAATCCCTATTTAAATAGCTAAGATTTATGTTTCCTTATTACTATCTTGGGGCTCCATTCACCCTCACATTAATGACTGTCTGAGAGAGTTCGCTACATTGGACCCACGGAGAGGAAGCATATATCGCATATGTATGGTATTTAAAATGATCCCATGATGCAAATCAAAATCCAAAAGAGCTTATACCAATGAGTCTGTTTCCAGAAATTCTCACCTCCATTAAAGCATGGTTGAGAAGGACAAAGACATAAATTCTCGCCTCCATTAAAGCACGGTTGAGAAAAGAAAATGAATTCAATCGAAGAAGTTGTTCTAAATGGTCATCCCAGCAAAGTTCTTCTCTGTCCATGAGCAGGACAATCAAAGAAATATCTTGCTCACACAAAAGGACATTATGGATTGAAGATCCTAAATCAAATGCTCAAGATTGAAGAAAGTAATTATGGAAGACTCAAACGACAAAATTCATCAGTTAAGAATCATCCAAAAAGGATGCAAACAACATGGGAATGCGGAACAAACGAATATGTCCGTGGGATGTTGTTACGATGCTATGGAGTCCGATTTTAGTGGTCATCTGAAAGACAAATTTTAAAATAAACTTCATACTTTCGCCCTTAGAGAGTTTTAAAGAAGTATATTTCAAAGTTTCCCTTTTCCTAATGACCATCATCATGAAGTGATCGCCTCTTGTGTAGAGATTAGAGCACTTAATCAAATTGTTGCATATGGGGCCATCAAATCGTAAGTTTTCTGACATCGAAAAGAGATTAATTCAGAGATCTGTGTTCGCCAGCAAATCGCCAATTGTTGTTACTGCAACCTGATCCCCATGATTCCCTTAGGAAATAATGCCCCCCCCCCCTTTCTTTTTTTTGAAGAAGTCCTTTGGTCCTTTGAAACTTGTTTTAACTCTTCAAGTTTTCTCTTTCTTCAACAAATTTTGTTTTTTCTTCTAAGGCAAATTTCCCTTTTGGTCAGATTTGGTCTCAGATTTTAATGCTAAAATTGTCTACTGTTGCACGATTTTTAATGCTAAATTTTCCGACTAGTCGTAGATTTTAACCTTATCTTAGCCGACCGTTGCACATTTGTTAATTTTATCTTGCATCGATCGGTCACACATTTTAAATCCAAATGCGTCGACCGTTGTGCAGAGTCCGATTTTATTTTCGCCGACAATAGCGCTAAAGTCTAGTTTAAAATGCGCTGACCATTGTGCAAGTTTTGGCCTTAACTTTGCCGACCTTTTGCGTCATTTTTGGCCTATCTTCGTCATTTTCCGTCACAATTCCTGGGTGCAAGTTTTGGGCTTATTTTCACTGATCGTTGCACTGCATTTTAATTTAACCCCACCGACCAGTTCCCGGCCCCTCGTCACAACACCTGGTCTCAGGGTTTATCCTTATTACCGCCGATCGTTGCGCAAGAATTAACATTTGGATCGCCGATCGACGACGAAGCCCATATTTTTGGAAAGCGTGGAGATATAAGTTAGTGGGGAATTCAATTTTATCCCGTGCAGAGTTATTTCTTTTTGCATTGAGCCCCGTGCGCATTTACCACCCCAGCTGTCCACCCCGTGGGAATTAATTTCTCCTATTATATATTCTCCCAACGAAGTTTTTCATCCCATCTTTTCCAAGACCAAGAAGCGTTGATGTTTTCCATTGGAAGCTTCAGACTGTCACTAGCCAAGGCATGCGCATCGACTGCAGTGAGCCATTCCGATACTGACAGGTAGGTCCTCAATTTCCCCCCTTTGGTTTTGTACAATAGGAAACCTCGTTGAGTGCTCATTGCTAGCTTTAAAGCTGTATGTTGGGTGTTTCTCAAGGTCGAACCTGCGTTGTCATAACACCTAAATTGTTTTTGTTTTCATGTCATTTTTTAGCCCTATACCCAATAGGAGCCTGTTAGGAACCCATGTCTTTACTTTGTTAGTATATTGTTGTTGGACGCATATGCTTTGTAAGTCATCCTATAGTATTTGTTGATCCATAGTTTATATTAGCCCATAGTATTGACCCATAGTATTGGACGCATATGCTTTGTAAGTCGTCTCATAGTATTATATGTCCCATGGTTTTGACTCATAGTATTGGCGCCTAGACTTAGCCCATGGTTTGTATTGACACATAGTATTGACCCATGGTATTGGCACCTAGACTTAGTATATAAGTGAGTGTTGAGGCCTATGAAGGCACCATGAAGTTAATTGTATTGAGCTTGCTCAAAGGAGGTTGCCCCCTCGAAGTGGCCCGTGATCAATATAAAAGTGATTTTGAGTTCTATTATTTCTGATATCTCGTGTATTTGCATTAATTAATTATTGCAGGTTCATCACATCTGGTATCAGAGCACTTTCTTGGGCTTGCTGGGTGAAATTTTTGCTAATTTTTTTTTTTTTCGCATCTATTGCAAGTTCGGATTTGGGAATAATCCATATCCGCTTAACAATGGAAAGTACTTGGGAATAAGCCCTAAAACTCATTGTGAGGAGTACCACAGGAACCCCGAAGTAGCTGGCCCATTGAGAGGACCTGCCAGCGAAAAGGGCAACGACCCCTACCTGATTGACTAGTTCCCACTCGTGAGGTAAACCAAGAGCTGTCGTTTGTGGAAAAGCAGTTATCAGTTTTACCTGAGCCGTGGAGTGAGGGGTACTGCCCCAATACGCAAGCCATCAGACAACATTGGTGGCCGAGTGAAACCATTGAACTGTTAGGAAGTTGCACATACCTGGGGTCCATATCTATTTTCAGCTGAACTATTGTCGATCACTGCTGCGCCGTTTCAGATCCAACCGTTCAGATCGATTCTGAAAGTTGTTCCAGATCCAGCCGTTTTCAATCCATTCGGTGCCGTTTCAGATCCCTTCCGAGCCATAGCCGCTCCAGTATGAAAAAATAAATAAATAAAAAATTCTCCATATCTCCCTTGTTTTCACTCTGTTTCCCTTGAAAAAAAATTCTCCATATCTCCATTTTCAATCCATTCGACGCCTTTTCAGATCCCTTCCGAGCCGTAGCTACTCCAGTCCGAAAAAAAAATAAAAATCAAAAAATTCTCCATATCTCCCTTGTTTTCACTCTGTTTCCCTTGAAATTTTCGAGGAACCCCTATCATCCCATTCTGCATATTTCATTCTGGAAAAAAAAAAAAAAAAAACTCCATATCTCCCTTGTTTTCACTCTGTTTCCCTTGAAATTTTCGGGGAACCCCTGTCATCCCATTCTGCATATTTCATTCTTGAGGACCCTATCCCCACTTCCCCTTCTCGAAGCCCGAAATCCCACATTTGTCTATTTTTAGGGTTTGCTATAACTTCTTCGATTTTCACCCGATCGCCTTCAAATTTTACCACAAAGTTTCTTTTATAATTATGCTTCTTTGTCCCTTTTTGCCAAATTTTCTCATTCTATCACCCTGCTTCTGAAATCCCCCTTTTTTTCTTTCGTGTCCTTTCGACAGTGTCCAAAATCTAGTCAAACCCCAATTACCCATCAGATTGTTTCCCCAATCCAACTTTCCTTTTACTAAATCAGCTTCTGTTGGTGTTTTTCTACCCATTCCACCGAAAAAAAAATATAAATTACTAGTTATGGTTGTCACTCGCACAGGAGCAAACACCATGGAGGAAACACTTGCAGCCATCCAAACCAAACTCCAAGATCTAGATGAAAAATTTCTTAGCCTCCATCTTCAACATTCAGCCATGAACAATAACCGATAGCCAGCATCTTTTGCAGCCAGCAGGTTTTCTTCTTCTAACAATTCTTGTGGGCCGAAGCTTGTTTTTCCTTGCTTCAATGGTACTGATCCGACTGGATGGATATACCGAGAAGAACAATATTTCAGTCTGCATAATACTTTTGATGTCCAGAAAGTTCCACTTGCATCCTTTCATTTGGAACAGGAAGCCCTTCAATGGTACCGTTGGTACATCAAAGCTCATCCCGAGCCAAACTGGACAGATTTTTGCCAACTCCTTTTGCCACAATTTGGTCCTAGTGCTTTTGACGACTTCACAGGAGCACTCACTAAACTTCACCAAACTGGCACAGTGAGAGAGTATCAGACGGAATTTGAGAAACTAGCCAATCACACAGAAGGATTGTCTGATGAATTCTACAGGAGTTGTTTTATTAGTGGTCTGAAGGATGAAATCCGCTAAGAGGTAAAAATGTTTTGTCCCAACACAACGATGGAAGTCCTAGGGTTGGCTAAGTTGGCCGAGGATAAGATCGCAGCTCAACAATGCTCCAAACTCACCTTTGTTCCCTTCAGAAATATGGGTTCCCAACGACCTCCCATCACACCTGCTCCTCAACTAACTCCTATCAAGCAATTGTCTGAAACAGAGATGCAGGCACGCCGAGAAAAAGGGCTTTGTTATAATTGTGATGAGAAATTCACTCAGGTACATAGATGTGTTCAACAAAAGATCTATCTCCTGGATGTGGATTCTCCGCCTGCCTCAGAACTTGATGAAGAAGCTCCAAATACAGTAGATGATCAGGTCGACATTCAACACCCGCCTGTTGAAACCCCATCTCAGGACGACCCACCCGAGATCTCTCTCCATGCCGTAACCGGTGTCACCACCCCACAAACAATGCGAGTCAGGGGATACTTCAAGAAGCTCCCTCTTACCATACTCATTGATTCTGGTAGCAATCATAACTTCATTGATCCTCGGATTGCCAAACATGCTAATTGTTTTGTCCATCCTTGCTCCAACTTTGAAGTCATGGTTGCCAATGGGGGCACCTTACCTTGCAAGGGGAAGTGTCACAATGTGCATATCTCTATGGAATATTATAACTTGCGCTCTCACATGTTTGCCTTGTCCTTAGGTGAATGTGATGTGGTTTTGGGCGTTCAATGGTTACGCACACTTGGCCCCATCTTATGGGATTTTGCTGAACTTTGGATGCAGTTTTCAATCAATGGGGCACAACAAAAATTTATGGGCTTACAACTAGGGTCTCTCTGCATCATCAATTCACATCTCCTGGAAAAAATACTTAAGAAGAATTCACATGGTGTCATCGCTCAGCTCCATTCCATTCAGATGCATCCATCAACAGTCTCCACTACTTCCTTGGATAGATATGCAGGTGTCTTTGCTGAACCAATGAGCTTGTTGTCTTCAAGAGACCTTTCCAGTAAGAATTTAGCCGCATCTACTTCTCAATAGGAAATGATGACTATTTTGCATACAGTACAAAAGTGGCATCCATCCCTATTGGGGAATTATTTCTGCATCAAGACTGATCTCTAGAGTCTGGAAACTTTCTTGGAACAATGAGTCTCCTCCCCAACACACCTGAAATGGGTTATCCAACTCATGGGTTATGACTATGCGACCACTTACCAGAAGGGTAAGGACAATATGGTGGAAGATGCTCCTCCTCGCACATTTGATGAGCCAGTTTCTCTTACAGCTAATTCTATGCTTGTTCCAAATTGGTTGCAATCTGTTCAAAGGGGCTATCTCTTCTATGAACTCCATGCTTCTTCATCAGTAGGGCACTTTGGGTTCCTCAAAACGTATGACCCGGAACAATGTAACTTCTTTTGGAAGGGACTCAAAAGGACAATTCAACGGATGGTGGTTGACGATGATACTTTCCAGGTCAACAAGGGTGAAATGACCCTCCTTTCGGGACTGCTTGAACCCTTGCCCATCCCTCCACGGATTTGGACAACTATTTCTATGGATTTCCTAGAAGCGCTCAAGTGGTATAGTACCACATCTCAAAGGACACCGTATGAAGCAGTCTCTGGATAGGCACCACCAGTTCTTCTTCCATACACCTTCAGTAGCTCCCTAGTTCAGGCAATTGACTCGATTCTTCGAAACCGTGATCAACTTCTTCTCATTCTACAGGACAATTTTCACATGGCAAGAATTCGACTGAAACAACAAGCCGATCAACACCGTTCTGAGCACACTTTTCACATCGTTGATATGGTTCTTCTTCATCTACAGCCTTCCATGCAATCCTCCCTGAAACTCCAAAGGCGTCAGTGGCTCGGAATGCAACCCGAGAACGCTCCAGGGGACCCACTCCTTCAGATTCTACATCAATTTCCACATCTAAAGCTTTGAGGACAAAGCTTTTTCTAAGGGAGAGGAGATGTTAGGAACCCATGTCTTTACTTTGTTAGTATATTGTTGTTGGACACATATGCTTTGTAAGTCGTCCCGTAGTATTTGTTGATCCATAGTTTATATTAGCCCATAGTATTGACCCATAGTATTGGATGCATATGCTTTGTAAGTCGTCCCATAGTATTATATGTCCCATGGTTTTGACTCATAGTATTGGCGCCTAGACTTAGCCCATGGTTTGTATTGACACATAGTATTGACCCATGGTATTGGCACCTAGACTTAGTATATAAGTGTGTGTTGAGGCCTATGAAGGCACCGTGAAGTTAATTGTATTGAGCTTGCTCAAAGGAGGTTGCCCCCTCGAAGTGGCCCGTGATCAATATAAAAGTGATTCTGAGTTCTATTATTTATGATATCTCATGTATTTGCATTAATTAATTATTGCAGGTTCATCACAGAGCCTCCTTGCTCTTTAAATTGGTAGGAAGACCTCACATGAGCTTGAAAGCACAATTTTTTTCTCTGTTCGTACAGTCAGGTCGATTTACGACCCAAAAGAGCTGTGTCGCGGTCACTATGCATTGTTATCCATGCGCATGTAGTATGGCTTGTCAGTCGTATTTCTGTGTGGTGAAAAGGATCCTCCCTCGCTTTGCTGAAAATCTAAAATTGTGAAAATATAAATAATGTTTTGAGAAAGTACCTTATCCCATAGTGACAATGCTTTGCATGTTTATGTTTTCTAAAGACTAGTCGGATGTTTGAATTTATAATGATGAGATAGTGTTAAGTGCTAGCTAGCAACGCTCGGGCTTGTTTAATTTCAATCTTTGAGCTACTACATGGATGACTTTGTTTAAATGCTCCTCTTCATTATTTTTGTCTTGGAAATATTAGTTTTAATTGAAATCTAACACTTGTGTATACTCAAGTTCTATTAAGCACCATAAATTTGAATGTTGTGTTGACTCACTAACAATGTGTTTCTCATAAACTTGTAAACTTCTCATTTGTGCTCTACTCGTCATTGCAGGTTTGAAATGCACAGGAGATCTTCCAGACACAAGGCTAAGCTTTCCGAGTCAGATTCAGGCGTAGAAATATTGTTGGATACCTCGCTTGAGACAATGATTGGTGATACAAAAGATGTCACATGAGTAACCCCGGGAATCGCCCCAGAGTTCCAGTGGGGTGAGTTATTCAGATTTATCAGTGAGCAGAATTACCCTGACGCAACCTTAGAAGAAATCATGGTCTATTTGAACATCAAGAAGTATGGCCTTCACAAGGCAGTAACTCATCCCGAGCTATTCCCATGCTCGGAAGTTATTGGCTGGATAATTCCCCATGTAAAAATGGACACGAGATTCATTATGATAACATTGGGATGAGTCTCACGTCCTTTGTTCCAGAGCATATCATGGCTACCTACAAGTTACCCCAAGCAAGGGCTTGGCTGAACAATGATTGGATAGAAAAGAAAACAATAGACCCTTTGGAATCACTAGGAAGATGATAATAATTGAAAGGAAAATAAGGCAAAGAGGCAACGGAGAGTATGAAAGTATGCTTTTAAGGACTCCTTACAGATTCATCGCCTTAATGCTGAGTTGAATTTTCAGCATGCCAAATGGAAATGTATTCAATCTTGGTTGGGTGTTGGTGATGGTCCATGTAGCTACGCATGGTACAATCTTCAAATGGGCCGACATAATCTCAGACAGCATGACCTCACTTTTAACTGCTTCCCAAGGAGGACCTTCCCAGAAGAAAGTTGATTTCTTCATGTCTTCGTATTTGATAGAGTGCTTATTAAGCAAGCATTCTTTTCTTGATCTGGGATGAGTCTGGAACAGAAAGGAGTCCCTTGTCTTTGTAGATTATCAACTCACATGGGAAAACAAATATGCAAATCACTACACACAGATTTGCGAAAATTTCATCATGCCCCTGTATCAGCTCATCTTTAAAGAAGAGCCAAATTGTTTGTCAAAAAATGCCATGCCTATCATAGAAGAATTTGGAGACTATTACTTCTCCTCCGAGGGAACCTATATCAGAATGAGTGGAGGAACTAAGCCTCCCTTTTTTTTTCCTCGGTATGTCATGGACTTTGTAGTACACAAAGAAGCTGTAAGGCAGCTCTTCACGAGTGGACTCGATAAGGTTCTCAGTGATAAGAATAAAGGTCTCTACCCACCAATGCCCTTTACTATTGGTGCATATAGTCTCCAGAAAGAAAATGAGGGTGAGACCTTTGCTAAGGACTTAGAAGCTTTTCGTTTTAGCACAAATTTTTGTAGCAGTCATGATCCTAGCAGAAAAGTCACTGAGCACTGCACCTCTGTCAAAGCCACCTTTGATTATGCGCATCTTTGGGACAAGGATGAAGAATTTTTCTGGAGTTCCAAGAACATGACTGAGTTGGGAAAGCATTACCACCCTAAAAGCGGAGCAAGTTCTAGCCCCAGACCTGTTGGATTGATCCAAAAGGAATAGGAGGAAGTGGCATTGCAATCAGAGGAATCCGAAAGGAAGAAGAGGGAAGAAGCCAACAGGATCCAAGAAGAATAAAATAAAAGAATTCGGAAGGAGCTAGAGGCAAAGCAGCAGCGAGATGCAGAATCTGCTAGAGCTCAGTAGGCGCAAGCAGCAAAAGTGCAGAAAGATGAAGAGGAAAGAATTCGAAAGGAAGAGGCTGCCAGATTGCAGTAAGAAGAGGCTGAAAGAATCAAAAGGGAGGAGGCCGAAAAGTTGTAGGAGATAAGAGAGAAGGCAGGGCAAGAGGCAACAGAACTAGCAGGACAAGCAGAGAAGCAAGCAAGAGAGGAAGCAGAAGAGTCTAAGAGAGTTGTGTAACAAGGAATGTCTAGACCACAAGCCATGGACATGGATCTATCAACAATAAACCAATCAGGGATAGCTAATGAAGGGGTTGTCACAATTGAAGAGCTCGCACTCACCCCATACACTCCTTCAAAGCAGTGCCAAGTGGCCAACCTAGATTCCGTCTTTTTCGATAAAAGGAAGAAGGTTATTGTAGAAATATCAAAGAAGAAGATGAAAATTGGAGAGGGACGATTTGAAATCAGAGTATCAGAAACCCCGCTTTTTAAAGGGACCGACAGCGACCCTGTGTTCACAGCAGCATGTAGTGTGGCTTCGGCTTAGGCAAGTAAAGATAATGTAGACCATCTGGTGGAAGAAGCAAGGAAGTACAAGGAAAAATGTTTCAAAGTAAAGAGTAACATGCAGAAGGAGGTGTTAGAAGGAAATGAGTTAAGTTTAAAGTACAAAGAGCTTCAAGAAGAAAAGAAAGAAATAGCTTTGCAAATTCTACAGCTTGAATGTGAAAAGAGTGCACTAGAGGTACAGTTGGAAATCTTCGAAAGAGAGAAGAAAGACCTAGAAGCTGGCGTAGGAGAATTGGAGAATCATGGAGCCAACATCATGCAGCAAATTGAATTCTTTAAGCCTCAATTTGAAAGGCTGACGCAAGAAAAAGAGCAACTATTATAACAGCTCGAGGTTACAAATGAGAGGAAGCAGGATCTAAGCGCGTTCCACGAGCAAGCCTGCGACATACGAGGAAAGATTTATCAATCGCTAGTGTTGATCGCAGAGGAGGTCTGCAGGGTAAAAGGAATGATAATGAGGATGATATCCATTGAAGTTGAGGCATTGAAGCTGAAGAAGAGATATGTGCACCACTTGGGAGAGATGTATGAACATTTTGAATGGAGGAAAGGGAAATCTGGATTCCTGGCAAACCTACATGTTAAAACTGCTGATGAATTGGACTTGGATGTAGGAGTCCTAGAGTTTGGTAGAGGTTGTGGTGCAAAGTTAAGTGCTGAAATATGGAAAACCATCAAGAACTGTCACGCTTTATACTCAAAAATCCGGGACACCCATGATAAATGTCACATGGTTTTACCAAAAACTATTTATGAGTTTCCCGAAAGAGAGCAGCATTTGGCAGACCTGCAAGGTGACCTAGATGCAGAATCCGAATACTTGAAGAAGATAGAGGTCCTAACTCCAGAAGACCTCCACCGGTTCATTAGGAAGACTGCCATCCATGCCTACTTCCTAGAAGATATCACTCAAGTGACTCTACCGGGAGTAGTAAGCATCAAATCATATTGGCGTAAGAATGAAATAGCGTTGAGAATGATGGTTTCTGCACGGGGAAATACCATTTTGCAAGAAATCAACTAGTGGGCCAGCTATATTAAAGAAGTGGAAAAACCAGCTGAAGCGAGTAGGCCTGCTGAAGTGGATGGTTGAAGAGAAATAGAAAGACCAGTTGAAGCGGAAGGACCATCTAAGCTTTAATTTGTTTTTTTTGTAAATTTTGGAAAAAGACAGCTGGAGTTATTTTATTGTATAAATGTTTTGTAAAACAGCTGGAAATGTTTTTTGTCTCTTTAGGCACTAGAGGACAATTTTTTGTGTTTCCCTAGGGTTAGGTTTTGGGAAGAGACAAATTTTGTAAAATCTATAAATATAGAAATAGAAATGATGAGAAAGGACTTTTGGCAGGTGAAAGGAGAGACTGAATTTTGTACGTGAATTACTTTGCTACATCAATAAAGGAAGCTCCATTTTGCCTTGGAAAGCCTGCACTGCATTTTGCTTTGGAAATGTCTTGAATACTTGCCGAATTATTTCTGCGTTGTTCATACATTGACTGTAAGACCGTTCTTAACTAATCCGAATTATTTCTCTGTTATGAATGCTTTCATTTTCCTGTGCAAAATTTATGTGTTAAATGAGTAATGGAATGTTTATCTTTGTCAAAGCTATCTTTGATAATCTTTTGCTTTCTGCTATAAGTGCATCTATTAATTGGAACAACTATCTATGAAATTCTTGGTTGCAATTCCAGTATATTACTCATTCTTTCAGTTTGCTCCTTGAAAGGATAGATTCAATTTGCTTAAACAGTTTTAGATCAGATTTGTTTAATTGCATGCATTTAGATTACAACACTTGCATATCATCTTAAAAAATAAAATCATAAATGGTGGATCGGGTTGCAACCGGTGAAAATAAAACAAATCTTTAAATCTTACACAATAGTCAGGCCGTTAACCGGATGGATTCACCACACCAAACGGTGGGTGATCTAATTGGGCTTACTTACCGGGGAGAATCCCTTGCTGATTGGTGCTACGATTTTCGAGGCATCAACAAGTTGTCACTTTACATAGAATTACATGATGAGCTCATGTCCCACTACACAATCAAGAGGGGAGGAACCACCCTTACTTATACATATTGACCTCGTGCTTGACGCATGTGTTAGATGCGCTTTCTCGACAAGCGTTTTTTACTACTAATGGATTTAAAATCTCAATAATCAATGCTAGTTTCAAAAATTTTGTAGCTCAGGAATGTTAACTCTCCAAAACTAATCCAGGGCACTAACTTAACCTTGGTGATATGAAATTCAAATATTGGTTATTTTTAGATTAGGCGCCAATTTTAAGGGTAGTTTGCTTAGTTTCAGGAGTGGAAGTGAAACTGGTAGTGTGTTGACTCGAAAAATATGAACCAAACAATGCAATATTATCACTACTCTACCTTTCAATTCGATGAATGTTCTAAACTAATGAAAAGTTAGAGGTTCATGTTTTTCTTTGAAACATGCAAAATTTTTTGGTAGATTTCTAATATTTAGGAACAGTTCTTCTGAAATATGGATAATGACTGATTTCAAAAATCAATGTAAACCAAACAAATATCTCACTAAAAATGAATCTAATTCTATTACACAGGGGATCTTTGTTTCTCATTTGTAGGGCCACCCGAAAGTGCAAGCAAAGAGGATACGCATATCCCTTTGAATACTTATGAATTAAATTCTTACACTTGAGATCTACTTTCTCATTCATAAGATCGCTCGAAATCCCAAGTGAAGAGGATACAGTAGCTCGAGAACTGTATGCAAAAAATGAAATATACTATGTTACAACTGAGATCCACTTTCTCATTCACAAGATCGCCCAAAATCCCAAGTGAAGAGGATATCGTGGCTCGAAAAGAAAATGCTTGAAAAATCAAATCCTAAACTATTACAAATGAGATCCACTTTATCATTTACAAGATCTCTCGAAAACCCAAGTAAAGAGCATACGGTGGCTTAGACACAACTTATCACAAGAAAATCGAGATCTGAAGCTACAACTTTCTCAATTGTGCATAAGCATAATAAAATACTGTAGATCCAAAACAAAATTTGACTAGTTAAATTTGTATTCGGTTTTGGAGGGAAACTGTTTTCAAAATGTCTCAAAGTGTAATGTTCAATTTTTTGTTTTTCAATGCCAATATCTTTGTGAAATGTGTTCAAATGATCTTTTCATATGTCATAATTGATATTTGGTTTCATTTTTCAGATAAGCAAGTGTATGAGATTCAAAAATTAAGGGGCCTTAAGGTTCTTTAAACAAATGTTAACTGTTTTTTCAATTTTCACTCTTTGCAAACTATGAAATGAATCAAAATTATTTAGGGATCAAACCTAATCATATCAAATCATGGATCTAAAAGTAAAATATGACCTCAAGCAATCAAATCTACAACAAATTGTAAGAAAATTTGAAAAAAATGTCAATTTAGGCCATCGTTAAAGGTTTTGGGAGGGAAATTACAAATTTAAAGATATTAAACCAAATCCTCCCAATTTTTTTCCAAATTAGTGGTATATTGATCCTAAAAAATTTTAAAATCCATAAGAAGGTCTACAAGTACAAAAATGAAGCTTCAAAGTAGCCCTAAAACAGTGAAATCTCAAAATTAGTTGACAATTCTTGCAAATTTGAATAAAAAAAGCTCTAAAAATATTTAAAAATATTCCAAATATTTAGCTAAATAGGGTCCAAGTAAGGTCCAAACTCTAATATAAGGGATTCCTCATCCAATCCAAGAAGAAAAAATCACAAAAACAGAGACAAAAATGAAGAACCAAGCTCCAAAAAAATAAAAACATTGGATGGCGCAGCCACTGAAAACATAACAGAGCATTGTTGGGAGGGTGACACACCTTTCACACATGCAAGGTGCATTGGTGGCACTCCTTTCTAGTGTAAAGGGTGTGTCTTTTGACCATCAATGCTCTGTATGCACACATAGAGTGCGCTGGCCCTGCAAATCAAGGAAGACAGAGATCTAAGGTTTATTTTCAATATGTTTGGTTGTTTAAGAGATGATTAAGGCTGGGTTTGATATTCTAAGGTTATTTAAGCCTAGAAAACAGGTTCTATAAGATTTTAAGTCAATATTTAAGCAAATTTGTAAGATTTAAACACCAAAATTTTGAATAAATTTTCAAATAAACCTAGCAGTGGAGTCGTCAATCTGATAATAGTGTTTAAGGTAGGGATGTGTCTACACTTAATTGACTATCTTACTATGAAGTAGGTGAAGTTTCAATGTCAGAAATGAACAATTATCTAACATTTCCTCACTAAGTTTTTTGGACCCAAAATCCGATGGCATATATGTCAGATTTTCTACATCTTGCTGTCGGCCATTCAACAATCTCCATTTTTTTTAAACGTCAGTCTAATTCATGCTAAAATCCAACGGTAGGAATTCCCGTCGGATATACGACACATACCACCGATGGCCAGGAAGTTCGTTATCCAACAGTCAACACTTAATTTAAAGTCGGATATCTTAGATGTGGACGTTCAATGCAAAAATGCCTGCCATCCAACGTTCTTAGCCGTCGGTGGTATGGCAGGAACGTTAGATACCATAGCTTGTTGAAGTCGGATATCCGACGACAATAGAATGTAAAAATGGAAGCCATTTGATGTTCTTAGCCGTCGGTGGTATGGCAGGAACATCGGATACCTTAGCCTATTGAAGTCGGATAACTGACGACATCACAATGCAAAAATGCCTACCATCTGACGTTCTTAGTCGTCGATGGTATGGTAGGAATGTTGGATACCATAGCCCGTTGAAGTCGGATATCCAATGATAGCAGAATGTGAAAATAGAAGCCATCTGACGTTCTTATCCATTGGTGGAATGGAAGGAACGTCGGATACCTTAGCCCGTTGAAGTCAGATAACCGACGACATCACAATGCAAAAATTCCTGCCATCCGATGTTCTTATCCGTCGGTGGTATGGAAGGAACGTCGGATACCATAGCCCGTTGAAGTCGGATAGCCGACGACAGTAGAATGTGAAAATGGAAGCCATCCGATGTTCTTAGCTGTCGGTGGTATGGCAGGAACGTCGGATACCTTAGCCCGTTGAAGTCAGATAACCGACGACATCACAATGCAAAAATCACTATCATTCAATGCTCTTAGCTGTCAGTGGTATGGCAGGAACGTAATATACCTTATCCCATTGAAGTCGGATAATCGACGATAGCAGAATGTAAAAATGGAAACCATTCATCGTTCTTAGCCGTCAGTGGTATGGAAAGAATGTCGGATGGATTAGAAATGGAAGTCGGATATCTGACGTCATTATGGAATTTAAAAAAAATAGTATTATGTTGTGATCAAATTTGTAGGGTGGGTCTTATTAATTAGATATTTTCTGGACAATTAGTTAGAGATTGTTGTTTGCACGAAGGTCTCATAAAAGTCTAGGCAGGAGGTAGACCTTGTGGGTGATTCAAAGTTGACTCTTCATCCTCGTCATTTGACATCTATACGAGTCTGGTTGCAGTTACCTCTAATTCAGTCACTTCATCCTATGTGAAGGTCATGCTCTTCAGGAAGTTCATATGATAGGGGGAGTAGCTGAATCAAATGAAATAAAAGCAACTTGATAATTGGAGGATTTTCTTTTATGAATTTACTAGATATAATTGACAAGTATGAGTTCAAAAAATATGGCACAAATTATATTCATCAATTGGTATTGAGTGATTGGTAGCATCCATGGTAGTAAGCTATGCCTTATGGAAAAAATAGTAGCATTCCTCTCAACTCTAATGTGAAAATTGTGGATGAGTGAGCATATACATGGAAGCCTTAAAATTGTTCAAATAATGAAGAATGTTGAAGGATACAGTGGACAAACTCGGGATTGCTAGAAGTTATCGATGCAAGGAATACATGGTTAAATTGAATATTACACATCTCTAAGTGCTCAGCATGCTAGAACAGAATTGGATAAGGTCAAATTATTTTTTGGTAAGGATAAAGTGGACAAGCTCGGGCTTGTTACTCTTGGCAAAAGGAAGCTTCATTGAAGCAATGTACTGGATATTGTTGAAGAGAATATCCTTTCAGCTTGATTTGACAAGAAGTATGATTGAGAAATGATATGATTGATAGGGGGAGTATGGAATGATGATGCATGCTTACCTTTTATGAATTTACTAGACAAAACCTTGTTGAAGTTTGAAGTAGCATAAGGGGGATCATTTTAGCATGAAAAAACCAGCAGCAAATTTTTTATGAAGATGGCAAGGTACAAGGATAATTTACAAGACACAATATCAAGCTCAGTCAATAGGTAGAGTAGTTGAAGCAAATGAACTTTGACTTCATTTTCTTCAACTACCCCCCCTATCATACGAACTTCTCCCACCGTATCCAAGTCTTACCTTGATTTCAAGAGGCGACTGTGAAGACGAACTGTCATAAAACATCGTTTCATATATATCTGGTTTTCTCAAAACTCTAGAATGAACATAAAGAGGATTTCCATGGTAATATATTCCATCCAAACCTATCAAGTGAACTTTTAGGTCAGTAATATTGTTATCTCCAAAATTTGGCAGCTCTTTAGCCATTTTCACCCTGTAAATTGAAGGATTCTTGCAAACACAAACCACTATGTTACGTGAACTTCTTTCAGGGATTTGTTACATTTGCTTCTAAGATCTTTCATCGCTTTGTTACAAGAATATTACTGACCTAAAAGTACACTTGATAGGTTTGGATGGAACAGATTACCGTGGAAATCCTCTTTATGTTTATTCTCGAGTGACTCAATATTAACAATCCCCATTATCACAAGGGGATACATAAAGTTAACAAAGGAAAATAAAGAAAACATATAAAGGGATACGTAAAGTTGACAAAGGAAAATAAAGAAAACATATAATTTGCATCGAAAAAATAACAGGGTACGAACTGAATTGAGGAGATTTGAACCTATGACCAAGGTATAGTCCCAAGGCTACCACCTTCAAGCTTGACCTTATCAATCAATTCCCATTGCCATTTCCTCTCATACGACATCTCACAACCATTTCTCTCAACACCCATTACTCTTCATTCATTCTACATGCATTTCACTATGCAACCATCTCAGATTCTCACTACGTTTTCCCTCAATTAGTTTCTCAATTCAATATGACCCATGCCCGTCGTCCAAGGAGTGTTTCCAGCGGTCTTGAGTTTCATCCTGGCAACGGTGATGATTCATGGAATTATGTTTCCCTTTAGTTGCAACATGGAAAAATCATAGTTCATTGCGAAGGTTTATCTGACAAATGTGATGGTTTAGGTTCTGTTACCCCAGACAAATTCCTCAAAGTGTCCCTGAACGACACCAGGGTTATGGAACCCAAACCATCACATTTGTCAGACAAACCTTCATAGTGAACTTTGATTTTGTCATATTGTAGCCGAAGGGAAACATAATACCATAAATCGTCACTGTTGCTAGGCTGGAACTCAAGACCACTGGCAACACTCCTCGGACGGCGGGCGTGGGTCATGTTGAATTGAGAAACTAATTGAGGGAAAACACAGTGATAATTTGAGACAGTTGCATAGTAAAATGTGTGACAATCCTCACAGCAGATCTAAAAGATGATGTATCTCACAAGAGAATAATTATGATTAAGCAAGAAAATAGAAGAAGAGTGATACATGCAGTATAATGAGCAACAGAATAATATGGTACAGTAGAACTCAGATAGAAGCAATAATACTTCGGTCATACTAAATTATTAATCACAAATGGACATATAAATAATACAATGCATGAGGAATTCGAATGCCTAAGGTGGCAATTCGAATTAGCCTTCATGGAGTGATCAAAGGATCACTGGAGTGTCATTGAAGCACAACTAGGTTTCCTCATGATCATCGGAGTGCAACTGGAAGTCTTCATCATCATCAGTGGAGTCATCAATGTTCAAGTAACTGTCAACCATCAGTCAAACTAACTCTGGTAGGTGTAACTCAGTGTAACTAAGTGTAACTGAGTGTAACTGAGTGTAACTGAGTGTAACTCAATGTAACTAAGAGTAACTGAGTGTAACTGACTGTAACTGAGTGTAACTGACTGTAACTGAGTGTAACTGAGTGTGACTAAGTGACAACTGGACTGGTAGGTGAAGAAGGGCGAGTTGCTCCCTAACATCAAGGAAGAAGGGCGCATTAAGCAATTGGAGGGCTAAAACTGAATAGTGAGAAGCTCCTGGGGGCTGGCTAACTGAGGGCTAGGTGCTGGACTGATGACTGGGATGCATGCAAACCCTAGAATGCATGCAAACCCTAAAAGGTGCATGCATGACTGAAAATGTAAATGATCAAAATACTGGTGGGACTAGGATGGAGTATAGGAATATCCTAACACCCCCCCTTAATCCATCCTGGGCCCTGGTAACTAAGACCAAAGGTCACCCAATACAATGAATAATAACAATCAATAAACCAAGGAAGTGGGAAAATTTCATGGGAAACATAACCCCTCCTCAAAAAATAGACTGTAAGGCACACATAAAAAATAAAAGCTCCAAACTCAAGCATGTGTGATGCTTGGTCATATGTCTGGAGGTATCTTCTTCTTGGGAAGAAGTGGATCATGCTCAAAAAGCATGTGCTTGTACTTGCTCTTCAGATCGAATGTGATGAGAACAAATCCAACAGTATTAGAATGATCCTTGAACCTGTGATTCGAATTAGCTGAGGTAGGATCAAATTTTTGAATGTGCATATAGTCCTTTGTCTTCTCCTTCGAACCACCATGGGTGATATTATGCCAAAAAGAACTATTACATGTTTGCTTGAAATCAAAATCAGATTTAAGACTTTCAAAACAGTTTCTTGAGATCTCCTTTGAACCAGCAGGGGTGAGATCAAAACTATCATATGCATGAGAAATTTTCCCAAGCAGTAATTGCTTAGAACCCAAATTAGATACAAGACTTGAATCATGGCTTCTTGAGATCTCCTTTGAACCATGAGAGGTGAGATCAAAACTAGTAGATGCATGAGAAATTATCCCAAGCGAATGGCAATGGCCATATTCTTCAATGACCTTCTGAAAGCATGAATTTATGATCATATAGTAGTATAAAAGAGATGTTTACTGAAGAGGAGCGAATGCATTACCTCCATTAGCTGATTTGACGTCTGAAATAATCATGTGATCATGATGCAAACCAACAGACTCTGGTGCAAGAGAGGATTTAGGACCTTCTGAAATATCTAGTGTGTGAGCTGGCACAGAAAGAGAAGAAAGTTTGAGCATGAGTGGAGAATCTGCAAGTTCTTTGTCAACAACTTCAATATGAGATGATACTGGTTCATGATCTGAGAGATCATCAAGGGGAGCGAATGCAACATGATCTGAGAGACCATCAGGAGGAGCGAATGCACCATGATCTGAGAGACCATCAAGTGGAGCGAAGGCATCACCTTTCTTGCTTTTGAAGGGATTTGGACCAAAACCATCATTCTTTTTGCCGAATCTTTCATCCAGATGAGCCCATAACTCTTTTGGAGTTTCAATATCAATGATGGTCGAGTACAATATGTAATCAGTCATAGCAAGCATCATTCTTCCAATGTGCATGTCACCTTTATTCAACCATTTAATCTTCTTTGTAGAGGATTCGAACTCTCTTTCAAAATAGCAATCAAAGAGATCATGGCTCTTTAAATATGCTATCATTTTCGGTTTCCATTCAACATAGTTGAGTCGAGAAAGAGGAGGGATTTCTTCTAAATTCATTGATGATGTAGAGGACCTGCAAAAACAATATAGAATCACTGCAACTGCTACTGCTGCAAAAATGCAGATTCTACTGCAACTGGTGCACTCGAAATCTTGGTAATAACCTGCAAAAAAAAACTCTCAAGAATAGAGATAAACAATACTCTCAACATGCTCTGATACCATGTGAAAATCCTCATAGCAGATCTAAGAGATGATGTATCTCACAAGAGAATAATTATGATTAAGCAAGAAAATAGAAGAAGAGTGATACATGCAGTATAATGAGCAACAGAATAATATGGTACAGTAGAACTCAGATAGAAGCAATAATACTTCGGTCATACTAAATTATTAATCACAAATGGACATATAAATAATACAATGCATGAGGAATTCGAATGCCTAAGGTGGCAATTCGAATTAGCCTTCATGGAGTGATGAAAGGATCACTGGAGTGTCATCGGAGCACAACTAGGTGTCCTCATGATCATCGGAGCGCAACTGGAAGTCTTCATCATCATCAGTGGAGTCATCAATGCTCAAGTAACTTTCAACCATCAGTCAAACTAACTCTGGTAGGTGTAACTCAGTGTAACTAAGTGTAACTGAGTGTAACTCAATGTAACTAAGAGTAACTGAGTGTAACTGACTGTAATTGAGTGTAACTGAGTGTAACTGAGTGTGACTGAGTGACAACTGGACTGGTAGGTGAAGAAGGGCGAGTTTCTCCCTAACATCAAGGAAGAAGGGCGCATTAAGCAATTGGAGGGCTAAAACTGAATAGTGAGAAGCTCCTGGGGGCTGGCTAACTAAGGGCTAGGTGCTGGACTGATGACTGGGATGCATGCAAACCCTAGAATGCATGCAAACCCTAAAAGGTGCATGCATGACTGAAAATGTAAATGATCAAAATACTGGTGGGACTAGGATGGAGTATAGGAATATCCTAACAAAATGCATGCATAATGAATCAAGATTGAAGGTGGTATCCTATCGTCTCCCACTGTGAAATGCATGCAGAATTAATCAAGCTGCTTGAAGGTGGTATCCCATTGTTAGCTGCACTTTAAACTTGAAGGTGGTAGCCTTGGGACTAGATATAGGTCGCAGGTTTGAATCTCCTCAGTTCAGTTCATACCCTGTTATTTTTTCGATGCAAATTATATGTTTTATTTAATTTCCTGTTTTCTTTAATTCCCTGGCATAAGAGGAGACATTATGGGCAAGTTGCAGCCCTAAAAAATGAAGTACATTGATAACAAGCAGCATGTTTCTAATTGTTCTTGGTGTATGCTAGATTAGTTGCAAATATCATGCTTCAGAAGCCAGGCTCCAATGGTAAATATACCATTTTGGAAGGGTTTGATGTGAGGTTAAGGATATTGATTCCAAGGAAATTAAAGAGAAAGTTTTTGATATTGATTCCAGTGCATCATTTACTGTTGTAGTCCCAAGGTTCATGTGGTTATCATGGACACATTACATAATATAAGCAAACATACACAATGAGATAGATACAAGAGACGAAACAGATAGAGAGAACACAAGCCTTTATATTAGCCAACAAGAGTAGAATATAGTCATAGAACCAATCTTAACTAGTACATCGGCTCACCAGCCTATATATATATATATATGCAAATACAGTTACATAACAGTCTGTCGGTTTATCCAACCGACCTGACCTATACTAGTCGACACGACCTATCGACATGTGCTGTAGAGTGGTCGGGCGGAGGGCTTAGTCGACAAGCCGACCTAGGCCCCTCCAACATCTCCCCCACCTCAAAATCTTTCTTCGTCCCGAAGAAATGGAGAGATCAAAATTTCAAAAAAAAGAGTTATAGAGACGATTATACAAAGGAATGCTGGAATCAATAGCATCAGGTATCTGGAGACAGGCTTCAAGAATAACTTCAGCAGAGACAGAGAGGTGGTGCTAGAACTCTTCCCAAGTTCGTAGCAGATTCTGGATGTCTACGGTCAGAGTTGTAAGTTTCGACAACTTTTCCATCTTTTCATGAGTGAATGTAGCCTGTAAGTGTATCATGTTGGGGCCAAACGTGTTAATTGTTCTTTCTACAGCAGCAAGTAACTGATGAAATCAGGGCTGAATTTCTCCAAGTTTGATGAGGCCTCCTCGGGCTTGGGACATCCACTGAACTTCTTGTTTCTCTAGTTTATCCAATCTCTTGTTTTCCATGATGATCTAGCTATCAACTTTTTTGATAAGGGATTCATCTGTATTCGAGCGCTAGTGCTGAAGCTTTGCTTAGCAATGTTCTTGTTTTCTGAAGATCTTCGTAGACGTCGCCATAATATACATACCAATTGTTCAGAACTGTTGTAATTCTTTTTGCTTGATCATCGTACTGCTTGAGTACTTTGAGAGCTTCTGAAAAGGCTGTAAACTGATTTGTCATGAGGGAAGCTACCTCGACAACTTGATCCTATTGTTTCTTGAGAAGCTCAGATTGTAGCATCGACATGACAGACTCAAATAAGTGGTATGCTTAATCAAGAGGTGATGTCGTGTCTGAACTAGCTGGGAGCATGATAACTTGCTATGCTAAATTTTAACATTTAGCGAGGAATGTAGTCTTTTCTTCCTGAAGCTGCAGTATATGTTCCTCTAACTCATGTCGGCGGTACTTTTGCACTCTGAAGACTGCGTCTTCAAGTAGATCAATTTCTTCTTGGGACGCCAACTGTGGTTGGTAGCTTGTAGCAACTCCAAGTTAGTCTAAGTATACTGAAAGAGTATTATCTGATTGTTTTAACTGTGTTTGCTGCATTTGCAGTTGCTGCTGCAATTCTCTTTCTTTGCGCTTCTTCTCTTTGTGCTTCCTGCAACTACTCTTTTCTTTTTCTTTGCTTGAGATTTGTTGTTCTGGGCCCTTATCTTTTCTGTCTGTTGTTGGGTTCCTGTCGATGACTTCTTGTGTGATGGAAACAACTTTTTCTACCTGAATTTGTGTATTGGGTACTGCTGCTATGATGACTGGAGTCTCATGTTCCACATCTTTGGAATTTTGTGGATTTGTTGTTGGTATGCTAGAGATTTTCACATTGCTTGTACTGATATCTGGAGTATTTGTGTGCTCTAATGGTCTTGTCATGTTAGATGTAGTTTCTTGAGTTGCGGCTGATTCCTTGGTCAGAGTAGAAGCGGATTCATCTGCTTCTGTCATGGTTTCTTCTTTGTTGTGCTACTGTGTAACTGGACTAGACTTGGATCCGTCGACAGGGGGACTCGACTGGTTTATTGGGAGTGATGGTAGGTCGAAAGATGTCGGAAATGGACTCGATGGAATGGTACTGTCGAGAGGATCCAAACTAACTAGATTAGAATTAATTGTAGAATCGACATGGGAACTCATGGCTTGGGGATTTTCCCTTCGAACGATATTTGATTGAGGTGGATTCATTTGTTGTGGTAGTGTATTGACTTGAAGAGGGGTATAGATGCCTATTTGTTGTGCATACACTAGACCTGATGGGTGAGGATTTCTTATATGATGGGTTTTCATGTGATTGACAAGTTCTGGAATTGATGATGGTAAAGGTAAAATTCTGGTTTGAATGGCGTCGGGGGGAGCTAAGTTAACTGGGATAGGAGACAGAGAGGAAAAAACTGGTTGTTGGATGACCATCTCGCGCTAGTTGGGACAAAGTATCAGAATGTTTGCAATGAATGTATTCAAAGCATTGTCTGTTGGGTTGGGAGGAGTAGGTAATGCTAATAGGATGCTTTCTTCTTCTACTACAGTTGGGGAAGAAGGAGGGGACTGGATAGTTAGGTCGATATCAGGTTCGACTGAAATTTTGGGTTTTTTAACAATAATTTGGGACGATGGATACTTATCTGTTTCTAAAAAATTTCTGAATTGATCTTCGACTGGTAGTTTGTTCTTGGTTATATCTTCAAGGATTTAGGTAGCAGTGTCATATAGATCGATCTCATCTGCTTTCGTAGGCTCTTTAAATGTTACTTGTCTTTTCCCTTTTCCTTTGGTCGATGCTACTCGGTTCTGTCGAGCTAAAATGATTTCGGTTGCTATCTTCTGTATATTAGCATCTGTCAGAAGATGTTCTGGGTTGTCGGACTCTGTGCTGCTATCCGAATGCTCTCCGGACTTTGATGATTCTGTGTGAGGAGTCTGGGTAAGTGCTAACACCTTAGGGTTAGGTGTCAGCTCGGGTTGATAGTTGAAAGTGTTCATGTACAACCGACTTTCGTATGCTTCTTCTTGTTCCATATCAGAGAGAGGCTCAACATATTTGAAGTTGATTTTCCTTGCTTGTGCCGGGATGGGTAATACTTCATTAGAATGGTGGCTTAACTCTGTGAAAATTTCACCTACTAAAGGGTAATAGTCGAGCCATTTTGCTAGACCTGCTGCTCCCTCCTTGTACCATACTGCTGTGTCATCCAAAGATAGTTGGATGTGCGTTTTTGCGGCAGGATTTGATGAACATTCTGTGGTACCCTCCATCTTTTTGCTATTGCTTTAAGGTCGATAAACCATGCTTCAAGACAAATTTTGATTGTTGTAGGTTCATATCAGCTTGCTCCAGGTGCAAAGCAACGGAAATTTTCCATAAGGACAAGTCGGTCTTAAGAAAAATCCTTGTTTCCTTTTGGTCGAAGGTGGGTCATAGCAATCCAAATGAGTACAGATGGGTAGCGGATGCTAGCTCCCTCCTCCTAGAATTTATGGCATGTATATTTAAGAATATCATCCAGGAAGTCTTCCCAGTTGTATACTTTGCCATTTAGGGCCATATTCTTGACAACTTCTAACATGTCGGGCTTCAAATCTGATCCCCTGCCTATCCGTGAAAGTGCATGTGTACAATCTTGGCAGCGCTTTTGTAATTGCCAAAAACAATCTGGCTCACGACTATACCTCATGAATTCTTTCCAGCAAGAGAATCAATGAACTCGTCAATCAAGTCTACGCCTGAACTTGTTGGTACAGCGTCTCCTTTGTGTGAAAGGCCAATTATTTTGTGGATTATTTCACCATTGATGTCGACCGGGACATAGAAATAAAGCTTGCCATTGTGATACCTGCTAACGATGAATTGTGCAATGACTTCTTTCAATCCTCCAAAATTATCCAACAAAGTTGTCTTCAAGTAATGCAGAATTGTAGTTGTCTACAAACACCGTGCTTCCTCCCTCCAGTGACCATCTGACTCCTTCCCCCAATCTTCAATGCTCTTCCATGCTTTCTTCCAAGTGGGTTCTATCGCCTTGGCATTCCGAATCATCTGCAGTCTTGTTTCTAATGGTGTTTTTTCTTTCTCTAGTTCTCTAACTGATGTCGCAGTGGCTTTAGTGGTTGTTAGAGTTTTTATGGGAGCCATGGTGGATTCAGGGTTCAAGAATGTGAAATTGGCTTCAGCGGAGTCAGGGAATTCTGTTTCTTGGATTTCAAGTTCTTGGAAAAAGAGTAGCCAAGAATCCCCGAGCTCTAGATTTATGGTGGAGTTACTCAGAATGGGTGAATGAGACGTAGAGGCCCGTATTAATGGTTGATTTGATGGGGTTATTAAATTAGACTGACTAGATATCAACGCTTCGTCAGATGCATTACTTCTAGCGTTGAGGGTATCTTTAGCCTTTATTTCTTTGTCATCATGGCACTGCGATACCTCGTTCGATGTGTCATGTCGACAGGATTCTCTACTTGAGTTTGGTCGGTTCAAGCTCCAATGCTTCTATCGTGCCTGATTTTCCTTTGCAAATCATCGATGTTCTTGTCGATTCCTATAATATCGATGGTTGTGCGCTGGACTTCTTTCTCTGCTTTTTCCATCCTTCTTCTACAATTCTCTCGTCATTCTGCTTTTACCTGCTCTACTGCATTTTCTTGATTGCTTATAGTATTCTCATTCGGTTATTTCTAAGCGTTTTCTCTCTTTTGTTATTTAAACATTTTTTTTTTGAATATTCATGATTTATACCTTTTAAGTCAGGCGCCATTTACCGCTTTCTTGAAAATATTTCCTTGTAGCATTTTCAATCGAACTGATCCATTAGGATTTAACATTTCGATGATATAGGGTCCCATCCATTCTGTATGCATCTTTTTCGGCTTCCCTTTTACTCGGCTATTATAAAGGAGTGCTAAATCTCCGACTGATAGATTTTTCTGCTTGATATTTCTATCATGCCATGCTTTTTGTTGTCATTTTTGCACTCGCTGATATTCTATCGCTAGCTGTTGACTTTCATCCAGCTTCGATAGTTGGAGTATCCGTTCTTGTCGAGTATCTTCGACGTCGATATGTAAAGTTGTTGCAATGGTTGGTACCTGTCGTCGAAAGTATAATGGGACGACTGCTTCTTGTCCATAGATAAGTGAGAATGGTGTCTGACCTATCGTTCTTTTGTATGTTGTTCTATATGCCCAGAGCACAGCAGGTATTTTGTCATCCTGGTCATCTTTCTCTATGTTGCATATTTTCGTTAGTCCTTTTGTGAGTGTTTTCTTGAACGATTCTACGGCGCCATTCGAATGAGGATGGTACGCTGTGCTTATTCTATGATCAACTGCAAATTCCTTAGTCATTGCTTCAATGGTTTTACATACAAAGTGCGTACCTTGGTCACTTATCAGTGTTATGGGGCATCCAAAACGCATTATGATGTTTTCATAATTAAACTTAGCGGCAATTTCGCTTGAACATGTTTCAGCTAGTTCTGCTTCTGCCCACTTTGTAACATATTCAACAATAGTGATAATATATCAAGCACCTGTCCTTCTCCCCACTACTGGAAATGGTCCAATAAAATTGATAGCCCAAATTTCAAATGTTCAGCTAGGGTTAATTGGGACTAATGGCATTTCTGTTCTTAGTAGTGGTCGACCCGTGCGCTGACATTTATTACACTTAGATACAAAATCTCGACAGTCTTTATGAACTGTCGACCACCAAAGTCTTTCCTGCGGGATTTTTCTAGTTGTTATGTCTGCATGATAATGTCCTCCCACTGGTCTAGCATGGGCTTCTTTAAGTATATCCTGTCATTCATGCTCAAGTCCACATCGATGTAATATATCATCCAAGCCAAGTTTGTAGAGGAATCCATTGATCAAAGTGTAGGGGGCTGCTTTCATTGCTAAGATCCTCCTCTTTTTCTCAGTCATTCCTTCAGGAGCTTTCCCATCCTTGAGAAATTGTGCAATTTCCACAAGTTCTGAAGGGACTGCTTCAATACGAAACAAGTGTGCATCTGGTAATTCATCTTCAATTCCTATCGGTTCTTCTCCTGTGTCGACTCTCAATAGGTGGTCAGGTCCAACATTAACTTTCCATGGTCGAATGATTACATCGAATTCAAATTCTTGAAACAGTAATAGCCAGCGGCATAACCTTCCATGATGTAATGGTTTATTGACTAAATATTTTAAAGCTTGGTGATCTGTGTAAAATAAAAAAGGGTTAGCCAATAAATAATGATAGTCTTTCTGAAGTACGAATACCATACCTAATGCTTCCCTTTCAGTCGTGGAATAATTTCTTTCAGCTTTATTCAATTTCCGACTGCTGAATGCGTTAGGGTAATCCATGCCATCTTCTTCAAGTTGTGTTTGAATGACGCCCACTGCTATTCTAGATGCGTCAATATGTACATGAAATTTCTTTGACCAATCTAGGAATCGGATAATGGATGCTTCGACCATTTTTATTTTCAATGTGTTGAATGAATTGTCACATTCTTTCATCCACCTATAATCTCAATCATCTTTTAGCAATTCTTCAAGAGGATAAGACATATCGGAATAATGTCTGACAAACTTCCTGTAATATCTGGTATGAATCAACAAGATTCATACTTTTTTTTGATTAAGTGGAGGATTTAGGTCGAGGATAATTTTGATCTTCACATAATCGACCTTGATTTCTTCTTTGCAAACTACATGGCCTAGTAATATGGCGATAGGCGTCGTGAAGATGCACTTTTTAATATTCAGCGACAATTGTATCTGTCGACATCGTTCCAACATCAGTCGAAGCCACTTGCAATGATATTTCAACATTGTATAGATTGTCCAATCATCAAAGTATATAGCCATGGATTTGTAGATATATTCTTGAAATGCTTTGACGACAATTCTTGAGAAGACCGCAGGTGCATTCTTCAGACCGAAGGGCATAACTTTGTATGCGAATGACCCATATTCGCACACGAATGTTGTCTTTTTCTGATTTTCCTTCGCAATAGGCACTTGTTTGTACCCTGAGAATCCATCCATGAAAGAATAGAATTCGTGCCCTACAACTTCATTGATAATTTCATTTGCGAACGGGGTTGGAAAAGGATTTGTGAGTGTTACCTTATTCAGCTCTCGGAAGTTGACATAGATTCTCAGTCGTGTCGGATCTTGTTTCTTTGGCTGAATGACCATTGGGCTCACCCACTCGGACTGGTCGATAGGATATATGATTCCTGCTGCGAGCATACTATCGATCTCCTTTTTGACAATATCCTTATATTTGTGAGAAAGTTTGTAGGGTCTTTTCTTTACAGGTCTGGCGTCTGGTTTAATATCAATTTTCATCTCACCCATTTCTTGTACAAGTCCTTTCAAGTCTCTATAATCTCGAGCAAAGATGTCTTGAAATTCTTTGAGTATACTGGAAATTTCTGTTGTTTGTTCCTCACTCCAGTAATCGCCAATCTTTGCCATTTTCGGTCAATCGTCATTTGAAATATCTACTTCCTTTGTTTTAATCTTCGCATCCATCCATTATGGTGCACGACTATTTCTTATCTGTCTTTCACCTTCTTTGATTTGTGTGAAAGTTGGTGGAAAGTATTTTTCTGATAATCTTTCGGGTTCATCTTTTTTGACAATCTCTGTGCTAAATATTGTTCTTACGGTCTTCGACACGTTGGGATGATCCTTTCTCCATTGAAATCTTTTCCTAACTGACTTCTCTGTTTCTAGGCTCAGTCTTGTCGAATGCTGGTTTTCTGTCGACTTTATATTGTAGCAGGTGTTAGGTGGGTGCATAATCTTCTGCTTGTCTGCAAGTGTTAAACTTTCTATTGGATATAGAAATTCTTTGATGCTTTTACTTGCTTCGACCATTCTTTCATCCTGCGGAGAAAACTGGAAGTCCTTAATAAAATTTTCTTTTAAGTCTTTCCAAAAGAAGGTTTCTCCTCTTGCTTCTTCCATCTTGTACCATTTGTTAGGGAGATAATCAAGTGTTATAGGGAAGAGGTGAGGCCATTTTATTTCATCTTTATAGCCTAATTTTATCCATTCTTTTTCGCAACAGTCGATGTGAGCTTCAGGGTATTGTCCTTGTGTAAACAAGGGGATGTCAGCTTGAGTTGTCAATTTTCTTCCTCCAAACCTTTCTATTTAAGATGTTGATGCAGTATTCCAATTTTGGAGTTTCGACTGATGAGTGTCCCACCATCTCGCAGCTTGACCAGTAAATGTCTCTACCAAACTTTGTAGTCGACCTTGCTCTCCGACATGTTTTGATACCTGTTCGACATGAACATCAGGTGAATCACGTTCTTTATATCTTAGTGTCGAGCTACCGTTTTGTGCATTTCTGTCTGGAACAAGTGTTGGATATGCTCTCATTTTTCGTTCGAATATCTTCGGTGTGTAAGATACTGAGAGACACTTCTTTATTTGCTTCTTTGAGATGGCTTCCAAAGTCCAGCATTCTTTCGCATGCAAATCATAATTCTCTATTTGCCAGTCATAGAGTTCTGCATCGAAATTGTATCCGAGTGAGATAGGATCTCCGAGATGAAGTTCTCCTTGGATATTTGGCTCAATGCAATCTTCATTATTGTCTATGCGGTAACGCTGTCGAACATCATTGTCGATTTCTGTAGGTTCCGACCAAGGTTCTCCCTGAGATGGGAAGATTGGGACGATAAACTTCTTCCTGTTTCCTTTCAGCTTAATACGACTTTTGTCTAAGGAAATCGAGGCCTTCATCTTTCATCCCCATGGTCGACCAACCAATACGGGAAAAGAACTCGCATCATTCTTTGGAGTGATGATTTCGAAATCTACTTTAGTCGTGATGCCTTTAATGGAAGTTTCAACTCCTTTCCATACTCCAATCGGCTCAATTAATCTCTGATCTGTGAGCTTTAAATAGATGCCTGATTCTTGCAGTTGAGGTCAACCAAGTTGGTCCCAGGTATCACAAGTCATGATATTCACTTGGGATCCAAATTCCAGTATGACTTTCCATACATGATATCCATTTATGTCGAGGTCGACTAATGGATCAACATCATTTTTCTCTTTTTGTTTTAGTCGGAAAATGTTTTTAGTTTGTCTTTGCTCGACATGTTTATATTTTAATTTATGCAACAAGTCAATCATTTTTCCTACAACTTCCTCATTTGAAATTAATCTGAGAAATTCATTTAGAACTTCATGTCAGTTTTCTTCGACAACTTTGTGTGCTGCTAAGTCATGAAATATGTCGGATGCATCTTTGTACACAGATTTTTGTTTTATAGGATTTGGGTAATCCTTTTTATCAACAATTCTACTTATCTATGGTTTATCTTGACCAATGTAAGTGCCTTGCCTAGTTACAATTTGCATGTTTTTCGTACGAAGCACATCATTTTTTGAAATACAAGATAAAACATGAACATTCTTTTTATTATTTATCTTCTCAATCATGGTAGGGCAATCCTCTAAATAGTGATCCCCTACCCCACACTTTGTACAAAATTTAAGATCAGTTCTTTCCTTATAGGGGCATTCTTCATGCCAATGGTCCTCACTGAGACATGTGAAACATGCGCCAGGTCGACTAGATCAAATACCACAGACTCCAATACCACGTCCTTGATTCTGGTATCATCTGTGTCTATTGTAGCCGTCGTATCGCCGATCATACCGTTGTTCATTATACCTTGGGTATCTGTCATTCCTTATTTGATTGTACCAATTATTTCTTCCATCGTTTCTCTCAAATCTATCATTTGCTGTATTTCTATCGTGATACTATTCGATAGAGTTTGTCTGGTACACTGCATGATAATTTTGTCGATTTTTCAGGTTCAGATGACAATCTTCAATTGTATGTGTATTCACTTCAAAAATTTGACACCATCTTGCCTTCTTATTTTTTAGATTGTATGGAGAATCATTTGTGATATGTGAATCATACTCTTTGCACATATCGCAGAAACATCTGGATTGAATGAGTTTCACTTCTTGTCATCAATCCTCAATTCGACAAGAATCTTTGGTATGTCTTGAAGTTCGACAATTTGTACACCATAATTTCGGCCCTTTTAGTGTCATATTTCGGATATCCTGCTCCATGCTCTCAAGACGTTCGTCGACGTGTCTATCCATGGATACTAAGGGGTATTCATCAGCCATTTCAATTTCTAGGGCTACTTTTAGTGCATCTGCATATGTATTAACACTTTGTCGACGGACATGTATTCTGATTTTATTTATTAGACCAGCAACAAACCGTTTGATTAATAGTTTTTCTTCAATTTCGTAGTCTAATTTGCTTAGGAGGTCTTTGAACCTCTTGTCATACTCCTTGACAGTTTTTGTCGACTTTTGGACTATCATCTTCAGTCTTTCTACCACCAGGTATGTCGCATCTTCAATCATAAAGAAGGCCAAAATGCTTTGTTTTATTTGTGCTTTTGTTGCATTTGGTGACTTTGCTATGTGCCCCATATACCATGTCAGTGCTCTTTTTCTTAACGAACCAACAAATTGAGCAACTTGTCTTTCTTCACTGGTGATTTGATTGGCTGTCCATATTGCTTCACACACAAACCAGTGTCTTCTTGGGTCTTCATCTCCTTCATAGAACGGAAGGTGTGCTATTGTGTGTGCCATGTCTACTGGTGTATTACTTTGATAATTTGATGGAGGTGTGGGTGGGTTATTTCCACAATCAAAACTTGGTGCTTTGTCAATTTGGATTAGCTGTCTTTCTGGACTTGGTTCTCTGTCTTCAGAATCAGTAACTATAACTTCTTTGGTATCGCCAGATCTGCCTTCTTTGACCACTTCTATCGAAATCCAGCTAAAGTTCTGCTCGAATGGAATTTCACTAAGTCTCGGGATTTCCAATGTGCTTGTCGAGTCGCTCAAACTTGGTATTGGTAGGGGGGGAGCTTCCTCATGCTCTGAGTACACTAGATGAAAACTTTCGTTTGAAAATTCATGTTGAAAAGATACCCAGTTTCCTTCCTCCGGCCGATGAATCAATAATCTATTAATAACATCGCCTTCTATGCTTCGACGACTCCAAATTCCCGACTGACCAGCATGGAGACCAAGATTTTCTTCGACAATTTCTTCCACCCGAACGCTTTGTGTTAAACAAAATGGAGATGGAGGTGCTACCGTTTCAGGTATTTGAACTTGGAGATCTCTACCATGCTCTATCCACAAGTCTTCATCCATCGGTGACAGTTCTTCTTCGACACCCTGATCATCGCGAGCTCAGCTTGATTCTAGCAGATTCCCTTCTGCATTTGTCGTGACATTTGATCCTCGCGTCCTCCAGAGTGCAATTGCCTGCTCCCACAGCTCTTCACGCCGCTGCCTCTTCTTTTCTCTTTCAATTTTCTGAATATCCGGGGTGCTTTTGTGACTCAAAATTTTGTCTTTGTTGGATTTGTTTCCACTACTGGCCATGTCAAATTTCATCAAACTAGGTACATCAGAGCATGCTTCATCACCCCCCTAATGCCAGCCTGAAAGTTTCTATAATATTGGGGAAGTGCAGACCATCATTTGTTCAAGAAAAATTCCCATTCGTACTCCTTTACAAATTTTTCCCACTTACGTTCTTTCTCCTTCCAGTTAGAATTCGGAAGGGGTAGGAGTAGCAATGGTCTTGTTTCGACAATATGTGAAACACCTTTGTCGATCAAAAATTTGAACAATAAGGTCGGCAGAGAAGACAAAAATTGATCAGCTAATTCGGTGAAGAACTTTCTTCTTATTTCGTCTACCGATACTCAATTTTCAATCGCCTGCTCTTCATAGAAGTCGTCTGTAATCTTTTCACACCACTTCGACAGATTCATGCGTCCTCCTTTGATCAGCTTCAACAATAGCTTCCGCTCTACTTCATCAACTAGTCTCTTCATCCAGAAGCTTCTTCAAGGCGGTTTGCACAGATTCTACAAATCGCTCATGGGTCTCGGAGAAGAATCAATCTCTCGCTTGGCTAATCGTCAGCTTGTTACGTTGCGCATAGTTCTGCAGATAATTCGCTATTTTCTTCTCCCACCAGTCTCTAATCTCCTGTTCTGAAATCATAGGTCATGCTGCTATTTATTTTTCATGCGTCAACCAGCAACAGAACTAGATGTTGTAGTCCCAAGGTTCATGTGGTTATCATAGGCACATTACATAATATAAGCAAACATACACAATGAGATAGATACAAGATACAAGACAGATAGAGAGAACACAAGCCTTTATATTAGCCAGCAAGAGCAAAATACAGTCATAGAACCAATCTTAACTAGTACATCAACTCGCCAGCCTATATATATATATATATATATATATATGCAAATACAGTTACATAAACATCTGTCGGTTTATCCAACAGACTCGACCTATACTAGTCAATGCGACCTATCGACATGTGCTACAGAGTGGTCAAGCGGAGGACCTAGTCGACATGCGGGCCTAGGCCCCTCCAACATTTACTCATCCTTTGAAGTTGTGGAAACTCGAAATTGGTTATGAGGAGCAACCAAACATCACAGCAAGCTTGAATAAATTGTCAAAATTTAGATGACACACGAGTGGGTTGTAGAAATCCAGCATCGTATCCATTCATTGAGCTCCTCTCTGTTTCGAGAATAATTTAATATTCTCTACTGAACAGGGCCAACCACATGAAGGTGGAAGCTCTTATGGCCCCTCCCCCCCCTCACATCACTCTCAATTCCCCATACCCAATGAATGTACCTGAAAAAAAAATTACGTACAAATTCATGCATACTTCATCATGAACTTTCATCTACCATTCATTCAATAAAGGCTAACATTCATTAAACCATTGTTTAATTCAATCAACACATTCATTCAATAAAATATAACATTCAATAAACCATTCATTCAATCAGTCAACACATTCATTCAATAAAATATGACATTTAATAAAGGTAACAGTTTACTACACTGAAACATTAAACCATTAAACCATTCATTCATTCATTAGGCCAAAAATCATGGACGATAAATTATTATAAAAAATGATTAGATGATGTTTTTCCAGTCACTTTTTTTAGTTTTTCTTCTCTTATGTTTTGTCAATAATTCTACAATAGGACCATCTTGATATGGACTTTCTCCTCCAATTCTTGATTCTTCATCAGGAGCTTGTTGTGATGTTTGCATCCTAGAGTGTTGATCCAAACATGGATTTTGCGGCAAGGGGTTCGGATTTGCTGCAACAATGTGAAAATGTTACATCGTTATATTTTTCTATTATAATGACAAGTATTTCATTTAGAAAAAACATTACAAAGGTGTTTTCTAACCTGCTGCGGCCACATCATGTTGTTCATGTTCTTGTCCAGGCTCAACCTGTACAGTTTCACCCTCTACATGCTCTGCAGTTGAAATATGGTGAACTATAATTAATGTTCACAATTTGCAATGCTATACATAAAATTGTAGCATATGAATAAATTCTTTACCAGGATTCGAAGCATGATCTTCTATTTGTTGTTGTCCTTCCTCGACATTAGGGGGATCATTGTTTTCCTGCTCAAAACAAAGTCAATATTTTATGTCAAGTGTTTATAATGAATAGGTTGCACAAGCAATAAAGCTTCATTAAACTATATAGATTTTATATACTTGTGCACCGGATGGATTGGTACCAGAAGACTGTGTTTTCCCAGATAAGCGTTTTCGGTGTTCAACAACAACTCCAAAGTCGTGCTGGAATCCAAGCTTCATGTCTTCCGCAGTGGGAATTTCATTGAATCAGTCGGCCTGCATATTTGCATAACGTCGTTAATTAAAATTTTACGATTCAATAAAACAAAAAATAATTTGCAATTTATTATTTCTATGCATTATTGGTTTTTCGAAACTTACAAATTGTGCCACCAAATTCGAATAACCACCAGGCCCAAGCTTGTGCTGACCTATTTGTTCCAGTCTTGCCTTTGTGGCATTTGAAGTGTCTGACAGCCTATGCAAGTGTTGAAATATGTTAGATGTTCCAAATCCGATATAGAAATCAATAATAATAAGGTTTAGAATTACATTGCGGAAAGTATTGCATACCTCCCTGTGCCTGGTGGTATCTTTCCTTCTTTTCTCTAATCCCTCTCCTTTCCATCGTCCATTAGAACTTTCCACTCCATTGCTGGAATCATTGGAGGGTGCTCATACCTAGGGTTTTTTTCCAAGTGGGTCCTATATTGGTCTCGGACAACCTTCATATGTTGTTTAGCCTTTTTTAGGACCTCGGCTTGATTGAAGGTCTTGTCTCCAAACAATCCAACCAATCGATTAGTGAGGTCATCTTTTAAATATTTCAGTTGTTTATTCCACCTTGTTCGGATGGTGGGCCCAAAGATCTCCAAGGACAAGTCATTCATTTATTTATAGAAAACATCATTTCCTGCAAAACGATCATGCCATGATCATAATTATTTGAAAAAAAACGTTTTATCAATATATTACAATGAAATTATAAACACTAACTTGATCAACGTATATTAACTACCTGGGATCTTCCATATCTTTATTGGGACGATATTTTTGTCCACCAAAAATGTTTCCTCCATTGTTCCCATGCTAGTGACACGGGAAGATCTTGGAAATGCAGCTAGGGAAATATCAAAATTACTAAGAGTCTCGGTGTCGACCCCTTCTTCTAGATGATCTGGCGTGCGTCAGTCACTAGCGACCGGTGCACTCACAGCTGGGGTCCGTGGTGTTTGGGAACGTGTTTCCGACTGTTCATTCGACAACAATGACGAAGGGGTCGATGCACATGGAGTCGTTTTCCCATGATGCAATGTCTCTCCACGAGCCTCGCTGGGGCCAACACCGCCTTGACCACTATTGTGTGCTCCCTGATAATTCTATAAATACAAACCACATTTTATATGTTCAGTACTATCATATAAAAGAGAAAATTATAAAGTTATAAATGAATTATTTTATGATCCAAGATTCCTCAACTTACTAGTAAGGTTTCATATTTTTGTCCCAACAATTCAATCGTTTCTTTAATCTTGCTTGTTTGTGGAACCCCGATTAGCAGAGAAACGATTTCCACACTATATTTATTCAACATTTTTTCTATCATCTTAAATGGGTCCGTAGCTTCACCAATTTTATCGATATCGTTAACTAGCATCTCAGCCACTTCAAGATCTATTGAATATTCTTGCGATGTTGTTTCATACAGTGATTCACTGGGCTGCAACAAAAATATATAAAACACTACTGAGTTCTATCATGATAGATTCCTAAAATTATATTAACAAAACATATCTATCATGATAGATTCATAAAATTACAACTAGGTTTACCTGATTCCTGGATGATGGTGTCGTCTAATCCATAGATGTGGACTTGCCCCGATCATCGGGCCCCTACAAAAAAGAAGTAGAAAACATTATCATAATGAAACCAGTATACAGACGAAAAATACATAAAAAAATAAACATTATGTTACGTATCATATTGTTACAATTCCAATGAATTATACCTGCAACCTCGAGGATTGTGATCCACTCATCGAATCAATGGTCGTAGCTGACTTGCCCCAATCTACTAATATCTGGGAGCTGCCCCTTACAGAACCCTAAATCAAAAACATAGTGAAAGTCACCTAAACGAATCCAAAACTATTCATGAAAAAACACATAAAAAAAAATATTATTCATATAATTATAGTTTTACTATTATAAAGATGTATACCTATTGCATCAAGGCAATTATGGTATGGTCTACTATGACCCTTACAGAACCAGCCTGCATAAAAAACATAGAGAAAATTACCTAAACGAAACCAAAATATTCATTGAAACATTAATATAATGAGAAAACATTGTGACATATTTAAATTGTACAATTACAATCAGGTTTACCTGTTTCCCCAAGGCTGTTTTCGTCTGCCGATGAAAATTCGGGTGGCTTTCCCGATCAATGTTCTGCATCAAAAATAGATAACATTATCTAAACCAAACCAATATACTAATAATGAAAAAACAAATAAAAAAAACTCATTTTTCTTATTATATTTTTACTATTACAAAGATGTATACTTGCTCCCTCGAGGAAGATGTACTCCTCCGACCATTTGTTGGCTTGGATTTTTCCTGATCACTAGCCTACGAAGTAAATATGAAAAATCTAAATGAAATAAACTAACGAAAAAATCCTTGAGATGTTAAATTCATTAATAAAAGGTTGGGTAAACTGTTATATGTACCACTCCCATAGTAACCGTGTTTGTATCTACTCGATTCAAATTATAATTAATAACCAACTCTTCCCCAGCAGATATTGATTTAAAGGCACATACAAAAACACGGTTTCCTTCACACCCCTCAAATTTGCAGTTTGGTTGCTTATTTATAGACCCTGGTTGTGTACTATTTATAAACCCCGCAATATTACTTGTGGCCTTTGGCCTTCCGTCCATGTACAACGTTGCTCATTTATTTTGATCTTTATCTTTCAACCGTAAATAATTTGCTAACAATCCATATCTACGCATACTTTTTGTATATCGGACTAGGCGCATCCAATCGTTGTAGTTGTAACAAGGTCCAACATACTCCATCAATTATGTACATTTGTCGTAAGGGACCTTTATGCTATCCATGCAAAACAACCTAAAACCATGTATTGATGATGGTGCAATTCGACATATCCTCTTGTCCACACAAAAATCTGTGTTTGGTTGAGGAAGATCCTTGGGTACCCATTGTTTCACTAAATGTTTGTACCTCAAGGGCACCTCGTCGTCGCCTATTGTCTCATCATCATAGGAACATGAACCCCCTTGAGTGTGATAATATTCCATGCGTTTATGGAATTTTCTTCTAGTCTTTTGACATCTAGTCAATAAAACTCTTGTAGACCTGCTGGATGTCTGACTTTCCTCTAGCGTTCCTAAACTCCCCTCACTCGAGGAAGACAGATCTGAAAAATAGCTGTTTGGTTCTACCTGCACCATGGGAAATTTTTTTAGATAGGACCGCAAGGCATAGTGCCTCTTAAAAGGTGACGTGTAGTGCCTTTTATAAGGTGACTTGTATGCATTCCCTTTCTCAAAATGTAGGCATTCAAGTGTTGAGGAAGAGGATCACTTTATCTTTCTTAGGAGTAGAAATTCATGCAATTATGAGTTGTCTTTTGTTGCTCCTTTGGGTCTTGAGTCCCATATCACACCATCTAACTATCAGCTTTGTCATCATGGCCCTAAAGTCTCTCTCATCCCATCAGTTTTGGTTCATCACCTCGGTAATTGAAGTACACTCACATTTAGTAAGATATTTATATTTAGCAATAATAACATAAAATAAAAATAACTAACCATTATGGAAAACTGCTAAAACATTTTATGACTTTCAAAAGTAAGATCTTTTAGGTGGTTAATAAGTGTTCACAAATCTTCAAAACAATATTTTATATAATGTTGTGGAACTTGTATAATCTTATTCAAAATCTAAAATGAAATATTCTTAAAAAAAAGGATGAACTCATTGAATATTGGAAAGACATGGGTAGTTTTGTAATCAAGCATGGTCTTTTTAGATGACTGAAAGTAATTGAATCAAGCAACAACGGAACCGTAAACATGTAAGTTGTTTTGAAAAATGGTAGCTTTCAGTCCTACTCCCAACTAATGTTGCCTTTGGACAATTACTTGTAATCTTGACTTAGGGTATTTATTGCATAACATAGATTTTCAATCATATTGACACAAAGAAAAGTAGGGTTTTCTCTATATTATCATGACATAGTTACAAAGACTTTCTTTTCAATATTTTGAAATTTTGAGCGGACAGGCCCCACTCATAGCCAAATACTTTTGAGATATTTACAAATCATCGGAGTATGGGGGACCATATATTTCTCGAAAGACGTTGGATTCAGTGCACCATGCCTTTGAATAAATAGACCTCATGACCATGCGTCTATTATGATGCATGTGGACGTCTATGCAGGTCTTGACAAGCCACTGTTCTTTGTATTTAATGTAGTATCCAAGGATTTGATCCTCAGTAATATTTGTCTGCAAAATATCTTTGACTTGTTCGAGAGATTTTCCAACGTCCCGTTTTAAATTATAAATAACAGTTGGTTCTAATGATGTCAATTTGATGCCGAATGACTGCCACCAATCTCTCATCCAATCAGGGAAGTCGTAGAATGTAGCTAGATCCTCATGGATATCATGTGTACTTTGAAGTCCAAACTTTAGCATGGTATAATATGTTCTATCTGTATTTTCTTTTCTCAAGAATTGCCACCATAATTTTTTATATTTTTCATAAATGTGTGTAGTACTTGGAAACCGAAGTCTAGCATCTTGATGTGGCCATTCTTTCAAGGAACATATCCAGTTAATACAGTAGTATTGATGGTCTAGTTTTAGCCTAGGTTGATGTGTAGAGACCTCTGTCGTGATTAAGTTAAGATCATGGTAGAGGTGCGTTAACGGCCAATTGCTTGCATCAATTGCTTTTCTCAGGGAGTTGTTGGTACAATACTGGATCCCATAGGAATTCTTCTGAGTTCTGGCACTAGTCTAATAAAAGCATGAGATCCCTATAAGTTAGCATCTAATACTTCAGTATGTCTCAACTCCCACCTAGGTTTCCAATCTTGCATATAATCCAACCAACTCATATTATCATCAATAGTATAGATCTGATGTTTTCCTTCAGTCCAAGTAGAGATTTCCATGTTTACTTATGGTTTATGGGCCCACTGGATTCTGCTTTGACCTTCTACGCTTGCTTTCCTCGGGCTCGCTTGCACCAGGGTCGCTTGTTTCAGGCTCTCTTGCTTCAGGCTCGCTGGTGAAAAATTAACATCATACTTCTGTTTCAAATATTCTCTTGTTAAAAAGTCAGGAATGCTTTTTGCTTTCCCAAAAATGTGCTCATGAACAGTATAGTTATAACATCAAAACAATGCTTGCCATCTTGCTAACTTTCCTTTTGTTGTTGCAATTTTTAGTGTGTAGTTTAGCACAAATGGAAGACTAGAGAAATTTGTTCTTATGATAAATTCATGGTTCAACAAATGAATCTGGAACTTCTCTATGCATCTCAATGCTACAAGGATTTCTTTATCGACAGTGGCATAGTTTTGCTCAGTTTTATACCAAGTTCCTGATGCAAACTGGACTATTTCCTCTTCTTTAGGTTTTCTTACCTGGTTTAGAACGCGTCCCCATCCTATGTATGAAGCTTCTGTTTCTATAATGTTGGGAAGGTTATAATCGATGACATGCAGTATGGGTAACATTTTTACCTCATTCTTATATTCAAGATGGTTGTTTTTCAAAGTGTTCATGTTCTTAAAATTCTTTACTAACAAATAAAATTTTATTACAAACAATTTTGTCTGACAGGACAAGTATTAACTACTTAATTCAAATTATTTACCACATATTTGATTACCAACAATTTGATTACTTAAGTCTTATAACCAACACATATTTGATTACCTTGGTGTAGATGTTTCCTGTAATATACTCAAAAGAGTTACTTTCAAAAATGACTGTGCCTCTTAGAGGCCAGTCAACTCTAGGAACCAAGTGACCCTATTATAGGGTTAGTACAAACCAGAGAGAGAGATGACTGGGTTATGGTACGGTCAATCAAATAAAGTCAATGACAGTCAAAAGGCTCAATACAATCACAATAAAGATGATCTGACAGCTAGCAGACTGAGGCCAAAGAGACTAACGGCCTCTAGTAAGGTACAAGGACCAACCAAAGGGTACAAAAACCAACTAGTAAGGTACAAGTCAAAAAGAAAAGAGTGGGTATAAATTAGACTCATAACCCTTGGGACTAAGTTGGTGTACTACCTCAAATGTGTACAAACTACCATAGTTATACCCACAAGCCCAAAAACATAAAAGGTGGTACAAATCAAAAGATAACTCAAGATCAGTAAAAGACCCAAAAGGTGAGAGGCAAGGTACCACAAAAAAATGAAAGGACAAGCTACCACAAGACCAATAAACAATAGGGTGTAAGGACCAAAAGTAAATGAACCATTGTGGGGAAGGTACAAATAAGGTCAAATATATATTGCAATAGCTACTTGTAACTACCTATTATTTGACATGCCAAAGAGATAGAACGTCAAATAATGTCAAATATATTAAATAGCTCCTTGTAACTACCTCGTATATGCAATAGCTCCTTGTAACTACCTCTTGTAACTCAAATAGGACCACCAAAAGGTATGATAGCAAGCAATATTCCTAACTAAGGTCTGGAGGGTGGTACGAAGTGGGTATAAAGACTCATAACAACTTGGACAAAGGGGGTGTACCTCAAATGTTGACAAACTACCATAGTACCCACAAGACCAAAAACATAAAAGGTGGTTCAAATCAAAAGATAACCCAAGATGAGTAGAAGACCCAAAAAGTAAAAGGCAAGGTACCACAAAAATATTATCAACAAAATGAAAGGACCATAAGACAATCAACCAAGGTGGGGTACAACCAATCATCTCTCTCTAAAATGTACCATTGTTCCATATAACATGAAATTCCATCATCAGAGTAAACGGAAAAGTCCACACGGATGATGTGATCATGTGGTCCTCTAGACTACTCCTAAGGTCAAGCGTTAGTGGATCCATCAAGGGGTGTTCAGTCCCTTGAGAAGACCATCTAGCTCAACCATCTCGAAGACCTAGGAGAAGAGGACATCACACATCATCAGATAATTGGTAACTGACCGTGTAAGAACTCAAAAACCCTAAACCAACCGAGCGTGCAGAAAGGGAGCTAGGAAAAGACAAGGCTCGCAGGGGAAAAAAGCAAGCTCAAAAAACTGTATTGGGACCGGTGTCACAGTAAGCGAGATGAAACAAAAGTGGCCAGAATGCCAACAAGAAGCACTAAAAAGAAAAAGACCCTCTAAAAAGGTGAAATAGCAAGAAAACTTCCTAACTAGGAGCTGGAGACCTTGACAAATAGTATCCTTCACAAGGTGATTAAATCCAAGTCGAACAATACGAAGTGAGAGATCGAATTTGAAGCATATCCCTCTACCGAAAGGGATCTGGTATAAAGAGCACTAGAAGAAAAGTTACTAGGCTACCTCATTCATGACACGTCAGAGAAGGTTTTCGGCACTTCTGTCTTATCACCCCTATATCACCAATACAGTAGAGTACAAGGAAGACAATGGATCGATATGCCTTAGGCGCTAAATGGAATGCAACATTCCACAAAGTCTATCCAGAATCAATCCTCGCGGCTTAACCCCTGAAAATACGGGAGGCCCCTCCACAAACTCGTCGATGACTGTGTCAATAACTACTAGAGGATTTTAGTACCCTATAGGACAACATCTATGTCTCAAATGAAAATGACAAGGGGGAATTATTTGGATGCCTATCCCTGGTGTCCTACCTAACTATCGAATTATTTTTATCCTCAAGTGAGGTTAAAATGTGTTGAGTTAACGAGTTAAATTTTAATGGTTGTATTACTCAGTCGGGTGATGGAAGTGCAACTCTGATCCGGATCTTGGGGGATGAAACCCAGAAGACTTGAATGTCGAGAGAGGAGGAGAAGAGATAGCTTCAAAAATGAAGCGAACAATGAACTAGCTGTGAGAAAGACAAAGTAGTGAGATATGGGCTATGAATAGCATAAATGGACAAACATAGAATAAATATGCCACATGTAGGGGTGAGGCTCAAAGAGGGTTCTTTGAGCCTCACCTCTCAAACTATACTAAGAAATACACTCAGAACCAATACTCCAATAATAACTCAATAAAATAAGAGAAATGTAGGATAGAAACCAAATGAGTAACTTGTTATCATGAGAAGGCTTGCTAGGCCTTTATATATCATTATTACAATGTGTCTTGAGGACATACCATGGGAGAAAACCATGTGCCACCAAATACCATGGATATGAGAGGGTGGCCTCTCCATTTAATGCTTTTATGATAAATGGGAGAGGATGGTCTCTCCATTTAATGCTTTTATGGCTTATATATCTGAATTTAGACCATATGCCCCCTAAAATTCAGATCATTCCTCCCCCGTTAGAAAATGATGGTCCCCATCATTTCATGCTAAAAAGAGACCCATGATTACAATGTGCTAGTTACCAATGAAGAGAAGGGTTTTGTGTGGTTGACCCATAAACGTGGGTTTTGCGAGGTTGACCCATAACCGTGATGGCAATGGAAAGCTTGATTCCAATGAAGAGAAGAGTTTTGTGTGGTTGACTCAGAACCATGGGTTTTGTGTGGTTGACCCATAACCGTGGGTTTTATGTGGTTGACCCATAACCATGGTGGCAATGACAAGCTTGTTTCCACTGAAGAGAAGGGTTTTGTGTAGTTGACCCAAAACCATGATTACATTAAGATTTAAAAAAATTCGTGATCTTTGGTGCAGTTGATGTCTTGTTGCAAATCCATTCATAGCTTCTGATGCATTTATTGAAATTGAATTCCATTGAAGACCCATTTGAGATTTCGAAGAGACCTTTCCATCCATATCACATACTTGCTCTGGGGTGGCCTAGAGATTGAGAAAACGTTTGTTGAAGTTTACGAGATGCGCGCACACTATTTTGCAAACATACGTTGCTTCAATCGATGATATCTCTCAAACCAGAAAGCCAAATGGAAAACCATGAAATACCCATTTTAGATGACGGAAAAAGATTTCCAATGAGCTATGGTAAAGCCTCTAAGAAATTTTTTGGAGTCTGTAGCACTTGTTTAAAGTTGTTGTACGTCCGGCTGCATTGTGTACAAACATGTACTACTTCAAACAAACATATCTCACAAACACGAAAACGAAATGAAATTCCGTGAAATAATCATTTTAGCTGACGGAAACAGCATTCCAATGAGCTCTGGTAGATCCTGTGAGACATTCTGTGGATTCTATAGCACTTGTTTAAAGTTTTTGTACGTCCGACCGCATTATGCACAAACATGTGCTACTTCAAACAAGCATATCTCACAAATCGAGAAACGAAATGAAATTTCGTGAAATACCCATTTGAGATGATGGAAATACCTTTTCAATGAGCTATGGTAGAGCCTATGAAACATCCTATGAATTCCATGGAACCTGTTCAAATTTTGTTGAATGTGAGAGTGTTGAGTATAGAGATGTCAAGGGTTTGTAGAGAAGCATGGGTTGTTGTAGAGGTTGTGGAACCTCCGTTGAACCCGCATCATGCTTCAAAATATTGTCCTGATGGAAAGAATACCCGCTCTGATACCACTGATCTGTATCCTGAGGGCTGAGACCTGGAAGACTTGAATGCTGAGAGAGGAGGAGAAGAGATAGCTTCAAAACTGAAGCAAACAATGAAACAGCTGTGAGAAAGACAAAGTAGTAAGATCTGGGCTATGAATAACATAGATCGACAAACATGGAATAAATATGCCACATGGAGGGTTGAGGCTCAAAGAGGGTTCTTTGAGCCTCACCTCTCAAACTATACTAAGAAATACACTTAGAACCAATACCCCAATAATAACTCAATAAAATAAGAGAAATGTAGGATAGAAACCAAATGATTAACTTGTTATCATGAGAAGGCTTGCTAAGCCTTTATATAGAATTATTACAATGTGTCTTGAGTCCATACCATGGGCCAAAACGATGTTCTACCAAATACCATGGATATGAGAGGGTGGCCTCTCCATTTAATTCTTTTATGATAAATGGGAGAGGGTGGCCTCTCAATTTAATGCTTTTATGGCTTATACATCCGAATTTAGACCATATGCCCCCTAAAATTCAGATCAAACTCATGGTGTGATGACTAACTCAAACCATGCAAATTCATATGAATCAAATAAGCCTTTCCTTTCAATGAATGCTAGCTAAGGTAAGGAGAGAGTTCTTTCAAACTATAACTACTCTTTCAAATTAATTGAATCCAACAATAACTTTCTTCTACTTCTAATGAGTAAAATGCATGACAATGTTTAAACCTTGAAAAGCATAAGCATGACATTATGATATTGTGCATAATCATGTATGCTAGGAAACATTATTTCAATTTAAAACTGATATAATCAAAATAAGGCATGTGAGCATAATTCAAGAAAATATTGTATCTAAAGATAAGGGGTACTACTTTGATGAGATGACAAGGATTAAAAAATTAAGATTTGAAGACTTTGAACATCATAAAAATAGAGTATATTTCATGTTGATACATAATGGAAATGAATATACATTAAGGATCATAATGTAATTTTTTATAATTCTTTATATGACCCCAAAGATCCTATTAGGTCTCTCATGGACTAAATATAAATATTCTATTCTAACAAGACACCTTATTTTCAAAAAAAAAAATCAAAATGCTAGATGGTTGGATGTCTATTTGTATAATCTCAACACTCCCTAACTAACATCTAACCATTGAGAGTTCTCTCTTAAAAAAACACTATTGATACATGTAACGAGCATGTGTTTTTCAATGCTACCAACATCTTTAAGTTTACCAAATTTCCACGCATCTCCTACAAAACCCATTTAAGCTAAACCTTCACACACCCAAAAAATGGTTCTTGATACATGGAAGAAGATTGAAGTTCATTCACTCTTCTTCAAGAAAAAGAAAACAAAACAACACTAAGATTGGTTTAATGAGCACCTACAATTTCTGCTTCAATTTTGTGTTTATAATGTAAATATTTAAAAGAGAAGGTCAAATGGTTATATAAAAAGGTATCAAACTTCTATCTAATTCTTTAATGCACATAAGATAAGGAAACACCTAGTAATTAATATCTTGCTATTAATTCAATGTGTTATGAAATAATGAAATATAATCATATATATAATAGATGTGGATTGTCTTAAGAAAGTTGTATCGAATAGTAGTACGAGATTGAAAGTGTCTCTAGTGTCCTCTTAAGTTAAAAACAAAACCATAGGCGCAGTTTTCAATGCACCAAATAATGGTGTAGAAAGTGTTTCTTGAGGCAAAAATTCATGATGAAATGGATATCTTGTGTTTTTGGTTGGGAGTGACACTAGCCTAGGACTTGAAATTTTGTTGTTGTTGTCTCCTATCCACTGCACACTGAATAACTTGGTTAACTACAAAAGAATCAAGATATTTACTCCCATGCAGTTGTGCCTTATCCATAGGAAGTGTTGGAGATTATGTCATGTTTGGATGTCGAGTACTCGATATGCATTTTTTTAGTTACTTATCATGGTTTCTAACCAAAGGAAGAGACATTTTCTAAAGCTTCCAAAGGGGCTAATATAAATAAAGGGAGACTGTAGTCTCTAGCCTTAAGTAACTTCAATAAATTCTACTATACAATCAATTCAATGGTTATTGATTGGCATGAATAGATGCAATATGATTTTGGTTTAGGTTCCCTTTCATGATGGTATGGTGAAATACAAACTCATCGAATGCCCTTGCACAAAGACAAGGTGCACTACAAACATTGGGTAACATCTAATAGTAGTAGGATGTGCTAAGAGATTCTTTAAAAAGATATTGGCTAAGGCAAGAAAATTTTGGATTTACTACAAGAGACCCCACCCACATTGGAAAAGAGACTTGGTTGGATATATATACTAGGGTGCCATGGTCCGCATGTTGACCGAAGGATATGGATTCTCCATTAACTAGGGTGTAAATTATTGGACATAAACATTATATGAAACTATTGGATTGATCTAGTGGGTGAAACCAATGGATAAAATTGTTGGATATATGATCCTTGGTTGTATTTCCACATTAACACAAGTCACCAAAGGGTTTAAAGGCATAAAAAAAAGTAGTTAGTGGGCATAGGTCACCTTTGAGCATGCATAAACATTGTGGGTGGATGGATGGCACATTTGGGTGTACATCTTGGACAAGGAGTAGAATATAAGCCACGGAGTCTAGATTTTATATGGAGTGTTGACACTTATTGACTCAAGAATTGCAAGCATTCAGTGTAGAGTCTACGTAGGTGTATCAATTGAGTTTTTTAGTCTACATATTGAGTCAATAAGTGTCATCATGATAGAAGTTCATGATCAGAATCTAGAATTGACAGAGTTTTGTCCTCCTATTGTTTTCAATGTATTTGGTTGTGGTCCTCTCATCCTTCATATATCCCATGTATGGATAATCCCATCTAATAGACAATTTGAAAAGCAAAGGAAGAATCTACATCTCAAGATTAATTCCGAGGTTTCTTTAGATATTGGCATCCTAGTGACATCACTACAATGGGAATTTTGCATATTATTAGACAATGAAAAAGGAAATCACGTGTTTGTCAAGTGAGCACGAAAATCACCAGTTTGTCAAATAAATTGACCTCCTATCACCTTTAATTTTCATTTTCTGGATTGATGATTCAATGGGTTTCCTATCTAGATTGAATGATTCATGGTATAGAAAATGATTGGCATGCAAAAGCAAGGAAAACTAGGAACATATCATACACAACAATCCATGATCAAATTCCCAAAGATGTTTTCAATGTTCATTTCCAGACAATCCAGTCCTATGTTTTATTGTCAGCAAAAAAAGATTGGAAGACATTAATTTCAGGCATGTTTATACACCCATGCAGGTACAGAAAAATGTAGCAAGTGTCCTCTCTCTAAATTGCAGAATGAAAGGGTTAAGATGGAAGTGTTCAATTGCAGAATGCAACAAGAGTTCAAGTTCATTCATGGGACCTCAAGGAGAGCTTCATAAATACTCAAGTCATGCAAATGAATTCATCAAATAAAACAAAGTGATAATAAATATAAGGAACTGTATACATCCATGTTCATAATTCTTTAGGCACACTTATAACATTCTTCAATCATTCATCACAAAAACACAGTGATAGTAGAAACAATAAACTACATATAAATGTTCATGAGCTTAATACACAAATAATAACCATAAGAACTTTAGAAAAAGATGCTTTTCACTCCCATAAGACTCTGAACATCTTAAAATGGTTAGGGAGGTACCAAAAATAGACCACTAACTCATGAAAATGAACGAGTGTCTATGCTACCAGTTAATCATGTTTGGAATAATGCAACTTCAAGAAATTATGCTTGCTGATCTAGATTGAACCTCATGGATGTTTTCCAAATAAAGCTGAAACTTCTATTAAGAAATTTCCCATAAATTTAAAAGATCAAGTTCAAGAGTCATATAAAGGTATTTCCTTTGATTGAATGGAGCACCATTTTATTGCAAGACATAGCTCTCACATATCTAAAGTCACAAAGATAAGCAACATTTCCAGTTCCCATAACAATATTCTAAGGTTTCATATCATGATTGATAACCTTATGAGAATAGAGATAATCACGTGCCAACACCAATTTCCTAGCAATAGCCTAAAATTGTGGTTTAGGAAGGCATTTGTCATCTTCAAGAATCTCAAAGTGTTCACTGTCTGCAAATTTGGTGACAACACAAAACTGATGTAGACTTTTGAAGGAAACCTAAGTTGAAGTTGATACATCCTTTACTTTTACATCATGAGCAATACTAATCATTTCCCCTTTGGCTTGCATTGAGTACCCTGACATCAATGCCCCCAAGATCTTGCCTATGGGAATTGAATCTTCCCTCCTACAACCATATAGATGATAATGATTTGTTGTTGTTATTTCTTTCTTAGTACCCAAGTTTGTCATTCCTAGTGTTTGGTCAAAGATCTAATTCCTTGAGATGTTAAAACTTTCATCTATGGCACATCTATCCCACACATTAGTTGAATTGGAATTTCAAATATCAAATAATTAAATTGGAAAAAAATTACCTTATACTAGAACTCCCATCAATCAGATTATGGTCATGTTCATTTTCCTCAGTTCCTCTAAATTTTATTTCAGACAAAGTACTATCAACTAAGCTCAAAGTTTGATCGCAGACAGACTACTATAAACTAAGCTTAGTTCATCTTGTGTGATATCCCTTGCAACCACCTTTAGAGGCTTGGGTTCCACAATTACCATCATTACCAGTCTATTTATTTTTCATGTCTCCTAGAAAATAGTTAGCAAGGATTTACAGTACCCTTCTAATCAATTTTAGATCTCAGGTTTAGGAAAAACCCCACCTTTCAGATAGAGGTCAAATGCAGTTTTTAAAACAAACACATCTTAAACATTAACTAGATTACTTCCCCAATTTCTCCAAGTCTTATTCTTTAAAATCGTCTTCCTTCTAACTACCGGTCCAGCTAAAGGCGACCCATTAGAAAATTCAAATCTAGTTACAGGTAGTCCAAAGGACTTCGTGAAGTTTCAAAATGAAAGAGCTTGAAACTTCAGAGCCTTGTAACCATAACTGCGACAGGAAGGGATGAATGATTGGGAGGACCCGGACTTACCATTCTTATGCCAAAAACCAAGCTTTCGGTCACCTGTTAGCACCCAACGCAGTGAGTATCATAACCTACGACCTGCCAGTAAAATTCAAAGAAAAAACACAAGTTAAACCCTGATATAAAACAAATACATACAGGATGAAGGAAGAAAATATTAAAAGCTATAAGTAGAAGTTACCTAGCAATGAATCATGACACTCTCCACCTCCTTACATAGTGAACAACGAGTGCACTACGCTCCGGTCAGAGCACTGTCAATCCAGACACAGCAAGGGACTACTCTCAGCCAAAATCCATGAAAATGACAAATGCAGGGATGAAGACCAAGGTAAAACCATTATGCCCAACTGGCCACAAGGCCACGTGATTCTCACATGCTGCATTTAAAACTCCAACCACATCCTTTTTTCATTTCAATAAACTTACCCCATGCTATAGTTAAAATCGTGAAGGCATCAAACTACATTTATTAATGCCATGACTTTCCAAAGAGTTAGTCCTTAGCCTTTTCTTTTAAACACATAACATTAGACCTTGCTAGAATTTTGATGTAGGTAACTTAGGAAGGATCCATCATATTTACATCTGCAAGACATATTACAAAAAGTGCATTAGCAAGTTTGCTAAGTAAGCCAGGATAGTTCCAAACATCACCCTTACCTCTCGGCAGCTCCGTCAGCAGTATTAATATCAACATCAAGATCCCATAACGACTCAGCCTCTTCTCCCAAAGTCCATCATGCCTGGATTAGTGATATAAACCAATTTAAACATTTAAATTAAAAAACCTACATATAAAACTTTAAAAGTGAAGTACTTAAAGAGAAGACCTTAGAGCACTAAGTGTGCCAAGACTGAACTATGCACATCACCCTACCATACTCCATTGCTTCCGCAGAAACATAAATGGTTAAACGGACTCTCTTAAGACATAGTTCTCATTGCATCAAACAATTACTGACTTAACTTCCCAGTGCTGAAGTTAATTTGCATTACATTATCTATTTAGGCAATATGAATAGTAAAATGAAAAAAAATTAATGTCCTAGGAAGAAGGAAGAAGGAAACGAACAAGCAACAAAAGTAGTTGGCAAGGATGGAAAAGCATTCAGAGTGGATGAGTTAGCACCCAAGCTAGATACAACCCTCTCCATGGTATCATGTCTTTACACTAACACCATCTCTAGTGTAGGCTGGTGGTATATGGTTAGTGGATCATCCAAAAATGTGACATTCAATAATAAGGATTTCAATAGACTTAAAGAGAAAGAAGTTGGCATACAAGTAGAGTTACGCGATGATGCCACATATCTAGATACCAATATGGAATTTGGCTCTTTCCACATGATTCCATCACGTGTTGATCTTGAGTTGAATGATGTTTTGTATGTTCTTGGTTTAACCAATAATCTTATTTTACATTAAGATATGACACCTCTTAAGTGTGTGGAGTTTGATTAGAAGTAATTCATCATAATAAAGTGTAGCACTATTGGAACATTTGGAACACGAGATTTGGTTGCTTGCATTATGGAGCACTTCCACCCTCGAAGGAAATAGTGCAGGGATTTCCAAACTTTGTGATCTATAAGCTAGGTATGTGCAAGGGTTGTGCACTTGGAAAGCATACAAAGATTGCTTTTCCAAGTAGTGTGCATACAAATATTCATGAAAATGTATGTTTACCTATGTCATCGACTTCTTTAACTAGTAATATTTATTATGTTTCATTTATTAATGATTCTTCTCCCTTTGGTCTTCGAGTTCATGACTCCCTCTCCCTCCTACCTCAAGCATCGCTTAACACTATGACACCCTCCATAAAGACCTATATATGTTAGTTTTTCATCATTCAATTCAATAGATATAGTATCTTAACTAAACAAATAACATGTACAGCATATCAAGCATAAGAGACAAGAGACAAGAGACACAAAAAATTTCACTGGGGAAAACCAAGAAGGTGAAAAACCCCGCAACTTCCTCAGAGATAGAATAAGCATCAATACAAGGATCACCATGATCAAACCCAAGAGATAGATAAATTCAACAGCATGCTCCTCCTCCACTTGTGCACACTCCTCCTCTATCTCACTAATGCGAAGTGAGTGAATAATAGAATGTGTAAAATGAGAGAGACACACTCTCTATTTATACACTAACTTGACTTTCCTTTTAACTCTAACTAGGTCGGACCCAACTTAACCACTTAACATAATGCTGATTGGGCCAACCCCTCTAAGGTGGTCTAATAACCCTTTGAACCACATGACTCATATAGGGCCGACCCCATCAAGTTGGTCTAATAACCCATCAGGTATAAGTTACGACACTTACAATATAACTTGCGACACTTGCAAGTACAACTAATGACACTTCCAATCGGAGGAATAATACATCTCCGTTGGGGATACACTATAGTACAAATACAATATACAAGTGAATATCTTTTGAAGATACAAATACATCAACACTCCCTCTTAACTAGGAAGGTATTCTCTTGGCACAAGTCACCAATACATATAGGCACAAGTATTCAATTCTGGAGCTAGATCATCATCACTGGATCAGGGAGCATCATCATCATCACTGCTGCTGCACTCGACATCTTGATCACTAGGATATCTCTGAATTCTTCTTGTCATAGGAAGTTCTATAGAGCCAACCCTTTTTCATGCTAGATGTAAGCCCACCTCCTGTAGCTCTTCATCAACACTGGCCATACCGTGGAATCCCCAGGACTTATTACGTGCATCACAATGCCTCGAAAGAGTATACCAGGATCCTTTATGTGCCGAAGCACGACCAGCAAGATCTCCCAAGTCAACTTACATGTGACTGTCACAAAACCTTAAAATAGTGTCTTGCCTAGCAAAATATCTAAAGAGCATCTGAGGCCTTTTATGTGACTAGCACAACCTGTCCAGATCTCCAGGATGTATTACATGTGACCCCTACCACAAAACCTTAAAAGAGTGTCTTGCACAACAAGATCTCTAAAGAGCATCCAAGGCCTTTTACATGGCTAGCACAACCTGTCTGGATATCCAGGATGTATTACATGTGGTCCCCACAAAACCTTAAAATAGTGTCTTTCCCAACAAGATCTCTAAAGAGCATCCGAGGCCTTTTATGTGACTAGCACAACCTGTCCAGATCTCTAGGACGTATTACATGTGGTCTAGCAAAACCTTAAAAGAGTGTCTTTCCCAGCAACATCTCTAAAGAGCATCTGAGGCCTTTTACATGTCTAGCACAACCTATTCGGATCTCCAGGACGTATTACATGCTACCCTCACACAACCTGTCCACGGCCATAGAGTATCAACCTGATACTCACCATACATCATCATGATGTATATCATCACATGATCATCCAAATCATCGTCACTGCATCGTCCTGATGCATATCATCTAGAGCATCGTCCTGATAATCATCACACATGATCATCCTGATCATCGTCACTACATCGTCCTGATGCATATCATCCAGAGCATCGTCCTGATACACATCACACATGATCATTGTCACTACATCGTCTTGATGCATGTCAACATACATGATCCAACTGATCATACAAAGCATCCAACTAATGCATATACAAAGTAGTAACTGGAGCATCGTCCTAATGCTCATCACACAGCGCTTACATCCATAGCCATGGGAAGGATCCTCCTCTCACCATGCTTGGAATGGCTCCTGCAAATGTGTCCGATCACTTCTTCCTCGAAGTGTCTTCAATCTGAAGAACACCAAGCCTCTCTCTGAAGTACTCAAACTTCACTCTGGCTAGCGGTTTCGTCAACACATCTGCAACTTGCTCATCCGTTGCAACATACAGGAGCTTCACTACTCTTTGCACCATATCCCTGATATAGTGATATTTCATCTCAATTTGCTTCTACCTGTCATGGAACACCGGGTTCTATGAAAACTTCACACAACTCTGGTTGTCATAATAGATACAGGTAGCATCCAACGGGAGATCAAATAACTTAGACAATAGCTTCCTCAGCCATACTGCCTCACAACTAACCGAACAAGCTGCGACATACTCTACTTCGGTTGTACTCAGTGCTACGTAGGACTGCTTCCTGCTAAACCAAGAGATCACACCTAATCCCATACTGAAGCAACACCCAGAAGTTCTCTTCCTATCTACAGCACTACCTACCCAATCTGAATCAACATAACCCTCTAGGTTAAACTTTTGATTCGCATCATACTTGAGCCCATAATCAACCGTACCCTTCAGGTACCTTAGAATATGCTTTACAACAACCAAGTGAAAACCTATTGGATCCGTCAGGAACTGGCTCAATGTATTCACCGCAAAGCAAATATCTGGTCTCGTGTTCATAAGGTACATCAAGGACCCAATCATCTGATGATACATCGTGACATCAACTGGCTCAGATGAAGCATCACACAGAAGCTTCAGGTTCGATGCCATAGGTGTGGCCATGGCCTTGCAGTCCATCATCCCAAACCACTTCAATATCTCTACTGCATACTTCCCTTGTCCAAGGAATATTCCATCTGTACTCTTCCACACCTCCATACCTACAAAGTAGTGCATCATCCCCAAGTCCTTCATCTCGAACTCGGAAGCTAGCTTCCTCTTCGTGTCAGTAATCAATCTATCATCTCCTGTCACAAACAGGTCATCCACATATAGTAGTAGTATCACAGGATTGCCTTCCTCAACCTTGTATTAAAGGTTGGAATCCTCTTTACTCTTGGTAAATCCCAAGCTAGATAGAAAGCTTTCTATCCTACCATACCAAGTCCTAGGAGCTTGCTTCAAGCCATACAAGGCTTTCTTCAACCTGCACACATATGACTCCCTATCATGTGTCTCAAAACTGAGTGGTTGCTCCACATACACTTCCTCTTCCACTACCCCATATCCATCTGGTGTATCTTTGATTTCATCACTGTAGCCATAGCAAGTACTATTCTGATGGAAGTGTATCTGACTACATGAGCAAAAATCTCTTCATAATCTATTTCCTCTTTCTAGGAGAAGTCACGAGCTACAAACCTCGCTTTGTATTTCTCTATGCTACCATCTGCAACATGCTTGATCTTATATATCCACTTGGAAGTCACCATAGACTTCCCTTCTAGTCTTGGGACCACATCCCAAACATCATTCTTCATCTTCGACTTGTATTCCTCGACCATGGCATCCTTTCATTACCGCATCCCAAATCCTTGGAACTTAAAATTCTTCAATATATTGAATAGATAGCTTCGTTGTTGGAACAAATGTTGTAGTCCTTCTTTTGTAGGTGATTGTACACGATCTTTCCTACAAGTCAAATTCAATTGCATGATTAGAAACTTCTCATAGTTTTTCAAAAACACATTCTTATGCATAAAGACATATGTCATACAGTCATGCAATTATCTTAGCCAATGCTTCAATACAACATTTATCCATATCCTGTAACTTTCTAGATGCCTTCCATCTCTACCAGAACATTTGTTAAGAGTGTACACAACTTTCAACATGTTAGCAAAGAGGTTTCATTCTAGATAAGTAGCAATGGAATGTTGTACAGTACCATAGGCCACTTACCCATTACTTGTATATTAGTAGTATCTTGTTCATTAATGAAAATTTTCTAATATGCATAATACATATCATAAATCTAGGAACATAAGTATGTATATGACTGGACAACATCATTTAAGTAATCATATATACAAGAAATGACAATTCAAATACTTATCTTTGTTTGGTTGTAGGGTGGAATCCCTCTCAATCTTTACTTCCTTGCAGGAACTACTGGAGTGTGCTCCCTCTTGATCTTTGCTTCTAGGATTAGTATTCAAGGTTTCAGGGAGGACTTCTATTACTCATGCATATTCTTATTGACCATATTACTCTTCTGGTTAGTCATATCATCAATCAAAGTAAGAAACATAATAGGCATAAACTATTGATTACTTAAACTTCTAACTTCAAGAATAATCATTATCATTCATAGAAAAGTATAAGATCCTAACACAAGGATTCTAACTTGATATAGGAAAAACATACCTAGATTATCATGCTTGCTAGTTGTGTCTAACATACCCATTCAATGTCTTTTTGTTCTTCTTCAAAGACTTGTGCTAGTAACCTACATAACTCATAAGTTAACCATTGTAGAACCAAAACTATACATACCTCTTAAGTAGAGCTTCTATGTGATCCATGACTATGAATGAGTCTTTGTCCTCATGTCACCATGGTCATATGTTCTTGATCTAGAACTTGATTTGTATTTCTTGATGTACCTTTCATGTTAGCTAACAATATCATCCTCATACAACACCACAGTGCATTAGTACAATCATAAGTGTCATAACCCTAATCAATTAATGTATTCTATCATTCACATGCATTCATACTTTTACTAGGATGATATGACAAGTCTAACATTAATCAAGATTGTACTAACCTAAATAGTATGAAGACAAAACATATCATAAACTTAATCATGAACATACCTGTATCTCCTCACGTCATACCTATCGAGATTTCTTGTAGCATTCTTATGTAAGGCCTTAGCCTCATCTCCCTCTGGAACTGGAATTTCTTCACTTATGCAGGTGTCCAATTCATTCTCTTATAGGATTAACCCAATCCACTTTGATTTGTTGAGACTGGATCTAGAGCTGGATTAGGGTTTGTCAAAGAAACCTTAAAAATTCAAATTTTGAATTTCAGACTTCTGAATGGATGGAGAGGTGTGCCTTGCTGAGTTGATCGAGCTGGTATACTTCAATTTTGAAAACTGTAGAATTTTTCCCCTCAAAATTTCCTTTGAAACTTCTGGATCTCCTAGACAGGATCCTGAACTAGGGTTTGATAAAGCCCGATCTTCTTCCCATCCAAAAGGTTCGATATTGCTTTCTAAACTTTGATTTTTTTTTAGGAGCTTCCAGCCATAGTCACAAATTTAAAAAATTCCAATTTTTGCAGAAGCCCTAATTTTCCACCTTTCCGATCAAAATCCCGAACTAGGGTTTGATCAAGCCCGACCTTCTGCCCAACCAAAAAATTCATTCTTGGTCTCTAAATTTAGATTTTGATGAGGATCATTCAGTCGTGGACTCCGATTCCAAAAATTCCAACTTTCTCTGAAGCCCTAAATTCCCGCAGTAGTGACAAGCCAATAATGAAGGTGCTCAGAATCCAATTCTGTTTTGACAGAAATATGCACCTGATTGTTTATGATGCATCTTTGAAATTACCAATATATAGGGTCTGAAACGTCGGTCTATTGTATCCTGACCTGTCATATTTCCAACCCCATAGGTCTGACCTCAATTGGATGCTCTGGGAGAGAGTTATGCTAAGTGTCGCAACGTGACCTATTTATGGGATAAAACAGGAGAGTGAACTTGTACGGCGTGCCATGTGTCACTGGTTCAACTTCGGCCTTTGAAAAACTTACCTGAGAAACTAAAGTCCGTTCTCTTACTGTCACATTTTACAGAATTTCATTTGGAGCTTCCTAGCCCAGGTTGTGACCTTTTTCCCTAGGTCACCTGTTTATGACTAAGATCTGGAAGAGGCAGAAACCCTGACTTGTACAAATAATAAATCATAAAGTACAACGAATCCAATGTGTTGCTTCAGACACAAGGTACATGGGGATGTTATTTATGACCTGTAGATGTTTTAGAACCTGAAACTTCACCAAAATGGATTTATAGTGAGAGTTCCATGATGACTGGTTTTTTCTACATCAAGCCCTAGCTTCCAATTTGTCGCAAGTGCAACAAGTCTCATAAATGCCATACCATGCCTTCCTTCAGGATAGCTATGATACCATGTTATTTTTTCATCATTTAATTCAATAGATATAGGATCTTAACTGAACGAATAACATGTACATCATATCAAGCATAAGAGACAAGAGACAAGAGACACAAAACATCTCACCGGGGAAAACCAAGAAGGTGAAAAACCCCGCAACTTCCTCAGAGATAGAATAAGCATCAATACAAGGATCACCATGATCAAACCCAAGAGATATATAAATTCAGCAACATGCTCCTCCTCCACTTGTGCGCACTCCTCCTCTCTCTCACTAATGCGAAGTGAGTGAATAATAGAATGTGTAAAATGAGAGACACACACTCTCTATTTATACACTAACTTGACTTGCCTTTTAACTCTAACTAGGTCGGCCTCTACTTAACCACTTAACATAATACTGACTGGGCCGACCCCTCTAGGGTGGTCTAATAACCCTTTGACCCACATGACTCATACAGGGCCAACCCCATCAAGGTGGTATAATAACCCATCAGGTATAAGTTACGACACTTACAATATAACTTGCGACACTTGCAAGTACAACTGACGACACTTCCAATCGGAGGAATAATACATCTCCGTTGGGGATACAATAAAGTAGAAATACAATATACAAGTGAATATCTTCTGAAGTTACAAATACATCAACAATATATACTTTATGAAGACCAATGATGAAGTATTCAATAAGTTTCATGAGTTTAAGGCTCTTGTGGTTACATGCAATTAATAGGTTTATGCCTAATGCCAAGATTATTGTATATGTGTGATGGAAATTTTATGCCTACTCCTTTGAAATCTCACTTTCATTCATTTAATATTTTTATCCATAATTATCATGGCATGGAAAGAACCACTCAAGTCACGTGAAATCATTCATGCCACAAGATGGGCGACTGTGCGTGTCGATGCCCTAGGAAGAAGGAAAAGAACAAGCAACAAAAGTTGTTGGCAAGGATGGAAAAGCATTCATAGTGGATGAGTTAGCACAAAAGGCTAGTGACAACCTTCTCCATGGTATCATGTCTTTCCACTAACACCATCTCTAGTGTGGGGTGGTATATGGATAGTGGATCATCCAAACATGTGACATTCAATAAGAAGGATTTCAATAGACTTAAAGATAAAGAAGTTGTCATACAAGTAGAGTTACGCGATGATGCCACATATCTAGTTACCAATATGGAGTTACGTGTTGTTCTTGAGTTACCAATATATACATGCAAGGGTTGTGCACTTGGAAAGCATACAAAGATTGCTTTTCCAAGTGGTGTGCATAGATCAAGATAGTTTCCTGATATGATTCATGAAAATTTATGTTGACCTATGTCATCGACTTCTTTAACTGGTAATATTTATTATGTTTGATTTATTAATGATTCCTCAAGCTTTGGTCTTCGAGTTCACTCCCTCTCCCATCTCCTACCTCAAGCTTCGCTTAACACTATGTCACCCTCCATAAATACCTATATATACTTTATGAAGACCAATGATGAAGTATTCAATAAGTTTCATGAGTTTAAGGCTCTTGTGGTTACATGCAATTATTAGTTTTATGCCTAGTCCCAAGATTATTCACTTATACTCACTTATATTCAGATAAAAATTTTAAAATATCACTTATATTCACTCGCTAGCTTTTGTCTCATTACTCTTTAAATTTTTTTCTTTTAACACAGTATCTTCGGTTGGAGCCATTGAGTCTTTTTAAGGTCATCTTGAAACCGAATAGTACTAAATTCTTCACAATTCAAATGTTACATAAACCCTAGGAAGTTCCTTCAGTAGAACATGTGTAGTCACTAGTGTGAGTTCTTAATCAACATGATATTATGTCTAATCTCAATTCAAATTCCGTGTCAATATTTTTTTTAATATGACCATGGATGATGGTGATGGGTTTATATGTACTTCATTCTTGGACGTTATAGAGCAACATCAACCGGCCATGCTAACCCAACAATGCCACTTTTTACTCTTTTGGGGCTTAGCAAGATTATGCCCAATTTTTATTTTCGTGTGGAACACCTAAAAATACCAAGTGGTTAAGAACATGGTCCCATCAAAACATCCCATTTCAACCATAAATTGATCATAAGGAAAGGGGAAGAACTATGTAACTATGTAACACGATGATGATGACAATGATTGATTATGATGATGATGATGATGGTGATGATGATGATGACGATGAAGATGACGATGCCGATGATGATGGTGATGATGATGATGACGATGAAGATGACGATGCCAATGATGATGAAGATGATGATGAATATGACGATGACAATGATGATGGTGATGATGATTATGAAAATGAAGTTGATGATGCCGATGATGATGAAGATGATGATGTCAAGGTACTAAATGCAAGCTAAAGGGAAAATGATTAGTATTACTCATGATGCTCCATAGTAATCCAATCTTTCTCTGTATTTTTCATCATTGATATGAGAATTTGATAACAAGGAACAATCTTATGCAAGAAAGTGTGAACAACAAGGAAATGGATTCTATCTAGTAGTGATTCCCTAATTTCTATCTCATGATTCTATTTATTAGTAATGTAAAATCAAAACATATTATATTATCACCTTTATAAGTTAAAACCATTTTACTATATTCTTAAAATTATAAATTCAATTATAAACTCTACCCATCTTAGAATAAAAGAATCTGAAGATCTCACTAAACCACCGACACCAAACGCTATTGGTCTTTCTGGGTATCTGCATCGGATATCCATAGATGATGATGATGATGATGATGATGATGATGATGATGATGAAGATGACGATGCCGATGATGATGGTGATGATGATGATGACGATGAAGATGACGATGTCAATGATGATGATGATGATGATGATGATGATGATGAGTATGATGATGATGATGTCAAGGTACTAAATGCAAGCTAAAGGGGAAATGATTAGTATTACTGATGATGCTCCATAGTAATCCAATCTTTCTCTGTATTTTTCATCAATGATATGAGAATAAAATAACAAGGAACAATCTTATGCAAGAAAGTGTGATTAATCGCTCCCAGGATGGCAGGTGTGGGAGGAGTCCTTTTTTACTCTGAAGGAAAAAACCCACCTCTAATCTTCAGACCCTCTTCTCCTATGCAGCTAAGGATTTTAACTCCATCTCCTTCCTCCATGTCCTGAGAAACAACAATAAAGAAGCAGACCGCATGGAAAATATTGGTGTTGATTTAGATTGTGGTTTGATGATCATCAATGGCCTTAGAATTGTTACCAACTGGGTTCCTTAGTCCCCTTCATATTTTTTTTATGACCACCTTGCATCTTAATTCCCTTACCCCAAACATTACAAAATACAAAAAAAAATTATGGAGTAAAGGCAAGATTGCCTTGGGATCTTCTTCCTAGCATCAATCCTCTCCCGCGTACCTTTGGAACACTTGGCGCCCTCACCAGTCTCATCCCACCTGCCCTGCATGCATGAATTTTATATTACGTCCACCTTCTGTCCTACCTTATATCACGCTTCATGGGAGAAGGATATCGATACTGCATTTTCAAACTGTTGAGAATTGGGTGCTCCAAGGACCCTGCGTAGTTTGGATTGGAATTTTGAATCCTCAACAACCAGCAACGGAGGTCGATAAGGTCTCAAAATTTTCTTTGCTGCAATGCCATCGTTGCATGAATAATATCCAGGAGAATGGAGGCGGGGCCGGTGTGAAGCGGTATTTGTCTGCTTTCGACGTTGTTCAGGGACAGGGGAATGGTGGTGTTGGGAAAGCGTGTGGTGGTTCAGCTCAGAATTTCCAATGGGGTCTCTCCAAGGTGGACGAACCAGTCAATGGAAGAAACTGGGTGCCGTTAGAATTGAGCACTGGTCAAAAATATGGTGGGGTTGTGCACCCAATAGCACGGGGACTCTTTGGCGAGAAAGCTAATGGAAAGGGTTGAGAGGCCTCTCTGGAATTGGGAAACAATCAGAACATGGGTGGGGCGGTACTACACCCTTATGCTCTCCGCGGGATTTCCAACGAGACTAGCAGCAACAAGAATTGGAAATATCATGAGTATGGGATGGATAATGGTCTTATCAACCTGGAGTCTCCCCATGGGGAGGACAACCCATCTTTAGAAGTTCTTGTGCATTTGATGGAGCTGAAGAGTTAGCTCTGCAGGATTAGGGGGGAATACTTCGATCAAAAGAAAGCTCTGTCTCATCTTGCCACTTTCGTTTAGATATCTAACATGGAAATCAGGACTGTCTGCAGCAAAATGAAGGAGTACTTTGAGGTACTTGCTGGAAAAATGGACAATGGTTGCCCTTGCTCCGGGGATATCTACAGCTAGATTAACTCACTGCACAACAGTCTGAAAGTGGTTGAAGCAAAGCTGGATGGAATGAAGTCTAATATAAAAAGAAACTCTATGGTATTCCATGGAAACGACGAGGAGAACGCTGGAACAAGGAATGGCATCAAGGAGAACATCAACCATCAATGCTCTGCATAATTCACCATGATTCTCTATATGTTTTGTTTTTTTGTGTATAATAGCTCAGAAGTGAATTAACTATCTATTTTCACAATAATGTATTTCCTTTGCTGTTTACTGTTAGGAAAGTATATAAATCTCTATAGCTGTCATAGAATCGAATGTGTGACTGAACATCAAAGACTTGAAATGGATGAGCGTTCTATGACAGCTCTCCAATTTTGGGAACAGTACTCTTCCAGAATATCTATTGTAACTTTGCTCTTTTTTTTAATATAAAATCTTGTTAATCGTTACTGTAAAAAAAAAAAGTGTGAACCGCTCTTTTGGGAACAATCTTCCAGAATATCTAGTGTAACTCTGCTCTTTTTTTCAATATAAAAGCTTGTCAATCGTTACTGTAAAAAAAAGAAGTGTGAAGCGCTCTTTTGGGAACAGTCTTCCAGAATATCTAATCAGATGCTTGTCAAAATGAAATAGATATTTATTGTTCCATTAATCACAGTTCAACAAGATATCAAGTTCCATTGATGTCAAGCATAGTTAAACTTCCAATACAAAATATGCACAGAACAATACAGACGTTGTTATGTTCTACTTTGCTTTGTGGGAATCTTGTTCATATTTCGTGTTTTTGTCCCCTTAATTTAATGAATTTAGCAGTCACTCGGTGATCCATGATATCGGTTGGAAAATTTTGTAAACCAATTAAGTGATCTAGTGGAACTAAATGTTGGAATGTGTGTTGTTCTTGGTTGTCTTTCTCTTTGCAGTAAATAATATGCATTGCAATAGTGCGTGGATTTAATCTTCACATTGGTTTCATTGCATATTTTGCATATTTTATACTAAAATTGTATAAAAAATAAGGCAATAGATAAAGACACATGCCTCGTTGGTGTAAGTAGAAGTGAAAAATTGAGTTTAATATGTATTAAAGGAACTTTGGGAAACAGTGTGCAATGCAAACATTTTGGGATGCTTCAACAACCTGTTGGGATATTACAAACATATGACCAAGATGCATATAATATAAAGTAATGGTAATAGTCCAACACTATTTTGTACATAAATATGCATGATCAACATGAAGTTTGAATTCCAAAATGCTAATGTTATAAATAGTACAATGCCAACAATTGTGAAGTGGTTAGCTCATAAATATTCTTGTTTGAAAAAATAATTAATATCATAGCTTAACATGTGATAAATTTGAAAGTATGAAGCCTAACATTATGAAAAATAATTATTATATGTTGCTTGAATTGATGTAAATGATACATGCTTGTGATAGATAGTGTGGATGGTCTTAAGATGTGTAATATAAAGTGATTTTGATCAATTTCAAAAAATCAATCTAACTTTTTTTAGATTGATATAGATAGGGGTAGATCCCTTCAAGGTATCACTAGACACGGATTGGAATTACTATTAAGTGATTTCAAATAACTTTTAGAAAACATATTCGATTGCTACACTATTGAATTTGCTAAAAAAGTCTACGAGAGTGTTACATTTTATCACAACTAGGTAATGAAAACTTTCTATATGCATAGGTATAACAAAAAACTTATAGGAAAAACCAAAGTTACATTGGCATGTCCATATTTTTTCCAAAAATCTATTTCTAAAACTTGAAACCTTATTTTGTGGTGATTAACCTTAGTTGACTTAAATTTTAGTTAGAGCCTAATTTATGAACACCAAAACACCCTTACATGTTTGCAATATCCAAAACTTCCCTTTCCATAACCAAAAAAAAAAAAATTCCAAATTTATTTAAATAAAAACTTTTGTGAAGAAAACGAGGGAGAAAGAGTACAAGTGGCTATGCTATGTTTATATTATGATTCATTAAAGTCCATTTTCCATATGAGTTCCCATCTAAGAAGATCTTCTTAATCATCATCAATGAAAATGGAAATATTCTTGAGGATCTAGTTTGATCATGATCTCTAGTAGGTGGAATACCTTTGGGAATATCGCACAAATAGATTTGAATGTTTGTCAATTACAATTTGGAGATCCAAGAGAACATAGGGTTCAGATGTTTGAAAATATAATGAGTACAATGTGAGATTACCATATTGTCCCCTTTTTAACAATTTTGTCATGTTGTTGGATATTATCACTTTAGATGGTTTCCATTTTATAAAACCTTTGAGTTCAACTACATTTCCTTGACAATTGTGGAAGGATGATATCATATGGCATCCCATTACAGTATGCTAAGAGTAAGAAGTAAGCCCCAAAGGTATGCTACAAGATGCATTCTAGTTATAAAAAAAAATATAGTTTGAAAATGAATTGTAAATAAAAGAGAGAAGGGACAAAAACATGATACCTGCACTTATCTATGCATAGACAATGACCTAATGAGATGTAAACGAATTGTCAACAACATGGAATTTCTCCACAACATTAAGATGGCTATAAGAGGGAACAATAGGAGCCTACTTCTTAGAAGGATTGGGAGGTGGAGGCCCCTATAATATTATTTATAATAAGGAAGATGATGATGATGATGAATCCAACGACCTCGCCATACCATCGATGGAAAGAGGCGTCAGATATCCGACTTCTGACTTCAAAAGAATCCGATGAGCTCAACCCCCTATTTAGTCAACCACGACTGACAAGGAAGCACCTACTCCGCTTTGCAGGCAACAACCTGCCCTAGCACCACCCTTCCACCCTTGAGATAAATTTCTTCACTAATATTCTTGGACTGTTGCACTTATTCTTTTATTTCTTCTGATCTATAATGCATTTTATGTAGTCACACTTCATCACATAATACCTTCATATATATATACTCCTTATTTTACACCTCTTCATGAAATAACATGTCTTTTCATATAATGAGAAAAAATAAAGTTAAACGTTGAAGTCAAATAACCGACGACATCATAATGCAAAAATGCATGCCATCCAACGTTCTTAGCCGTCGGTGGTATGGCAGGAACGTTGGATATTGCCCTAGTATGGCGAATATCTGACATCTGTTCCATTCATCGAAAATCCAACAATATTTTACATTTGTTTAAAAAAAAAACATTATCCCTAGAATTTTTTAACTTAGCGCTTTTATAAATAACGTTTTCATGTCCCACCCTTTTTTTAACACTATCCATATAAGAGCTTTGGCTCTTTGTATTAGCTTTATTTTATCCCCTTTTCAACACAGCATAGGACCATCGATTACATGCTCTAGGATTTAAGAGCTTCGGCTCCTCTTGGTTCTTATACACTGCCACTTCATTATCCACCTTGTCGTCCTTGTCAATGCCACGCCATTTTTCAATCTCGGATTCACGTTCTGCCACATTCGCAACACATCACTGCCACCTCATTATCCTCATTAACAACTAAGTTTCCACGTGTACCAAAAGGATATGGGGCCTGACAGGTCGTCCTGGGAATCGAGATGGTGATCTTCTCGTGGAGTCCAAACACCCAATGCCCCTGCCTATCCTTTGTACTACGCGTTGAAAGAATTAGGGAGGACTGGCATATATCAACACATAAAGACTCATCCACACAACCAATGTGGGATGAATCGCAATGACTAAATAGATCACCACCATTGATCAATCGATCGGATGGTCCCTGAGTCTCATTTATATGTTCTTATTTTTCTCCTTGTACTCGGATGTAGATTCGTAACCTTCTTTCTCCTCTTTCTGAAGCTACAGGGAACATCACAATCATGAACGTTCAGATTTAGATCAGGAAGGAAAGGTGGAAGCTCGACATGTACATTTTGATCGAGACAAGTTAGCCTTCAGTCCATTCCTGCATTATTACACTATGCTTCACTATGGATTTCAACATCTGCATTACTATCCTTTGACATATTTTCATGATGGAATTTTTAGTTTCCTGAACCGGATAAGGACGTTGATGCTGCTTCAAGTGGAAGTGAATCTTTTATGCAGATATGAGTTGAGCTCATATTAGACTCAGTTTAAAGAGATATTTTCATCACATTATCATTTGCAACTGTGGACTTAGAACTACTGATGGGAACATTCCCCTCCCCAGCTCTCTCATTATATTTCTCTAACGCAACAGGGTGATTTTTAATGCATTCTTTTCTCAACAAGCAGATATATCTAACGCGTAGATGGGTCCTTTCAGTTTTGGATGGACTTTCACCTTTGGATGTAATGTCCTTCCATACAACTTCGAACCTTCATTCATATATTAAAATCAGTGCCAACAGATCCATCTCTCATGAAACTTTAGAAGATTCACATTCATCTTTCATTGTCTTTGCAGCTTTACGTAAATCCAATACCTCCTCCTGTAACGTGACCAATGATTTAGGGGTTTTACCCAAATCTTGTGTAGTTTCTCCCTACAGAAAAACCTACCTCTCATAGTTGCTATGAGCAGTGCGCCAGTTCTGGTGTTCCTTTTCCAAATCTGCTTTCAAGGCAGTAATGCAAATATGGGCCTCTTTTAATTGTCCTGTTGTTTTCAAGTGATTGTCATTATACATTCTAGAATTGATTGTTATAACCCCCAATTTGGAAATGGAATGGATAATATGCTTATGATGGCACTCATGTAGTAGCAATCTAGTGAGTGGCAACCCCTTCCTGTTTCTTCTTGTTTAAGGATTGGATATCTCAATTGCATGGTGGTTCCCACCTCATTTCATTCATTTCAACTATGAACACCTTGGTCATAGCCATCATACATCACTACTCATGTCATCATCTGATTTCCATTCTCTTTCATGGAAAGCCGCATGACAAGCTTCCCTATCTCATCTGATTGCCATAAATGACAATCTTCACACTCTGTACTGCCATATTTCCAACCAACAGTTTTCTCATCATGGCCCAAGCTAATGTGGGTTTTTGGTTGGGAAAGATGGTTGTCGATCCAGCTCTGCAACAACATTGCGCACCCCCTCTTCCTCACTCTCACAATGATTAAATAATAATCTTAGAATTTTGTCAACGTATGCATCCTGCAAGTCAACTTTCCCATCTTCATCTATAGTTTTCCTAGCAATAACCTCCTTCAAGGAATGTAACAGAAGGTATTGTTTCTTTTGTTGATTGTCAATTTGATTTAAAATAAATGGAAGATATTTTGAGAGCTTTCTGATAGCTATGTTTCCAAGTGCATGCATAAGAAGCAACTGACTTTATTTCTTCAAAAGGAGATTGGAAAGACTCAATCACAATGCCTTCAATGATTGCATGATGTCTAAGATCTTTTCGTCTGCCAATTTCACCTAGGCATAGCAGAGCAAGGTGCTGTCGGGACGAATTGGCATTGCTACTATCTCTCAGAATGTTCATCATCATTCTACAGTAGATGCACATTTCTGATCTCCTGCAGCAAGGCAAAGAACTGCCACACACTGAGCAATTGAATAGAGAGCTTTCTTTGCAAGACCACCCAATTGTGGAGAAGGTGTGGCACTTGAAATAAGAGCATCGATCGATCAATAAAGCATCAAAGCTCGGAATCCGATGACCTCACCATACCACCGACGGCAAGAGGCGTCAGATATCTGACTTCTGACTTCAAAAGAATCTGACGAGATCGCTAATGCCACATTTTCCAAAAGGATTGGGTGCCTGACAGGTCGTCCTGGGCTCCGGGTTGGTGAGCTTCTCGTGGAGTCCAATCACCTAGAGCCCCCACCAAGAATCCTTTGCACTACGCATCGAATTAGACTACTCAGACTTGGCATTATAAACGCCAAGATACAAAACTTCGTGTTCAATGTGGGATATCTCCCAAAACGAAATGCAACTGCAATTGTCAATCATCGCTCGGTCCCTGAGTCTCCGCCTTCAACATCTTCAGAATTATTCCAATATTCACTGAATATATCATAAGAATATTCACTGAATTGGAAAACAAGCCGAAGGTTGCTTGTTCTGTGATTGATCTCTTCAAACTCCAAAACAAATGAGGAGTTCATCAGCATTTCTACAGTAGATGCACATTTCTGATCTCCTGCAGCAAGGCAAAGAACTTCCACACACTGAGCAATTGAATAGAGAGCTTGCTTTGCAAGGCCACCCAATTGTGGAGAAGGTTTGGCAATTGAAAGAAGAGCATCCAATAAAGCATCAAAGCTTGTGTTTGCTAACTGCACCAAAGATGCAAAAAAATTTGCAAAGCCTGCAAAGCTTGACCCTACAACAATGAACTCCTGACTAGAATAAGAGCTTGTGGAAGAACCTTGTCATGTACTATAGCACCAACATTTCGGTGATGATTTTGATCAGCCATCATTGTACAACATAGTTCCAATGCTAAAGCAGTCATATGTAGGTCTGCATCACTGATTAGAGTGGGAAGTTCTGTTTTAATATCCTCAAATGTAGATGAAGTGATTTTATCACCATAAGCAACAAAAAAACAATTTAGAGTCCCCAGTGAAGATTTCCTTAATGCACGATTGGCCTTTCGCAAAAATGTTGTTAGTTCTACAAAAACATGCTCCAATACACATGACAAATCTATCCAAAGAGAAGAGCTAGCAATAACAGCAAATGCCTTCACTGTTGTAAGGCGTGTTATCTCATTTCCCATACGATCAACAAGAAGAGGTAAACACATGGGTAGTTCTCCTTGAAGTTTATCACCAAATGTTGAAATGACCAAACCCATGCAAGAAATAGCACACTCCTTCACCTCTGATCTTGGTCTTGATTTGCCAATCTTGTTAAAATAGCATTGTAAATGGGGTGAACATATGGATTAAAATAAAAAAACCTGTGACATCTCCAATTTTGATGATTTTCCCTAACCATCTCTCCACAGACCCTCAGTGCCTCTGCAGTAACATTGTAATATCGATTGCTGACTGCAAAAAGCACAGGTCCAGAAAGGGGCCTGATGTAGGGATGGAAAACAAAGTGTGAATGTGAAGCCATCACAAGCCTTGTGAATATGAGAGCTTCAATCTTCAGATTTGATTTGGATGAGTTGTCATTAAGTTCTTTCTCAATTCTAGGCACCAATGAACCTATATGATCTTCTAGGCAGTCAGGTATCACAACCACAAGCTCCTTTAAGACTGAAAATGCCCCTACAAACGTCGTTGGTATTTGTAGGTAGCTGCGTCGGATATCATACAACGATGAAGAGCATGATGAAGATGATGGTCATGATCAAGCACGCCAATTGGGTTAGCATAATAATTGCGCATTTCCTTACTTATGAGCTTCTCTCTATTTCGAGAATCATTTAATATTCTCTACTAAACAGGGCCAACCACATGAAGGTGGAAGCTCTTATGGCCCCTCCCCCCCTCACATCACTCTCAATTCCCCATAACCCGACAAAAATATCTATGTAAAAAAAAATTAAATGTGTTTTATGTCATACTATATAACAAGAAATGTTTCTAATTATAACATACAGGAAAATGGAAAAAACACTAAGATACAGTTAATTTATTATACGTATCGAAAAAAAAAATTCAATATTTCTATTGCAATATTAAATAATCAAAATATATAGAGTGGATATATTACTGCATACATCGTACACTTCAATGGACTTCATCGTCTTCTCCATCTGAGTCATCATTTGTATCATCCGATGATCCAGATTCAACATTGTAAGGATTGGCCATATCATCATCTTCGTCGATGTCAGTTATGATCATCATGTCATCATCGATATCATCTTCATGGACATTGTCTGATACATCATCTGATTCAATAAATTCTTCAACATCTTCTTCTGGAACACGATCATCTAACTCATGTTGATCATGATCATATTCAACGATGTCTTCTTCTTCGAGAACTTCTTCATTACCTTCATCTACGTTAGACTTTACCGGCCTTCCCCTTGGATCATGTCTCATAGCAAATGCCCAACCCACTCTACCTAGAACCTCAGAGTAAAATACGTGTTCACATTGGGTTGGAAGAAAATAGGGCTCTGTTCTGGCTCAAACAACCTTGTATTTACCATGGTAAATCCATTATCATGTTCAATAATTGTTTTATCGAGATCACGTGGATTCAATCGACACCTGTACCATTTGACAACGAATAGAAATACCTTGAAGGAGTTAAAGTCACACTGAAGAATGTCTTCCAGATACCCATAGTATCGATTTTCAGAGAGTTCTAGATCTCTATCACTTCTAGAAGAGACATTGGTCACCTCAAAGACTTCAGATATCCCACAATCCAATGTTTTCTTCGTGTCATCCAACTTTTTGATGCGATATCTACAGCCATTGCACCACATAGCCTTATGGTGTTTTACCTACAACAAGACATACAGGAAAATATTACATAATGATCCAATATTTATGATTAACTAGTGCATGTTTAAAATGCCATATAACAAGGAAAAAAATCAGCATGTACAACGACAATATTTTTTACAGAAAAATAAATAGTGTGGTTGATTAATATGCTTACCTGCTTATCTTTTAAACCTCTTGCTAAATCGATTTCCCTTTGTGTTAGATTGGTATCTCCATTGCAATGTGCAGCTTTTACCAATTAAGCCACACCTTCCCATGATATTCCATGACCATATTGTTCACATCATTCGATCCCTACCTTCATCTAGTCAAGATTGTTTGCGATGTATAAATGAATTACATCCCACTCTCGACCAACTATTTGATGACAATAAAATTAAAATTCAATACAAATGTATAGTCACTTAACATGAAAGTATATTATTACACTCTAAGTCGATGCAAAATATTGAATATAAAAATAGAATATGTATGATATATATACATAAAAATCAACAGTCAAATGTGGTATATTACCTTTCACCTTCCTCAATCTAGCTTTCCCCTTCGGGTACTCCCCTTCGAAATATTTATTGGATTCTGGATCACAAATGCAACGTAAATTGAACTTTGATGCTAATATAGGAAGATATTCACTAATATACAACATGTTTTGGTATACCATATATCCCTCCATCATAGAACCCTCATCATATGCTTGTTGTCTGACCAAACCCTTCATAAATTTCAAGTGCCTCTCAACCATCCACATGTACCTTGAGTGAGTAGATCCACACAATTCAATCTCCTCAACTTAGTGTATGAGGTAGTGTTCCTGTGCATTGAAAAATGCCGAAGGTAGATGCTTCTGCATTTCACACATCAGACGAGGAATTTCTCTCCTCAGTACTTTATGTCTTCTTTATGGAATTCTTTAGATGACAACCATCTACAAGTGACATGACAACCCAATCAAGAGATTAAAGAAAAAAAACATTATATTACGTAACATGAATAAGAGAACGAAAATCAAATATAAGTTCTATGATGAATTAAACAAACACTAGTAAGTGCATGGAAAAAATCACCACTTACTTCATGTATTTCCCAAGACTATATATTATCTGCTTGACATTGTTGTCGAAGTTGTCTAGGATAGAGAGAGGTAGAAAATACTGTAACAATAATATACAAATCATTTCATTTTATCAAAAAAGAGTAGACAAACAAAAATAAATAATGATGCGCGGAAACACAGATGAAGCAGAAGACTTTTATTAATCACAAGAACCAGAATACATGAACAAAAGAGATAAATAATGATGCACAGAAACACAGATGAAGCAGAAGACTTTTATTAATCATAAGAACCAGAATACATGAACAGATCAGACTTTTGCAAATTGTCTTCGAATAGCGAAGATCATTACTGCGACACACAGATAATGATATCTCTATATGAAGTACTGAGCCCTTTTAGGTTTCAGACATCAGCTTTGCTGAAGCTTAATTCCAATCTACCTGGGGACATCAGCATATATAGACTAATATCAAGCGACTTACAGACAAAAGAATTTCTGATTCAATGTTATACTCAGATGAGCAACTTGCAGAGCATACTCTTCGACTCAGACTCAGACTCAGGGTTCTAGTTCCGAATTCCAACTTCCTAGAAAGAACCCTTAAGCTCCTATATATACAAAATAAGAGGAGTGCCTCATAAGAAAGTAATCGATGACTCATTAAGCAGGACACCTTAAACAGTAGAGGTTGTCTGTACCTAAACTAGTGACTCATGAAGCATGGAGATGCTTTTCTTGTAACTGACAAGGCATCTTTGGTTTTCGGGTAACTCACGAAGAGACATCCGCACCATGAGATGACTTATTTGTACAATGTGGAGATTCTTTTCCAAAGAACCCACTAATAAAATAATAATGCGGAAGGCATCTCAAATCTATAATACAGATTGTATTGTACTAAAGCTTATTACACAGTGGATATTCATAAGAGAACCCACGAAAGACAATCATAAAGTAAGATACTGAAACTAGACAAGATCTGCAGGATAGATTTATACATAGTGGAGATTCATGAGAGAACCCACGAAAGACAAATAAAGAGAAATATACAAAAATTAGACTTGCTAACCATAGTCAGGCGAACTATGATCAGAATCAAATCCCTTGGATCCAAATCCATCATGGTCTAAGTCGCTTTCATCTGAAGAATCTTGTAGAAATTATTGGCGGTGGTAATCAGTACCATAATGTGTTACATCCTCCATCTAGTGAGGGGCATGTTCTCGAAAACATGCAAAGAAAGGAGACTGCCGAAAAAGTTCAGGACTCATGTAGCTGGGAACGGAAACATCACCAAAGAAATGATGTTTGATGACAAGTCAAAATTCTTGTCTTGGAGTAACTGAGGGGTGGACAGCAGCACCTTTCCAAAGGATATTGAACTGGAAAATACCATAGATGAGAGAGGCACCATATATTTCATCTTTCAAGACATGAATGAAAACCTGAGGAGAGGCATGCTCTAAGGCTGAGATTCTAGGAACATACACAAAGAGTAAAATTTTCATCTAAGGACTCCACTGACGAGTATGGAGATCATCACAGAAGAAACATACAATAACTTTGCCATTTTCTCTAGCAAGCTGGTGAATGGCATAAAAATCTATCCATCTAATAGCAGGGTCAAAAATGTAAACAAAAAATTGTTGTTCTCCTGAAAGCAAATGAAAATGCCCAATAATCATATTGACATGGTTGACTCCGAGAAGGGGATTATTGAAATCGATATTGTAGCTGCGGCATCCCTCTGGAGAGTTTAGCCAATCTTGAAGTATCTGCTGTTGGATTTCAAAAGGAAGAGTCTGGATTTTGTTGTGAAAACAATCGCTGCAATAACAGTAAATGCATTCATGACAAACAAGAACTGAATTGTCTGCTGCTGAGGATGAAGACTCGCCTTTTTCAAAAACTTTGATCTCTCGGAATTGTGATCCTTCTCGGGTTAACATATCAGCAAGATGATTATCTTTATCCCAAACTTGATCAGAAGCATCAGTCTCTAAAATAAAAGGTAGATCTAGGACTGGAAGAGCAAGGGGAGGAAGCTTCTGGATGTTTGCTTTGATTCTTCTGACTGTGTCAGTCATAGCTAGTATCCATTCTATGCCAGGCTTTAATCTTTTCCTGTAACAGCTTTGTGTCTTTTTCCTGTGCTTGATAAAACTGTTTGATATAATTCAAGCAGCCGAGGAATCGCTGAATCTATTTAGTATCTTGCAATCTGTCAGGAAACTCTAAGAGTTTCTGCAACACATGTGGCTACAGAATTATTCTTCCTTGTGAAATCTGAAGGCCCAAGAATTCAATGGAAGTCTTGGCAATAACAAAGTTATCTAGGGATGACGAAAGTGCAATCCCATTCTTAAAAACAAAATTATGAAATTGTTCTAAATGGATCTTATGCTCAGCTATATCTCTGTTAAAATTGAGCAAATCATCAATATATACAATAACAAAGTTTAAAGAACGAAAAATGTCTTCCATCCTTTTTTGGAACTCTGATGGAGCATTCTTCAGGCCAAAAGGCATTACTGTCCACTGATATTGGCCATGAGGGACTACGAATGCAGTCTTGTACCTGTCTTCTGGTGCTATGCCGATTTTCCAAAAACCACTCTTAAGATCAAACTTACTAAAGACATTGGCTTTTGCTATTTTTGACAGAATTAAATCTTTATGAGGTAGAGGATACATGATTAGTTCTAAAGCTTTGTTCAATTCTCCATAATTAACTACCAATCTTGTCTTTCCTCTTTTCTGCTCAGAATGCTTATTGACATAAAATGTTGGGCAAGCCCAAGCACTTTTGCAAGGTTCTATCAGCTTCCTATCCAACAACTTCTGGATTTCTTCTTTGCATGCTTGCTACTCCGTAGGACTCATATTATTTGCTGAGGATTTCTGAGGTTTTATTTCTGTATTCTATTTGTATGGAAAAGTGACATAGTATTTTTCTCTCTTCCAGAAGGCATCTGGATGATCAGAAGTACATTCCTTTTGTAACTTCTGAGTTATTTCTGCAAGGATGTCTTGACCATGTAGGTTTGCATGTTTGGCAATTTTTTTTTTTTTCAAAATCCTTGACTGATTCTTCGACAATGTCTGGCTTTTCAGGAGAAATTATGATAGTGAAAGCAGACTTTACTGGAATGGAAGTCACAGTTCCTTGGACTGTGAAATCAACTGAATCTTCTCTAACTGACATTGGCAGGTGTTTCTTAACAAAATCTTGTCCTAGTAATATGTCAGTGTTAAATTTTCTGAATTTACTTCAATCTGATCTAGGATCTTAACTGAGAGAACAACATGTACAGCATATCTACAGCATATCAATCATGGAGACAATAATGCAAGCACACAAGAGACACAAAGATTTACTTGGGGAAAACCATAAAGGTGAAAAACCCCAATAACTTCCTCAGAGATAGATAGAGCAATGATACAACCAACCAATAGAGATAGCCATAACCTAGCAGCAATCCTCCTCCTCCATAAGTGCGCCTCTCCTCCTTGAGAGCATGTGTGAGAAGTGAGTGAGTAAATAGAGTGCCTCCCGCACTCTATTTATACTTGACTTGACTTGCCTTTTTACCTAACTCATGTCGGCTCGAACTTAACCACATAACATAATGCTGAGTGGGCTGACCCCCAATAGGGTGGTCTAATAACCCTTTGACCCACATGGCCGACCCCCAATAGGGTGGTCTAATAACCCTTTGACCCACATGACTTATACAGGGCCGACCCCAAACAAGGTGGTCTAATAACCCATCAAGTATAAGTTACGACACTTATAATATAAATGACGACACTTCCTTATAGAGGAATAATACCATCTCTATAGGAATACAATATACATATATGTGAAATACATTCCGAAGTTACATATACATCAACACTCCCTCTTAACTAGGAAGGTATTTCTCAGCACAGTTCTTCTAGCACAAGTCATCTTCTCTGGATCATTGTCACTGGATAATCATCATCGAGTCATCATCATCGTCACTGCTGCTGCTATCTCAATCAATCTCTGAATCTACTCGTCATAGGAAGTTCTACAGAGCCAGTCCTTTTTCATACTGGATGTAGGCCCACCACCTGCAGGTTTTCATCATCACTGGCCATACTGTGGAATCCTCAGGACTTATTACGTGCGTCACAAAACCTCGAAAGAGCATCCCAGGATATTACGGGTACACAACTCCGACCTGTAGGATCTCCCAGGGCGCTATTACATGTGACCCCACCACAAAACCTCGAAAGAGCATCTTAGGATGTTACGGGTACACAACTCCGACCTAAGATCTCCCAGGGCACAAATTACATGTGGTCCACCACAAAACCTAGCAAGAGCATCTCAGGATGTTACGGGTACACAACTCCGACCTGAGATCTCCTAGGGCACAAATTACATGTGGTCATGGCAAAACCTCGCAAGAGCATCTCAGGATATTACGGGTACACAACTCCAACCTGAAATCTCCCAGGGCCCAAATTACATGCCATAGGACAAAACCTCGCAAGAGCATCTCAGGATGTTACGGGTACACAACTCCGACCTGAGATCTCCCAGGGCACAAATTACATGTCCTCCCAGAGCAATGTCTCGAAAGAGCATCCCAGGCTGTTACGGGTACACAACTCCGACCTATAGGATCTCCCAGACATGCTCATCTGCACAACCTGATCCACGGCCACAGAGTATCAACCTGATACTCACCATACATCATCCTGATGTACTCATGATCGTCCTGATCATAATCACTGCAACGTCCTGCTGCAAGTCATCTGGAGCAACATCCTGAAGCTCGTCATCCATGATCGTCCTGATCATCAATGCAACATCCTGCTGCATGTCATCTGGAGCAACATCCTGCTGCATGTCATCTGGAGCAACATCCTGAAGCTCGTCATCTATGATCATCCTGATCATCACTGCAACATCCTGCTGCATGTCATCTGGAGCAACATCCTGAAGCTCGTCATCTATGATCATCCTGATCATCACTGCAACATCCTGCTGCATGTCATCTGGAGCAACATCCTGAAGCTTGTCATCTATGATCATCCTGATCATCAATGTATCCACCTGATACAAATATATGATACATATCATCATACATGATCCTCCTGATCATCAATGCATCTACCTGATGCATACCAAGTATCTACCTGATACATATCATCATACATGATCCTCCTGATCATCAATGCATCTACCTGATGCATACCAAGTATCTACCTGATACATATCATCATACATGATCCTCCTGATCATCAATGCATCTACCTGATGCATACCAAGTATCTACCTGATACATATCATCATACATGATCCACCTGATCATATCAAGCAGAAACTAGAACATCATCCTGATGCTCATCATCCAGCGCTTACATCCACAGCCATGTGAAGGATCCTCCTTCCAACATGCTGGGAATGGCTTCAGCAAATGTGTCCATCACTTCTTCCTCGAAGTGTACTCGATCTGAAGAACGCCAAGCCTCTCTCTAAAGTACTCGAACTTCACCCTAGCTAGTGGCTTCCTCAGCACATCTGCAATCTGCTCGTCCGTCGCAACATATAGGAGCTTCATAGCTCCTCTCTGCACCATATCCCTGATATAGTGATATTTGATCTCTATGTGTTTCGACCTGTCATGAAACACTGGTTTCTCGGACAGCTTCACACAACTCTGGTTATCACAGAAGATACCAGTAGCCTCCAACGGGAGATCAAATAACTCAGATAGTAGCTTCCGTAGCCATACTGCCTCACAACTAGCTGAACAGGCTGCAACATACTCTGCCTCAGCTGTACTCAGTGCTATGCAGGACTGCTTCCTGCTAAACCAAGAGATCACACCTGATCCCATACTGAAGCAACACCCAGATGTGCTCTTCCTATCTGCAGCACTGCCAGCCCAGTCTGAATCAACATAACCCTGCAGGTTAAACTTTTGATTCGCCTCATACCTGAGCCCATAATCCACTGTACCCTTCAGGTACCTCAAAACATGCTTTACAGCAACCAAGTGAACACTCCTCGGATCCATCAGGAACTGGCTTAATGTGTTCACAGCAAAGCAAATGTCTGTTCTCGTGTTCGTCAGGTACATCAAGGACCCAATCATCTGGCGATACATAGAGACATCAATCGGCTCAGATGAAGCATCACATAGAAGATTCAGATTTAATGCCATAGGTGTGGCCATGGCCTTGCAATCCATCATCCCGAACCTCTTTGGGATCTCTACTGCATACTTCCCTTGTCCAAGGAAGATTCTATCTGCACTCTGCCACACCTCCATGCCAAAAACAAATAGTGCATCATTCCCAAGTTCTTCATCTCGAACTCGGTAGTAAGCTTCCGCTGCGTGTCGGAAATCAATCTGTCTTCACCATACCAAGTTCTGCACATATATGATTTCCTATCATGTGTCTTAGAACCAAGTGGTTTCTCTACATACACTTCTTCTTCAACTACACCATTCAAGGAAGCTGTCTTGAATCCATCTGGTGTATCTTCTATTTCATCACTTTTATATTTCTCAATGCTGCCATCTGCAACATGTTTGATTTGATAGTTCCATTTGGAAGTCATAACAAACTTCCCTTCACGTCTTGGGACTACATCCCAAACATCATTCTTCATGATCGACGGATCATGGCATTCCATTTCTTCATCCCAGATCCTGGGAACTTCAATATCTTCAATAGATAATTTTGTTGCTGAACAAATGTTGTAGTTCTTCTTTTGTAGGAGATGGCATACGATCTTTCCTACACAACAAGTTAAATTGCATGATTAGAAAACATCTCATAGTTTTTAGAACAAATTCTTACACATAAAGAAATATGTCATACAGTCATGCAATTATCTTAGCCAATGCTTCAATACAACATTTATCCATATTCCGTAACTTTCTAGATGCCTTCCAATCTCTACCAGAACATTGTTAAGAGTGTGCACAACTCCCAACATGTCAGCAAAGAGGTTTCATTCTAGATAAGTAGCAATGGAATGTTGTACAGTGCCATAGGCCACTTACCCATTCATATTAGGAGTATACTGTTCATCAATGCAATTATTCTAATATGCATAATACACAGCCTAATTCTAGGAACATCAGTATATACATTATTGAACAGTATTATTTAAGAAATGATAATTCAAATACTTATCTTTGTTTGTTCGTTGGGTGGACTCCCTCTGAGTCTTTGCTTCCTTGCAGGAGCTGCTGGAGTCCTAATCTGAAGTAGCTTCTTCTACACCTTTCTGTTGTGGGATGTAGAGAGATGGTCAACTCCCTATGAATATCTGCATCCTTTCATAAACCACTGAAGTGTACTCCCTCTTGATCTTTGCTCCCTGGATTACCTGTCCTTGAACTTATATACATTCTCGATCCCTATGCATGCTTGTTAGTATCGTGAATGTGTTATCCTTGTGATCTCATATAAAATCATACATTCATTAGTATACTATTAAAACACAATAATCTCAAGCATGTATAGTCATGATCATTTCAAACAGAAATAATAAGCATTAGCATTCAAGGTTTATGTAGGATTCTTATGGTTAGTCAAATCATAAGAAACATAACATGTCTAAACCTGTAATTACTCAAACCTATGACTCTTCAGGTTAGTTGAATCATCAATCAAGATAAGAGATATAAAATGCATAAAACCTGTGATTATTCAAACCTATACCATCATGATTCTTCTGGTTAGTCAAATCAAATATAAGAGACATAATTCTTTTACTTATATTCCTATTTGACCATAGGACTTTTCTGGTTAGTCATATCATCAATCAAAGTAAAAATCATAATATGCCTAAACCCATGAGTACTAACTTCAATGAATAATCATAATCAATCATGCCAAGTATACTTAAATAAAGGATCTTATCACAAGGTGAGATTCTAACTTGATATAGGAAAAACATACCTGGATTAGCATGCTAGATAATTATATCTCACATACTCACATGATGTCTTCTTGTTCTTCTTCAATGACTTGTGCTAGTAACCTACATGTCTCATATGTTAACCATTACAAAACCAAGTTATACATACCTTGTAAATAGATCTTCTATGAGATTCATGACAATGGATGAATCTTTGTCCTCATGTTATCATGATCATATGTTCTTGAACTGGAACATGATTTGTCTTCCTTGGTGTACCTTTCATGTTAGTAGACAGCATAATCTTCATACAACACCATAATGCATTAGTACAATCATAAGTGTCAACACCCTAACCAATGAGTATCTTCTATCATGCATTCATAATTTTGTTAAGGTGATACAACAAATCTAAAATCAAAATTGTACTAACCGTAATAACATGAAGACAAACATACCATAAACTTAATCATGGACAAATATCGAAACATACCTCGATGAGTCATACCTGTCGATATCGCTTGTAATCTTCTTATGTAAGGCCTTATCCTCATCTCCCTCTGAGACAGGAACTTCTTTCACTTATGCAGGTGATCAATCCATCTTCTTCTAGGATTAACCCAATCCACTTGATTTGCAAGAACTGGACCTTGAGCTGGATATGGGTTTGTCAGAGAAACCCCAAAAATTCAAACTTTGAATTTCAACCTTCCGATAGGATAGGAATATGCGCCTCGATGAACTGATCAAACTGGTATATTCAGAATTTGAAAACTGCAAAGTTTCACTCCTCAAATTTGCCTTTGAAACTTCCGGATTCACTGGACGTGACCCTGAACTGGGGTTTGATGAAGCCCACTCTTCTACCCAATCAAAATGTTTGATCCAAAGCTCTAAGCTTCTATTTTTCTGAGGAGCTTCCAGCCGTGGTCACAGATTTCAAAAATTCTCATTTTTACAGAAGCCCTAATTTTCCATTTTTCTGATCAAAGTCCTGAACTAGGGTCTGATCAAACCCGGCCTTCTACCCAGCCAAAAATTCTGATCTTGGTCTCTAAATTTCTATTTTGATGAGTAGCATCCAGCCGTGGTCTCCGATTACAAAAATTCCAACTTTCTTCAAAGCCCTAAATTCCGGAAGCCATGAATGAAGGTACCAAAAAATAATTCTGTTTTGACAGAAATATGTACCTGATTGTTTCTGGTGTAACTCCGAAATTTTTGATCCACAGGGTCTGAAAAAGTTTCCTGAGATAGTCTGACCTGTTATCTTTCCATCCTGACAGATCTGACCTCAATTGGATTCTCTGAGAGAGAGTTATGCCAAATGTCGCAACGTGACCTGTTTTGGGATAAAACAGGAGAGTGAACTTGTACGGAGTGCCACGTGTCACTGTTTTAACTTCGGCCTCTGAAAAAGTTTTCTGAGATAGCTCGGCCTGTTACCTTTCCATCCTAATAGGTCTGACCTCAATTGGACTCTCTGAGAGAGAGTTATGCCAAATGTCGCAACGTGACCTGTTTATGGGATAATACAGGAGAGCGAACTTGTACGGCATGCCACGTGTCACTGGTTCAACTTCGGCCTCTGAAAAAGTTTTCTGAGGTAGTACAGACTGTGTACTACCTGTCACTTTTTACGAAATTTCATTTGGAGCTTCCTAGCCCAAGATATGACCTTTTTCCCAAGGTCACCTGATTTTGACTCAGATCTGGAAGAGGCAGAAACCCTATATTGTACAGATCATAAATCACAAAGTACAACGAATTAGAGGTTGTCCTTTGGACACAAGATACCTGGAGATCTTAGCTTCGGCCTGTAACAATTTCAGATCCGAAAACTTCTCCAAAACGGATTTATAGCGAAAGTGCTACGATGACTGGTTTTTGCTATATCAAGCCCTAGCATCGTTAGTGCAACAAGTGTCATACATGCCATATCATGCCTTCTTTCAGGCTAGCTCTGATACCATGTTAAATTTTCTGAATTTACTTCAATCTGATCTAGGATCTTAACTGAGAGAACAACATGTACAGCATATCTACAGCATATCAATCATGGAGACAATAATGCAAGCACACAAGAGACACAAAGATTTACTTGGGGAAAACCATAAAGGTGAAAAACCCCAATAACTTCCTCAGAGATAGATAGAGCAATGATACAACCAACCAATAGAGATAGCCATAACCTAGCAGCAATCCTCCTCCTCCATAAGTGCGCCTCTCCTCCTTGAGAGCATGTGTGAGAAGTGAGTGAGTAAATAGAGTGCCTCCCGCACTCTATTTATACTTGACTTGACTTGCCTTTTTACCTAACTCATGTCGGCTCGAACTTAACCACATAACATAATGCTGAGTGGGATGACCCCCAATAGGGTGGTCTAATAACCCTTTGACCCACATGGCCGACCCCCAATAGGGTGGTCTAATAACCCTTTGACCCACATGACTTATACAGGGTCGACCCCAAACAAGGTGGTCTAATAACCCATCAAGTATAAGTTACGACACTTATAATATAAATGACGACACTTCCTTATAGAGGAATAATACCATCTCTATAGGAATACAATATACATATATGTGAAATACATTCCGAAGTTACATATACATCTCCTGTGTCTAAACAATATAAAGTAGCATATGTTTTGATTTTTCCTAACAAAATAGGAAAATCTGGAGCAATAAAATCTACCATGATGAGTTCCTTGTTAGCTGCTCTAAAGTGAATAGAGATAGGCTGCCAAAAATATTCTAGAATGGATTTGTATTTACAACAACTGTTCATGGCGCCTATATCTACTTGTGCATACAAGTCGTAAGCTTTATACCCATTCGTTTTGATCTGGATAGGTACAACCATCCGATCTCCTAATCTCTTTTGTTTAGGGACTAGTTCTTCTACTGTTTTTGGAGCTAGGGTAAAGATGTGAGCTTTTCTCATTGTTAGTTGGATATATTCAGAGTTCAGTTCATCGAGATGATGTAGAGATCCGTGTATACTTGTAGCTAAGTTAGCTAACTGTTCTCTCTCTCTTTTTACTTTGTTTTCAAAGAAAACAATTTTTTTGAGAAGATCTGCCTCACTTGGATCTGACCCTTCAGATGTAGGGACACACTGTGATGGTTCTGGAAACTTTTTTGTCAACTCATCAATATTTTCTTGTAGTCTTCTTCTGATTATGACCAGGCCTAGAGAAAGACTAGCCTTTTTTTCTTCTAACTCTTCTATCTGACTTTTGATAGAAGCAAAAGAAAACATAAAACAATTACTGATAAAGGTTTGGTCATCATCAGGGCTATCCGAAGAATTAATGGAAAGCTTATGGATATCTAACTAATCAGAACTAGAATTATATTCAGAGTCATCTGCAGACTCATGAATGGAAAATCCTTCATCTTCTGATTGTAACTTAGGGACTACATCCCACTCAGCAGGATTGTACTCTGCTGTAAAAATCTCATAGATTTTATTCTGAAACTTTGTCTTCTTCTCTGGACACTTGTTTTCCCAATGGCCTTGCTTGCCACAGATGTAACAAGTAGACTGTCAAAGCGGCTGGGTCCTTTTCTTAAAGACAAACCTATTCTTTCTATTTTGAAAAAAAGGTTTCTTCGGATACTTCGAGATTCTTTTTTAGGAAGATCGGAATCTGGGATGGGATCGAGAACTGGATTCACCAGACTTTTTGGAATGGCAGGTGCATGCAGATGTTTTATGTGGACGAGGCTTGAAACAACCATAATTAGCAGTTTCACGAAATTGCTGACAGGCTGACTGAGAAACAAAAATTTGTTTTTTGATATTTTTCTGTGTCTTCATGGCGACACATTCTTTTTGGAGGGCTGTGAGCACATGCTGATGTAAACCAGCAAGAGATAACTCTTCAATCTTGACTTGATGATCTGACAAATAGGTATTTACAAGAACTGGGATTTTGTCGGGAAGAGAGGCAAGATAATGGCGAAGGTAGGAAACATTCTGATGATCTGTAATTTGTACAACATGGTCTGCATCGTACAACAATATTCTTGAAGAAGATTGATATCACATAATTTCTGGGACATGTACAATTGAGCAGTATGAGATTCATCAGGAGGTAATGCACCAAGAAATTCATGACCAAGGGCTTGAAACAAAGCTTCTAAAGAATCATCATTCGCTAGTAAATGTTCTTTTTATTCTTCTGAAAGTTTTCCCACCATAGCTTTGCTATTCCTGTAAATGCCCAAGTAAGCTACGTAGCTATATCTTTCCAAGATGCTTTAGTTTCTGCTTTTCTCTGGAATGCCCATGCATTTATCTTTTGGAACAGATTTAGAATATGATCATTTTCCAAGCAATCAAAATTAATAATCAGTGTGTTACCAAAGCCTTTGGACAGATCTTTGGAATCAATCTTGATATCTACATTTTTTAATTCATTTGTCCATTTGCTGAATGGACTGCGAAACCTATTGTGGCTGACATCTTGACCTGAAACTCTTCTAGCTTGATTTTGGAAGAAATGTGACTCATCTCTATTTCTTTTTGGGTTTCTAGAGGCTTCACCTATCTTAGAATCCATAGAGATAGTGGAGGATGCCATTTTAATGTCATGGCAACCAAGTGAGAGAACTCTTTGTTTCAACAATTCATACTTTTCTCTAGCCAATTCAGCACCATGCTGAATACTTTGTAGTCTATGTGGACTTAACTATTTCAGGAATTTCTGGGGGCTTGAGTCACCAGAATGATATTTGAACTTATAGCCTTCTTGGTTGATTTGACTATAGTCAGGAGGAGAAGAAGGAGCTAGAAGTGCTGACTGTAGATTTTCTACAGATCTTGTAATAACATCGAGACCAGCTTCAATATCTGACAGCCTAGCTATCTGCTCTGTTTGGTTCTTAACCAAAGAGTCAACAGTATCCGAAATATGATTTAAAGATCCATTCAGTGTTTACAGATGAGCCTTGAGCTCAAGAACATCTCTAGCAACATCATCCAGGTTTTGAGATATACATACAGACTTGAAGTTAGCATAATTCTGTAACTGGATTTGTTCTCCAGGTTTAGGATCATTCGGGATTCTCAAATTAACAAATTGAAAATATGACTGTAAACTACCATCCTTAAAAGAAGGACTAGAATTGCCAAAATCTAATCTTCTTGCTGAAATCTGGGACAAGTTTCCAGATTTTTCTGGAGGGAGAGACAAACTTTTAATATCTCGAAACAAAGAAGAACAATTAGGACAATCAATATGCTGACCTTTATGATCAACAGATGAAGAGGGTGAATTAATAGACTGAAATGTTTTTTGTTTTTGTGGGGTATGTTTTTCTTTACAAAATTTGCAGGATGAAGAAGGAAACTGACTGTGGTTAACCATATGTTGGTGTAACTGAGAATCATATGGTTGCATATGTGCAGATGAATGTAATGGGGTTTTTAACCTGCGGGGTAAATACTGAGAATGGGAAACAGATCTACCAATTGCAGGTGATGGTCGAGGAAATGATTGTGCAAGAGAAAATCTAAGCGAAGTGTTACCATCAGGATGCTGGACAACACGAATTTGTTTGGATGAAGCATCATGGAGTTCTGGATATCTTTGAGAAAGTGGTTGGTATGTGCTATTCCATTCTTCAGGTAAGGTTACTTGAGAAAATCCAAGTTGGAGGGGAGTAGTGTTTCCCGGACCAATAACAACTCCTTCCTGGAGCGCTCTCTTCTGCAACTTAGGATTAATTGTAGGCATAGCAGTAGAAACAAACCGGATACACAGAGAACAATGCAACTGAGCAATTTGGGATTGCGGAGCTACATCAAAACCAGAAAATTGTATATATGCTTGTAAAAATTCATTGATATAGGGGTCCATGAGAGACACTTGATATCTGGGAACCAAGGAAGACCACGCAGGGCCATTATTTAACAGACTCTAAAAGCCTCCTAACAAGGCATCTTCAAACTTATTTAGCTTGGAATCTAACACACATGATAAACAGGAATTATCCAATCCGGGACGGACAAGAGGATTGATACCGAATTGTATTAAACCAATAAATAATAATGCACACATATGAAGCAGAAAACTTTTATTAATCACAAGAACTAGAATACATGAACAAAAGAGATAAATAATGATGCGCGGAAACACAAATGAAGTAGAAGACTTTTATTAATCACAAGAACCAAAATACATGGATAGATCATACTTTTGCAGATCGTTTTCAGAGAGAAAAGATCATTAATACGACACACAAAAAATGATATCTCTATACGAAGTACTGAGCCCTTTTAGGTTTCAAACATTAGCTATGCTGAAGCTTAATTCCAAGCTACCTGGGTACATCAGCATATATAGACTAATATCGGGCGACTTACAGACAAAAGAACTTTTGATGCAATGTTATACTCAGATGAGCAACTTGCAGAGCATACTCTTCGACCCAAACTTAGACTCAGGTTTCTAGTTCCGAATTTCGACTACCTAGAAAGAACCCTTAAGCTCCTATATATACAAAATAAGAGGAGTGCCTCATAAGAAAGGAATCAATGACTCATTAAGAAGGACAACTTAAACAGTAGAGGCTGTCTATACCTAAACTTGTGACTCATGAAGCACGGAGATGCTTTTCTTGTAACTGACAAGGCATCTTTGGTTTTCAGGTAACTCACGAAGATACATCTGCACCATGAGATGACTTATTTGTACAATGTGGAGATTCTTTTCCAAAGAACCCACTAAGAAAATAATAATGCGGAAGGCATCTCAAATCTATAGTACATATTGTATTCTACTAAATCTTATTACACAGTGGAGATTTGTAAGAGAACCCACGAAAGACAATCATAAAGTAAGATACTGAAACTAGACAAGATCTGTAGGACAGATTTATACAGAGTGGAGATTCATGAGAGAACCCATGAAAGACAAATAAAGAGAAATATACAAAAATCAGACTTGCTAACCATAGTTAGGCGGACTATGATCAGAATCAAATCCCTCGGATCCAAATCCATCATGGTCTAAGTCGCTTTCATCTGAAGAATCTTGTAGAAATTATTGGCGGTGGTAATCAGTACCATAATGTATTACATCCTCCATCCAGTGAGGGGCATGTTCTCAAAAACATGCAAATAAAGGAGACTGCTGGAAAAGTTCAGGCCTCATGTAGCTGGGAACGGAAACATCACCAAAAAAACGATGTTTGATGACAAGTTGAAATTCTTGTCCTAGAGTAACTGAGGGGTGGACAGTAGAACCTTTCCAAAGGATATCGAACTGGAAAGTACCATAGATGAGAGAGGCACCATATATTTCATCTTTCAGGACATGAATGAAAACCTAAGGAGAGGCATGCTCTAAAGCCAAGATTCTGGGAACATACAAAAAGAGTAAAATTTTCATCCAAGGACTCCACTGACAAGTATGGAGATCATCACAGAAGAAACATACAATAACTTTGCCATTTGCTTTAGCAAGCTGGTGAATGGCATAAAAATCTATCCATCTAATAGCAGGGTCAAAAATGTAAACAAAAAATTGTTGTTCTCTTGAAAGCAAATGAAAATGCCCAATAATCATATTGACATGGTTGACTCTGAGAAGGGGATTATTGAAATTGATATTGTAGCTGCGGCGTCCCTCTGGAGAGTTTAGCCGATATTGAAGTATCTGTTGTTGGATTTCAAAAGGAAGAGTCTGGATTTTGTTGTGAAAACAATCGCTGCAATAACAGTAAATGCATTCATGACAAACAAGAATTGAATTGTCTGCTGCTGAGGATGAAGACTCGCCTTTTTCAAAAACTTTGATCTCTCGGAATTGTGATCCATCTCAGGTTAACATATCAGCAAGATGATTATCTTTGCCTGCTTTGTAGACAATCTCAAAATCAAAACCTTAAAGCCAGACTGCCCATCTTAGAACTCTAGCATTGCCATGTTCTAGAAGTCTTTTGTTACCAAGCATACCCTTCATATGCTTAAGATCTATTCTAAATGTCAAACAGACACTTTTCAGGAAAAGTTTGAAATGATGAATACCCTTCTTGACATCAAGGATCTCTTTGTGTGATGATGGGTACTTGGATTCTGCTTCGGAAGATGTTCCATAAGTATAAGCACAAACCTCCTCTTTCTTTGAATGCTTTTGCAACAGCACAGCTGCCCAAACTTGACCAAAAGCATCAGTCTCTAAAATAAAAGGTAGATCTAGGACTGGAAGAGCAAGGGGAGGAAGCTTCTGGATGTTTGCTTTGATTCTTCTGACTTTGTCAGTCATAGATGGTATCCATTCTGTGCCAGGCTTTAATCTTTTAGGTAACAACTTTGTGTCTTTTTCCTGTGCTTTATAAAATTGTCTGATATAATTCAAGCAACCGAGGAATCGCTGAACATGTTTAGTATCTTGCAATCTGTCAAGAAACTCTAAGAGTTTCTGCAAAACATGTGGCTACAGAATTATTCTTCCTTGTGAAATCTGAAGGCCCATGAATTCAAAGGAAGTATTGGCAATAACAAACTTATCTGGGGATGACGAAAGTGCAATCCCATGCTTAAAAACAAAATTATGAAATTGTTCTAAATGGATCTTATGCTCAGCTATATCTCTGCTAAAAATGAGCAAATCATCAATATATACAATAACAAAGTCTAAAGGACGAAAAATGTCTTCCATCCTTTTTTGGAACTCTGATGGAGCATTCTTCAGGCCAAAAGGAATTACTGTCCACTGATATTGGCCATGAGGGACTACGAATGCAGTCTTGTACCTGTCTTCTGGTGCTATGCCAATTTGCCAAAAACCACTCTTAAGATCAAACTTACTAAAGACATTGGCATTTGCTATTTTTGACAGAATTAAATATTTATGAGGTAGAGGATACCTGATTGGTTCTAAGGCTTTGTTCAATTCTTCATAATTAACTACCAATCTTTTATTTCCTCTTTTCTGCTCAGAATGCTTATTGACATAAAATGCTGGGCAAGCCCAAGCACTTTTGCAAGGTTCTATCAGCTTCCTATCCAACAACTTTTGGATTTATTCTTTGCATGCTTGCTGCTCCATAGGACTCATATTATTTGTTGTTTATTTCTGTATTCTATTTGTATGGCAAAGTGACATAGTATTTTTCTCTCTTCCAGAAGGCATCTAGATGATCAGAAGTACATTCCTTTTGTAACTTCTAAGTTATTTCTACAAGGATGTCTTGACCATGTAGGTCTGCATGTTTGACAATATTTTTTATTTTTTCAAAATCCTCGACTGATTCTTCGACAATGTCTGGCTTTTCAGGAGAAATTCTACTAGTGAAAGCAGACTTTACTGGAATGGAAGTCACAGTTCCTTGAACTGTGAAATCAACTGAATATTCTCTAACTGACATTGGCAGGTGTTTCTTGAAAAAATCTTGTCCTAGTAATATGTCAAATCCTGTATCTAAACAATATAGAGTAACATATGTTTTGATTTTTCCTAACAAAATAGGAAAATCTGGAGCAATAAAATTTACCTTGATGAGTTCCTTGTTAACTACTCTGAAGTGAATAGAGATAGGCTGCCAAAAATATTCTGGAATGCCTTTGTATTTACAACAACTGTTCATGGTGCCTGTATCTACTTGTGCATCCAAGTCGTAAGCTTTATACCCTTCCATTTTGATCTAGATAGGTACAACCATCCAATCTCCTAAACTCTTTTGTTCAGGGACTGGTTCTTCTGCTGTTTCTGGAGTTGGGGTAAAGCTGTGAGCTTTTCTCATTGTTAGCTGGATATATTCAGAGTTCAGTTCATCGAGATGATGTAGAGATCCTTGTATACTTGTATCTAAATTAGCTAACTGTTCTCTCTCTCTTTTTACTTTGTTTTCAAAGAAAACAATTTTTCTGAGAAGATCTGCCTCGCTTGGATCTAACCCTTCATATGTAGGGACACACTGTGAAGGTTCTGGCAACTTTTTTTTCAACTCATCAATCTTTTCTTGTAGTCTTCTTATGATTATGACCAGGCCTGGAGAAAGACTAGCCTTTTTTTCTTCTAACTCTTCTATCTGACTTTTGAGAGAAGCAAAAGAAAACATAAAACAATTATTGATAAAGGTTTGGTCATCATCAAAGCTATCCGAAGAATTAATGGAAATCTTATGGAGATATAACTCATCAGAACTAGAATTATATTCAGATTCATCTGCGGACTCATGAATGGAGAATCCTTCATCTTCTGATTGTAACTCAGGGACTAAATCCCACTCAGCAGGATTGTACTCCGCTGTAAAAATCTCACAGATTTTATTCACTGGAATAGGAAAAAAAATAATAATTAAATGCATAGCATAATAATTACCTTCATGAAGACATGCTAATCGTGCGTTTTCACCCCCGTGAAATCACCTTTCTTTGTTATGATTTTCTTCATGTTCGCACAAAATCTGGTGGGAAATTTAATTTTTCGAATGACTTCTTTTACAACATTACTTTGCTTCTCCATTAACATCCATGGAAGTGAGTTTATATTAATTTGCTCTCCGTTGCTATGAAATTGAATGACGTCTTTCATTGCATGGTTGCTATCTTGAATGTCTTTGCAAATTTTGACATTTTTTTCTTTGTCACTCTTCCATCCAATATTCTCCATAATGTTTCAGTCACATTATTTTTTATATGCATTGTGTCAAATAGATAAGCAATTTGTAGGTGCTCATAGTAGGGAAACCTACTAAATTGTCTAGGATAACTTTTCATTCCTCATGGAAGCCCATTAATGCCTTCATGATCACATGAACGACAATCATGAAATTACATAAATCAATGTCAATTACAGTAAATAACACACAATACAAAGAATACAATATAACATTTCAAATACGATGATTCATATGTACCTTGACGATTTATATTATATTGCAAATTCCATAGGTGAGGTGTTATTCTCTGCGGTTTTAATGCAGTCTCTTGCTTGCCATTGAACAAATGTTTTTCGGTAGTTCGATACTTGTGATTCTTAGAGAGGAAGTGTCTATATGGCATCAAACACCTCCTTTCCTATGCTTTTTAAATGACGATATTTGATCTTAGGACCACAAGATGGACATGCAAATTTCCCCTTTGTTTGAAGACCTACATAAAGAGATGGAATATCTATGTGATTAGTTATAATTCTATACAAAATGACTTGATTATTTATAAAAAAATGCGTGCGTAGTGTATTAATTAGCTAGTTCACAAAATTAAATGCAAATAAAGTGGAACTTATAATTACATACCACAAAAATGGGTTAACCCGGGGGCATCATGTATTGTCCATACAAGCATTGCATAGAATTGAAATTGCCTTTGTCGTATTGGTCTAGATACGTCATACATAGTTATGCCATTCCATAACTTTAGTAGCTCGTCAATAAGAGGTCTGATATATAAATTCATATCTTTGACTTGGTACTTACCTGATTGATTTGAACATATAAAAAATATAATTATGAGACATACCATTTAGATATATAAACCATATTGCACAATAGAAAAACATTAAATATATATATGACATTATGCGACAAAATACGATAAATGAGATACCACTACATTAAAAAAAAAATTAGACACAATATACCTAGAACAATCATCGACAACATTATGTGCTCCCTCTTTATTGTCAACCATGGATAAATGTTATTGTTGATAACAAAAATAGGCCACACGGAGTAAGTAGATCTCATCTCTGCAAATGGATTGACACCATCTGTTGCCAAAGAAATCCTAATATTACAAGGTTCTTCTTTAAAGTGAGGCCATTTTTCCTCCATATCTCTAAATGCAGACCCATCTGCAGGCATCCGAATAATGTCGTCTTGACTTTTGTTCCGTGCATTGTAATCCATAAATTGCGCTATGTTTTTGCACCTGAACAGTCGCTACAAACGTGGAATAATGGGAATATAACGTAGAACTTTGCGAGGCATCTTTTTTGTTACTTGATCTGTTCTATATCTACTGATATGACATTCAGGACATTCTGTTGCAAATTCATGTTGATTATAATATAGAACATGGTCATCAGGGCATGCATGAATTGCTTCATACTGCATTCCAATTTCTTTCATGATGGCAGATAGATCTTGATATGTGCGAGGTAAAATATTTGGTGGTGGTAACAAATATTCACCTATCATGCTACAACAAATTAAAATAAAAATCTACTATTTAAAATAATATAGAAATAATATTAATGAAACACATTTCATATTCCGTATTAAATCGACTTATGAATTAACAATAAAATTATTAGACAATCATATATATTATGTGATGGAATGTATTACATACCTTAACATCCGTGTGACTGATTTGTTTGAAAGACCATTCATAACCTTCAAGTTCATTATCAACAATATAGCAGAGAGAATATTTGTCTTGGAGCCCTCATAAAGTGGTTTGTATGCCTTCTCAAGAAGAGGTATATCATGAATATCATCAAAATGATCATCATCATCCTCATCCATTATAACATTAAATGAATCATGGATCAAAGTATTTGTAACATCATCTTCAACTATGTTATCAGTATGATCATATTCTTCAATATGATCATTAACTTGTTCTCCATTAATATTCATAGCTCCATGTTCCTCCGGTACTTGTTCTGGCAGCACTTCCTCCGGACAAAATGCAGTAGGATGTCTTTCCTTTATAATTACATGAAACCATCAATAGATAAAAGTTAATATAAGAAATTCAAAGGCAAAATGTAATAACATCAATGATTTTGGAATAAAAGAAGTAAAAAATTGACCTATTGGTCAAATAGGTGCATCCAAACTTTCCAAGAAACATAAAACTTGACCCAATTACTAAGCAAAGCTACTCAAATATAACTTAAAATTCCCCATACTGTAAAATAAGGTAAGATAAATGATGCTATGGTTTCTATAGAGAAAATAGAAGAGAAACAACATGCCAATATAGTCGTTATTTCTATTATCATGGAAAGTGACACAAATATAGAGAGCTAAGTGCTTTCTCCGGTGAGTGGGTTACTCTCACTAACGAACAAATAAATGAGTTATTCTACTATACCCTAGATTCAACATGCACACAAGAAAAAAAATAATATAATATAATAAATATTAAATATTAAAATAATATTTATTGTCCATTCTAGTCCCAATCTATTGAAACCATCAATAGATAAAAGTTAATATAAGAACTATTAAAATAATACATACATTTACAAAAGCAATCAAAATAAAAACATATATAATGAAAAACTTACAAATGGATGATATTCATGTCCCCCCTCAACGTGTCCATGTTCCCTACAATGTTTTATGGCTGTTGTGATCCAAAATTATTCTCCTCTTAAAGCCCCTGCATTGACTACATGGACAATAACATTTCCCATCACCCGTTCTTTCAACTCCTTCCCACAATCTAGCAAGAAATTGTTGATTTTGTTCCTCTGGATCAGGAATATTGCTACTTGACATTTTCTCGTAAAGAGCTTGAATGAAGATTATCGATTTTAGAAAATCAAGATCCACACTTTGCTTGCTTTAATCACAAAAACAAGAGAAATAATGAAAAACAATCCACCGAAAACAGTCCGCAATCCATCGCGCGCTTATATAGAAAACATGTCGGAATGTTTCAGAATTTATAGGTTTTATAATATTCCATATCGTCGGATTTCCGACGAATGGAATAGATGTCGGATATTTTTCATACTAGGGAAATATCCGACGTTCCTGCCATACCACCGATGGCTAAGAACATTGGATGGCATTCATTTTTGCATTCTGATGTCATCGGTTATCCGAATTCAACGGGCTAAAGCACCCGACGTTTCTGCCATACCACCGACGACTAAGAACGTTAGATGGCAGGCATGTGTGCATTGAACGGTCGTCGGTGATCCGACATCCACGTCTAAGATATCCAACATTAAATTAAGTGTTGACCGTCGGATAATCGACTTCCTAGTCGTCGATTGTATGTGTCGTCATACTAGGACAATATTAAGCCAAATATCCTTTGGCAATGGTCAATATTCGTTGGAATGTCGTCGGATATCCGACGTAACATTGTACCATTTTTTAAAAACTCATCAAATTTCATAAATTTTAAGGTGAAATCCGACGACAAAGTCCTTTTCATCAGAGGTCGTCGGATTGTGGGTTCAAATCCACTAGTGCCTAATATATTTAACCATTATGAATTCAAACTAAACTTGGAAGGGAAAAACTTAAACTCATAAATGGAAGGAAAATTGAATTGTTTCATTAATAGCAATGAAGAAAAGATACTTACAATATTGCTTGAGATGCATCCATCCTCCTTTTCCTTGAGCTATCCTTCTCCATCCTTGCCTTTGATGAATATAAGCTTTCCAATCTCAAAATCTCCCCAACATGCCTTTGCTCTTCCTTTGGTTTTCTTTACCATGCCCCAAATGCCTTTGTTTATAGTATTGGGAAATGGGAATCCAAGTTTCCACTTTCAATGTGGAATAATACTTTTTCTTGATTTTTGATTATTTTTACTCAAAAACCCACTTTCCATTGTATTTTCAGGCTTTTGTCACAAATTCATAATTATCAAGCACAATTAATGCAATTTTGTGCATTTCTTCTCACTATTGACTAGTGGAGCCTATATTTAATCCTTCAATTGAGCATTTCAATCACTAGAGCTTTTCTCTTTAGGATACCTCTTTCTTCACTCAATCCTTCTAATTGTGGACATAGTGATTAGATAAGAGAGGATTGTTCTCTTGTGTACTTGTCTTCCGTCTTTATGTTGCGGGCGCATAGTAAAATATGATTCTTCCCTTCACTTTGTTAAGGATGTTAATTTGATTGTTAACAAAAATATCCTACACACAATATCCTCATGGAAAATGTTCATAAGTCTGATAGCTCCAATGAATACCTTAATGTGATCTTCAGGATGCTAGTTGTCATCAGGATCGTACTTAGGTATCCATTTTTCCGGATTCTTAGGCAAAGTATGTTTTTCATTGGGAATACCTAGAGCATCCTTATCTAACCAAGGCCTGGCTCGGCTATTATTTTGTTTGTTATCCATATCGTCAAATCCCTATGTATAATCTGAAGGTTCCTCTTCCAGGGAGTCTTCTTCAGAGTAGTCAGGTGGCGAAGGTGGTTGATCGTCACCTCCTTATCTGAAAAACAATCGATATCTAATGGAAGAAAGAGATTCTCTAGTGTTTGTATCAAGATGATCTGAAGTATGTTGTTGTCCATTCTGTAAATAAACACCGATATGGTTTCCAAATAGATAAAACTCAAAGGTATTATCCTCAGGAAGTCTAAAACGGTTAACCAATCTTTCGTGTAATTTACAACTTGCTACAATACTAGATTGAATGCTTGCTAAAATTTCCCGTGAGAGGTCAATCAACTCACCAAATTCTAGTTCTTTTGTCATAGGCGTGGAAATTATAGGATCAGTCTGTGGGCATGGAAGATGAGGAAGTGGGGTAGGAATTGCCTCAGGTTGCGATGTGGAAGGTATATCAGTTGCTGCAGCTGAATTTGATTAGATGTGAGTGACAACTGGTGAGCGAGTAGTTGGAGGTATTTTATGTTTTTGTTTGGTCAATTAATTCATGCAAGCCCTCCTTCTAGTGTCATTTTTGTTGACTAGAATTTCTGCACTAATGGTCAACAAAAGGGGTGACAACTCGATCCAAGGGTGTTTAGAAACCCTCAATCATTTGAATAGCTAGACTCGATGGGTTTAACTGCTCTATTAGATGATCTAAACCTAATTCTAATATAACTAATAATAACTAAAAATAAAAATAAATGAAACTAATCGCAGAAAAGTACAATTTATAGAAATCTACAAGGAGTTTTCTAGCAAGTCCCACGGAATAACTGATGTTTAAATAAATAAAAATACTAAATGAAAAATTTAAACAAAAGATATGAACTTTTTATTTTTTTTTGTTTTTTCTATTTATATTTCAAAATGTAGCAAAAAGCATAACTCAAAAAATATAAACACAACTAAAAGAAATCGAAATAAATTTAATATATATCACACCCTATTTCTTGGTCAAGTTTTTATTTCGAGAATTTATAACCTGAAATTTAACAACATCTCATCATTTCCCAAATCTCAGTTGAATGCATTAACCAATAATTAGAAAATTTAAATGAGATCAAACAAACTTCAGATCAATCCTTAGGAAAGCATAATCTCAATCAAAACTGAACCTAATAGTGATCTTGATTTGTGAATAATGCAGGTTATAATTATCTTTTGGATTTAAATTTTGTATAACGAATATCTGCAACAACCCCTAATAAACAGAGTACAATCTAATTTATTAAGTGTAAAATCACAAAGTATATCAATGAGAAAAACTTATCCTAATTTCCTATAGATTACAATCATTCAAGAAATGCATAAGTCCTCCTATGTGATGCAAAATGTAAATCAAGATAAAAACTGTTGGAACATTTAAAAAACCCAATATGTCATTCTAGACTTAGGATAAAATTAATTAATCATTTATGATTAATTTCCTAAGTTTTGACTAGGTAGAATAGGCCAGTTTTGTCTTTTAGTGGACCACACGCTATCCTCATTCATAAAAAAAAAATTGGATAGATTCTGGATAAGATTTCCTTGGATTCTATCTGATTTCATTCCATTCATGAATTAGAAAGACACTATCCAGTTTTAGTTAGCTTTGTCCTGTTTTTTTCTGCTTTCTAGTGGAAAAGATAAAGCTAGTTTACTTGGAATATTTTTCCACTTGACCAATTCGACCTCCACATCATATCTAACCTTATAAAGCCATAATTACATTCCATTTACCTCACTCATGAGCTGCCATACCATACTTTCCAAATTCGTGAGCCTCTAGCACAGTTTTGGAAACTGCTTTTTCCACCTAGGGGGTTTTTTGTCTTTTCTAAGCCTTTCTTTTTGCTCTTTCGATATTGCTTCAAGGAAATTCGATTTTCTCCATGGAGGATGTATTATATATTGTTATCATATCAATGAATAAGATATAGAGTGTTTTCCATAATTTATTCTCTCTATTCTTCTTCTCTCATTGTCTAAAATATTCCATGGTGAAATTGTCTTATGAATCTAGTTCCTAGTAATTGAAAATCTCACATGCTATCAGAGCTAGCTTGATTCAAAACAATTTCCAAGAGTATTTTTTGCAGGTATTACCATTACCAAGAGCGCATCAGTATGGAGGAAAATCAATCCAAAGCTGTGACTCTCACTCCCTTCAATTTCTTTGACTAGAAGGCACATATGATCATCCAGCTTCGGAGCAAAGGATTGTATAGAGTCACTATGGGGATTGAAACTGAATGAGGAGATGTTGCATTAAAATCCAAATGGTTCAATAGGATTGATGAAGCTTATGGGTTACTTTGTCTCTCTGTATCTCTAGATCTTCTATTCCATATCGATTCTCTATCAACTCCAAATGAAGTGTGGACAAAGCTAGAGTTTCTCTTTGGAAAACAAGACGAGCTCAAAGGTCATTTGTTGGAGATTGAGCTGATCTCTCTTAGTCCAAGTAATTTCGATTCTATGGAGGAGTTCATATCAAAATTCAAGAACCTAGTGCTTCAACTCAAAAAATGTGGTATAGAGAAGAAGGATGAGCAATTAATCCTTACCATTCTGTCAAAACTGAGCTCTGAATACTCAATATTTATGTCTACTTTTCATTCTACAAGACTTGCAATTCCCAAGTGGAAGATGCCAACTTTGGATGCATTCATTGATTCGCTCACTCAAGAAAAGGAAAAGCTGGTCCAAATGAGGGATCAATCACCCTCCACATACTTTTCACTTGTTGCTCATGGAGCAAAGAGTTTCAAGAATGACAAATCCAAACATAAGATATTGTCAGATGAAGAGGATTCTTATGGAGATTCTAAATCCAAGAAGATGAAGAAGGAGAACCCCAAGTGTTCTTATTGCTGCAAAGGAACTCATCCTGAGAAATCTTGCTTCAAGAATAAATTATACATCATGGACAAGATGATTGAAGAGCATAACATAGATGTTCATGACTTTGCAAAGAAAGAACAAGGCAAGGTTGCTGTAGAACAAGAACTCTATCTCCAAACCTCTCCCAAAGGTAATAATGTTTATGCTGAGTGCTAGAGTGAAATATAATTCTGATGTCTCTGATATTGATTCACATTCTGATATATTAGAATCATAAACCTCCACCTCTTCCTTGGAACAATCTTCAGTCAGTTCATCGAAGTCTACTCTCAAAACTAGTCATTTTTTACTAACTTTTGACTTGTCTTTTGAAAGGTCTTTCCACCATCATTCAAATATTTTGTATTCTGATTTAGAAGATGATTTACATTTTGATATGCAGGTCATTACATATCCCACATCATATTCCCAACCTTTGGATGCACAAAAGACCCTACAAACACCAAGTTCTCCAGTTAAGAAACTACACAATTCTATGTTTTCCTACACTGTGTCACTTGCCTCTGTTGCACTTTTGTCTTGCATATCTTTCATTGGTTGGACAGCCATTGTTTTGGCATTATTTGAATTGATATTCTACACATCTAGACATGACCCCATCACTCATGGTTCAAAATTCAAGTCCTCACACTCTCCAGGCTCGCTCAGTTGTCCGGGTGATCTAGTTTCTCAAATTTTCTCTACTGAAATTAAGTTCAATCATGGAGACTCCACATATTTACTAGTTGTTGCTCCATATGACTTACATTCTGATATTTTAGAGCTGCATGATCTCATTTTAAATATCAGAAAGGTTCTACATCAGTTTGAGAAGAAAGTACAAGAACTAGTACACCACATTGCAGCTATAGAAGAAATTGATCCTGTTGAGTTCATTGTTTCTGCTTGGGAAGGAGTATGCATAGATCTTCTTTCCATCATTGATTATGTTTTCATATTTGATTATGTATGTTACAGCAGCAAGAAAAATCATTTGATGCTACTCCATCATCAGAAGATGAACTTCATAGAGCTTCAACACATGGTTCTTTCCTACACAACATCGATGCACTGATGCATGATCATTACATCCACAATCTCTTCATCAAGTCAGTTACTCAAAAGCATCCCATTCAGCTCATTCAAATGAGCAACATGACAGTATGAAGACATCAAGCATGTCCATTTTTGAGGGAGGGTTTTGTTCCCATGAGGTTTTCCCTGTTTCCTCGGTTTACATGGACTAGTTATTTTTGTATTGGGGTGACCATAAGCCTTGTTGCTTGGGCCCTATATTTCTAATATTTTTCTAATTTCCATCACATAAATTCAGGCTTGAGGGGGGGTGTTGGAACATTTAAAAAACACACTATATCATTCTAGACTTAGGATAAAATTAATTAATCATTTATGATTAGATTCCTGAGTTTTGACTAGGTAGAATAGGCCAGTTTTGTCTTTTAGTGGACCACATGCTATCCTCATTCACAAAAATGAATTTGGATAGATTCTGGATAAGATTTCCTTGGATTCTATTTGATTTCATTCCATTCCTGAATTAGAAAGACACTATCCAGTTTTAGTTAGCTTTGTCCTGTTTTTTCTGCTTTCTAGTGGAAAAGATAAAGCTAGTTTACTTGGAATCTTTTGCCACTTGACCAATTCGACTTCCAAATCATATCTAACCTTCTAAATCCATCATTACATTCCATTTACCTCACTCATGAGCTTCCATACCATACTTTCCAAATTCGTGAGCCTCTAGCACGGTTTTGGAAACTGCTTTTGCCACCTAGGGTTTTTTTTGTCTTTTCTAAGCCTTTCTTTTTGCTCTTTCCATATTGCTTCAAGGTAATTCGATTTTCTCCATGGAGGATGTATTATATAATTTTATCATATCTATGAATAAGATACAGAGTGTTTTCCATAATTTATTCTCTCTATTCTTCTTCTCTCATTGTCTAAAATATTCCATGGTGAAATTGTCTTATGAATCTAGTTCCTAGTAATTGAAAATCTCACAAAAACAACGAATTGGTGCCAACCCCTTTGTGTAAATTTGTACTTTATACTTTAATGACAATTCAAAGGAAAAGTGACAGTTTAACTTTGTAGCTAAATAAGAAACTCAGCCACAACATTTAGTTACAAAATCTAGAAAAATAATAACAATAATAGATAACAATTATATTTCAAATCTACCTATACTTGAAGAAATTCTCATACACATAAACTCAATAATATATATGCAAGGTAAAACGTGTGTTAATATTTCTCAAAAAAAGTGGTAGACACCAAGTTCTGAAAAGAAGTCCCCTTATCTTAATTTTCATCAACCTCTTTATAGTTTAGAGAGACGATTTACAATCTCCAAAGGTACGAGAGAATGATAATGAATATAGGATCTAGAGAATCCATATAACAACTATTCATACATTTTAACCGAAAATAGACATGAAAATCATATAAAAATCCATTTCAATCACATTGATATAAAACAACATCCACCTCTCAACTTGGACGATAATCAAGGGGTTGTTTAACTTCTTTTTGATCTTTCTCCTTTTAATCTTCCATTGATGAATCGTATATACTTCATCCCCACAACAAAACATAAATACCATCCGAAGTCAAAACAAACAGAAAAATAATCAATATTAATAAAAAATGAAATGAAATGGCTGCAGAATTTTAATTTGGCATCTTATTAACACAATTTTGAACAAATTTAATGAAAATAACACTACTTTATAAAAAAAAATGACTTGCCTAATAAGACTATAAGGTGGGCGCACAAAGATGCTCCCCAAAAGTGTTGCAACAGGGCCGCGCTAGTAGGGAAAAAATAGATGTGCACACATGCCAAAGGGTGCGCGCACGCGTTGTTAGGTGCGGTACCGAACCGGGGCACATGCGTGCTCAATAACGTGCACACGCTATAGCACGCATGTGCTTCTATTAAGCTAATTAAAAAGCAGGGCGGAGTTGTTCTATTTTCACCCAACCAACCGAGCCTCACTCACCCATACACCAAGTGATCAACAAGTGCATTGGATACGTGAGATTCATGTTTTTCGTCATCATCATCGTTGTCCTCATCATCACCATCATATTCATGGTCTTCATCATCATCATCAGAAACAACATCTTCATCATAATCTTCATCATCATCATCATCAACATCATCATCATCATCAACATCATCATCTTCATCATCATCATCATCATCATCATCATCGTTGTCGTCATCATCACCATATTCATGGTCTTCATCATCATCATCATCTTTATCTTCATCATCATCATCATCATATTCCTTATCATCATCATCATCATCGTCATCATCGTCATCATCATCATCGTCATCACCATCTTCATCATCATCGTTGTCTTCGTCATCACCACAACCACAATCATCGTTATCATCATCTTCGTCAACATCTTCATCATCACCATCTTCTTCTTCATCAACATCATCATCATCATCATCATCATCATCTTCATCATCATCGTTATGGTTTTTATCACCATCCTCTTCATGGTATTCATCATCATCACTTCATCTTCATCATCATCATCATATTCGCCATCATCATCATCGTCATCATCATCATCATCATATTCATCATCATCATCATCATCGTCGTCCTCATCTTCATCATCATCATCATCATCTCACTAGTAGATTTGAACCCAAAATCCGACGAGCAAATCCGACGACCTCCGATGAAATGGACTATGTCGTTGGATTTTTCTTTGAAAATTACTTTTTTTGTTTTATAAATTTCGAGAGGTGTCCGTCGGTTATTCGACGTACTTTTGAATATCCGACGAGGCTCGTAGGCTATCCGACAGCTCTGCTAATATCCAACGCCTATTCGGGTATCCGACGCTTTGGATGTCGGATAACCGACTCCATTTAGAACCTGAAGAGGTTGGATATCCGACATATTTTTTCCCAATGGTAACTACATTAGTGTCGTCGGATATCCGACATAGTTTTGACTTTTTGACTTTTAAAATTTATAAATATCAAACCATTCTGACATGTTTGTCATACTAGCAACGGTTTGCGGATGTTTTTTTTGTTCGGCGAACTGTTTTTTGTTGTTTTTGTTATTCAAGTGAGCAAAGTACTCTGGAGCTTCATTTTCTAAGATTGATCATCTTCATTTAAGCTCTTTACGAGAAAATTTCAACTACGAATATTCCTGATCTAGACGAACAAAATCGACAATTGCTTGCTAGATTGTGGGAAGGAGTTGAAAGAAGGGGTGATGGTAAATGCTATTGTCCATGTAATCAATGCAGAAGCTTTAAGAGGAGAATAATTTTGATCACAACAGCCACAAAACATTGTAGGGAGCATGGGCACGCCAAGGGGGGACATGAATACCATCCATTTGTAAATTTTGCATTATATATGTTTTTATTTTGATTTCTTTTGTAAATTTATGTATTATTATAATATTTCTTATTTTTTATCTACAATACAATTGGTCGTTGTTCTTTTCATCCCAACAGTACAAAATTTGTTAAATTTTTAATGTATCACATAAATTTTTACATTTTGCGTTTGAATTTAATATATTAACTTTTATCTATTGATTGTTTCATATAATTATAAAGGAAAGACATCCTACGGCATATCGTCCGGATCAGCAAGTGCTTCAGAACAAGTACTGGAGGAACATGGAGCTATGAATATTAATGGAGAACAAGTTAATGATCACATTGAAGAAGACGATCATACTGATAACATAGTTGAAGACAATGTTACAAATACTTTGATCCATGATTCATTTAATGTTGGAATGGATGATGATGATGATCATGAAAATGATGAACATTTTGATGATATTCATGATATACCTCTTCTTGACAAGGCATACGAACCCCTTTATGACAGCTCCAAGACAAATCTTCTCTCTACTATATTGTTGGTAATGAACTTGAAGGTTATGAATGGTATTTCAAACATATCAGTCACATAGATGTTAAGGTATGTAATATATTCCATCACAAAATATATATGACTGTCATGTATTTTATTGTTAATTCATATATAAGTCAAATTACTACGGATGAAATTTGTTTCATTAATATTATTTCTATATTATATTAACTAGATTTTTATTTTAATTTGTTGTAGCATGATAGGTGAATATTTGTTACCACCTTCAAATATTTTACCTCGCACATATCGAGATTTATCTGCCATCATTAAAGAAATTGGAATGCAGTATGAAGCAATTCATGCATGCCCCGATGATCATGTTCTTTATTACAACCAGCATGAATTTGCAACAGAATGTCCTGATGTCATATCAGTAGATATCACACAGATCAAGTAACTAAAAAGGTACCTCGGAAGGTTCTACGTTATATTCCCATTATTCCCCGTCTGCAACGACTGTTCAAGTGCAAAAACATAGTGCAGTTTATGGATTACCATGCACAGAATAGAAGTCAAGATGACATTATTCGGATGCCTACAGATGGGTCTGCATTTACAAATATGGAGGAAAAATGGCCTCACTTTAAAGACAAACCTCATAATCTTAGGATTTCTTTGGTAGCAGATGGTGTCAATCCTTTTGCAGAGATGAGATCTGTTTACTCAGTGTGGCCTATTTTTGTTATCAACAACAACATTCTTCCATGGTTGACAATAAAGAGGGAGCACATAATGTTGTTGATGATTATTCCAGGTACAAACACTGTATTTTTTATTTATTGCAGTGGTATATTCTCATTTGTCATTTTTTGTCTCATAATGTTATATATATATTTAAGGTTTTTCTATTGTGAAATATGGTTTATATATCCAAATGGTACGTCTCATAATCAGAATATTTATTTTATATGTTCAAATCAATCAGGTAAGTACCAAGTCAAAGATATGAATGTATATATCGAACCTCTTATTGACGAGCTACTAAAGTTATGGAATGACATCACTATGTATGACTTATCTAGACCAATACGAAAAAGGCAATTCCAATTCCATGCAATGCTTGTATGGACAATACATGATGCCCCAGGATTAACCCATTTCTGTGGTATGTAATTATAAGTTCCACTTTAGTTGGATTTAATTTTAAGAACTACTAGTTAATATAATACGCATGCATGTTTTTCTAAATAATCCAGTCATTTTTTATATAATTATAATAGACATTAATATTGATATTCCATCTTTTTATTTAGGTCTTCAGACAAAAGGGAAATTTGCATGTCCAATTTGTGGTCCTAAGATCAAATCTCGTCGTTCAAAAAGCTTAGGAAAGGAGGTATTTAATGTGTATAGGCACTTCCTCTCCAAGAATCACAGGTATCGAACTACCGAAAAACATCTTTTCAATGGCAAGCAAGAGACTGCATTAAAACCAAAGAGAATGACACCTAGGCTATGGAAGTTGCATTATAATAGAAATTGTCAAGGTACGTATAATCAATCATTGTATATGATCATATTGTATTTTATTATATTGTGTGTTGTTTAGTGTAATTGACATTGATTTAATATTTAATTTCATCATTGTCGTTCATGTGATCATCATGAAGGCATTAATGGGCTTCAACGAGGAATGAAAAGTTATCCTATACAATTTAGTAGGTTGCCCTATTATTGTGAAAATGTGATGCTTCAAATGGGTGATTACTCTCGGAAAACTAACATGTTTTCCATTGAAACAGGTGGGCATGATATTGTTCTCTGTGTGAATGGATAATAAGATTATGTCATATCACCATGGATTTATTGGAATTACAAATGAGAGAGCATGATCATAGCATCTCATTGCTTCATCGTATCCTCCCATCCAATGTGTGATCATATTGTCATACTTTTGAACAAAATAATATATGAAATTAAAAATATTGTATCGTTGTTCTTAGCTATTGGTATCATTCATCCTAGTACCAACCCGTACTCTTATTTGGTTGTCATGGTCCTTAAAAAACAAGTCACTTGGCACATGTATCCCAATTTTTTATCTCTTAAATCCTTGATAGTGAAAGATAAATTTCTCATTCCAGTCATTAATTATCTCTTATATGATACATGGAGATAAATTCTTCATTGATCGTGACATTTGCTCTAGTTATCGCCAAATTAACATGAATGAAGAAAATATTCCTAAAATATCTTTCCATAGTCATTAACGTCAACATGAGTTTTTGGTGATTCCTTTTATCCTTTGCAATGACACTTCCACTTTTCAGAGCCTGGCATGAACCATATTTTTTAAGCCCCTTCTTGAAAGTATGAGGAGGAAGGGTGCATATTTTCCTTATCTTCCCTAGTAGCCAATTGGCTATAGGAGGTAGTTAAGAATGGTCATCATATACCAAGATCATGATGATGGCAATGATTATGTAACAAACATAAAAAAAAAAAAAAAAACATTATATATATAACAATTAGATAATAATTAAAAAAACATTATATATAACAATTAAAAAATAAATTATATATAACAAAAAAAAACAATTAAAATTAAAAAAAGAATATATAATAAATAAAATTAAAACATAAATATATAACAATGGTTTTTTAATTTGTTTTTAATTAAATATATGTATAACATTATATATAACAATTAAAATTTAATTGTTATATATAATGTTATACATATATTTAATTAAAAACAAATTAAAAAAACCAAAAAACAAACATTATATAAAATATATATTGAACAAATAGAAAAGCCGGCCATATGCATTTCATAAACCACACCCATAAAGCCTCTACGATTTGGACCTGTGCCTCTCGACCTGCTATCGATTTTGAGTGACCTCGATTTGGAGTGACCTGCGATTTGGACCTACGCCTCTCGACCTGCTATCGATTTGGATTCGACCAGTGTTCGATTGTGGGAGAGGCAGTTTGTGATTGTGGCAGGGGAGAGGGAGTGACCCAACGAGCAAGCAGTGGGAGTGACCCAACGAGCAAGCATTGGGAGAGGTGGTTTGGAGTCCAAGCAAAGAAACTATAAGAGGAGCCAGAAATGCCTCCCACCTCCGTGAGTACCAAGCCCTAAATTGTTTTGATTTGACAAATTTAAAAATTTGGTAGCAAATCACTGTGGTTTCATTGCTAATTCGGTCTTCCAAGAGGGTTTCATTGCTAATTCAATCTACATTGGGGTAGAACCTTTCAATCTACATTGGGGTATTTTTATCTTAGTGCATCTAGTGTTTTTTTTAGTTTGATGGGTGAACCCTCACCTCTGTCATTTCCCATGGAAGTTATTATGCTTCTCATCAGCCAAAAAGATGGTTGAAAATGTAGATGCTACAAATTTGGAAGCAGGACTGACAATTCATTTTTCCTAGTTCTGAAAACAAATAACTTATATGAACTGAAAATGATGGCCTTAATATCTCATAGCAAAAAGAATGTAGTGACTTTTGCTTATTTCCTTGCGTTTTGATTCTGGAAGGGACTTGCGTTTTGATACTGTGGTTGACGAAAATAGGCTTGTTGTCCTTGGGCAGAGGAATCAATGTTCAACCTTTGTTGAAGCTGATCACTGTGACCAATATCATGAAATAGATGTATTAGATCAAAAAGTTGAGGTTCAACATTCCAAATAGATGATTGCTTATGTTGATTCAAAATAAGATCCACATAGTGTCCAACAGAAGTTGGCAAGTGATCATCAATTTCATTTGCATGCGCATCCAAATCAGTTGTGACACTGCTAGAAACATTGCCATCATCTTTCTTTAGTGATGCCTTTGAATCCTCAGTAAGTGCAACTTGCCATAGTATTTCTTGATGTATCATCCCAATATCAAGAAGCACATCCTTTCTATCATTTCCAAACTCTGTTGTTAATGCTACCAACCATCGATTCTCTTTAGTATCATTAGCTAGAAATACAAAAAATTGTACCACAAACAAGCACCAAAATACTTTCCGATTCAGTCCATCTTTTGCAGCTAATAAATTAGTCCCTGCAACATGATCCAAAACATTTAATGTAGTCTTGAGATGTTCCTTCAGATGAGCACAAAATACCCTTGCAAGGGCAACTGAGTGTTGTTGTGTGAATGCTTTGCAAACTACAACCATGTGCACGACTACAAACATCCCTTTTGAAGATAGCGGAATACTTGGAAGAGTCAAGAACCTCATAAGGGATTCAATGCCCTTTTTATCAACAAATATTCTACAAGTTTCAGGATTTTCCATTGCCAGATGCACAAACACCATGGCATGTGAAATGCTTAATTTTAGAAAGCGTTCATTACTCATATTTTCAAGAGACAATCCACTAGTTCCAACCCCGTCATATGCTTATCTTCAGAATCAGTATCCATAGGAACAGGACTATCCAATCTGTCTTTGGCCTCTACTCTAAGCGTATGGACTTTGCTGGGGCATACGTTGTTGATCCCTGGTGGCTGTCAGCTATTGTAGAAAGGGTTTATTGAAAAATATATCTGATTATAAGGAAGGTCTAAACCAACATTACTGATGCTAGTTGTTAGTTCTGTTTAACTTGTTCATTACTTTATTTTTGCATATCATATGCACATGTTCGAGAGGATATTAGAAAGAAACTCGACAACAAAAGTGAAAAATGCATTTTCATTGGATATAGTTACTAGTCCAAATCCTACATATAGTATAATCTAACTAGCAAGACATTTGTGGTTAATAGAGATGTCAAAGTTTTAGAGGACAAGTCATGGAGTGAACAAGAAAATGATGTTGCGGAAAGTCAAAGTTCAAATAGATGAACCACTAGAAAATACTGAATATGCACCAATAATCACTTGTCTTTCTATTATAGTAGAAAAGAGAATTACATAATCCAAAATCAGAGTCTCCCAAGCTTATTATACAAAACCAACCACCTTCTCACAACCTCATAAAGCAATACACTTTAAATAGAATACCCTAGCTATCACATCACACCACTCTTCACTCTAGCTCTCATGCTTAGAAGTTGTGCACCTCCTTCTCTTTTATGGAACAACAGAGAGGGGAGTTACAGGTAAAAACATTATACTAGGTCCACAAAAGAGAATGGGTCCACAAGTGGATCACTCATGTGCCTCACATGGGCTAAGGTATGTGGTGACATGAAAACTTGTGCCAAGCATGCTTCTCCAAGTAACTAACTCAAGTAGTTCACCCCACATGTGTCAAGGTGGGAAGCTGAAAGTTTCAGTTATTCTGAAATTGTAAGTGTGTATTCTTAGTGCATAATAAAGGAAAGTGCAACAATATTTATTTTGTATCATTTATTCCATCTCCATGTGATGTTGCTGCACATAATATTTTCTCTGTGTGTTGTTCCTATAGCTGCAATTCCATGATTTTTTGTGTAGGTTCCCATGAAGGATAGGGAGTGCAAGGGTTATTCTCCATAGTGATACATTGCTCCTTGTTGCAATCACTACCCTAGCCTGAATGTTTGTTTGATGCTGGACAATCTATATTCCACACATCGATTTCCCTATCCAGTTTAACTAATGCTCTAGATACAGGTTGGTATTGAGGTATTTTCTGTCCAAGGGAACAATATTAGTGCCTGTTGGCTTTAACCTTGATGAAGTATCACGTTCTTTGTATCCAAACTGCAGAGAATTGTTCTTAGTTTGTTTCCATATGTGCAACTTTGAGTTTTTATCCCATGTATCCTAACCTTACTATCTAAGGATGGTATGTTTCTCCATGTTATTAGCCGGGCCAATAAATGGGAAAGGAATTGAATACCATTCTTGTTAGGAGTGTGTGTGTAATGTGTGAAGTTTGCAAAATGACAAAAGAATAAGTGGACAGATTATAGGTGTGCATATGAGTGAACAGGAAATGATAGGCCATTTCGGAAACAAAGGGATGAATTTGATTCATAAAAGAGCCAAATCACTAAATGGTCTATCCCTTATCTCAAGCTTACATATGTTTATACAACTTGATAGAACACATTGCATCCCAATGTCACTATCACCAACAAAAGAAACACGAAGCCTCTCCAAACATTTTGCATAAGTACCAGACGACCAAAAGTCCTTATTTTTATGCATACCACTCAAAGACAAACAAAACTGAGTGAGAAGTAAGCATTTTTGTTTCTTGCAATAGTGACTAATGTTGCATTTGTTGTTTCACAATAAAAAAACATAGTACAGAGGTGATCCTAGGATAAGAGCTCGAAGTATCCATCAGGCCTTTCTCTATCACAATGCCTTAATCATTAGGTCTAATGGAAAAACATGCAATTCCTACAAATGTTTGCAAGTTGAGGAGACAATTTCAAGCCCTTTATCTTAATTTTAATCCAATACATGTAGTTGCTGACAATTATAAGCTTAATGTGTAGCCAAGATAAAACTAGAATTTGAGATACAACTAGTGAACTTCCAAATAGATTGGTGGGATATCTTGCCAGTGAAATTCTGAATTTGCAACATATGATAAGCACTTTAACCCCATAGTGCTCATCATTTCCTCCCTGCTTAAGAAGAAATTGTCCCCAGTTTCTATTGTAGATGGAAAAATTGTTGCTTGAATGTGTACTGGGACTTGGGAGATCCATTTATCTTTCAAAGGCAGGTTTCCTTTTCTTTCAATAGAATATGTCTTTTAAAGGAGCCGCTTTTGCACTCCCACATTGTATCAACACCTTTGTACTTAGGGGTCCCATTGACCTAATTTTGTAATTAACTTATCTTACCTTCCAGCTTTGAATTTTCTATTTCATAGATGCATGTTTGACTGTGGGCCATAACAATCATGATCCCTTTTGTTGTACTTATGTCAACTGTGAATGCAAAAGAATGAATTTTTAATGAGTTCAAGTATGATGACTACACCACATAACTTGAGTTATAGTATAAGTGATTTGAATTTGGTGAATAGATTTTGGATTGTGACAAATATTCTTGGGCTTATACTTATGAGATCATTCTGTCATTTAAGTCTCCTAACGTACATTAAATGGGTTTTAAATTGAAACAATGTGTCCTACCATACACGATTATTCACAATATCACAATGTCATGATTATGCTTGCTAATTAGGTTTAAACATTGTCATGCATTTTAGTCATTAGAAGTAGAAGAAAGTTATTGTTAATGGATTCATTTAATTTGAAATAGTAGTTATAGTTTGAAAGAATTCTCTCCTTACCTTAGCTAGCATTCATTGAAAGGAAAGGCTTATTTTATTCATATGCATTTGCATGGTTTGAGTCAGTCATCACACCACGAGTTTCACTTCCATCACCCAATTGAGTCTTCTGAAGGGACTAAACACCCCTTCATGGAGCCACTAACGCTTGACTGTAGGAGTAGTCTAGAGGACCACGTGATCACATCACCCGTGTGGAATTTTCCATTTACTGTGATGATGGTCTTTCAAGTTATATGGAACAATGGTATATTTGAGAGAGAGATGAATGGTTGTAACCCACCTTGGTCAATTGTCTTATGGTCCTTTCATTTTGTCGATAATATTTTTGTGGTACCTTGCCTTTTACCTTTTGGGTGTTTTACTGATATTGGGATATCTTGTGATTTGTACCACCTTTTATGTTTTAGGTCTTGTGGGTACTATGGTAGTTTGTCCACATTTGAGGTACACCCACTTTCTCCAAATTGTTATGTGTCTTTATACCCACTTTGTACCACCCTCCTGACCTTAGTTTGGAAGATTGCATGCTATCATACGTTTTGGTGGTACTATTTGAGTTACAAGAGGTAGTTACAAGGAGATATTGCATATATGAGGTAGTTACAAGGAGATATTGCATATATTGATTTGTACCACCTTTTATGTTTTTGGTATTGTGGTTATAACTATGGTAGTTTTTCCACGTTTGAGGTAGTGTACACCCCCTTAGTCCCAAGGGTTATGAGTCTTTATACCCATTCTTTTTTTTTTTACTTGTACTTTACTGGTTGGTCTTTGTACTGATCCTTTTTACTGTCACTGAATTTATTTGATTGACCGTACCATAGCCTAGTCATCTCTCTCTCTCTGGTTTGTACTAGCCCTATCATAGGGTCACTTGGTTCCTAGAGTTGACTGGCCTCTAAGAGGCACAGTCATTTCTGAAAGTAACTCTTCCGAGTATATTACAGGAAACATCTACACTAAGGTAATCAAATATGTGGTAAATAGTTTTCATTAAGTAGCCAGGACTTGTGTCATTAGAGGAGAACCTATAACGTGTATGTGTAGTGTTTCATGTGTGTTACATGTGTGATGTAGCGTTAAATCAAATAGTAAAAAACAACTCATAAATATTGCATGACTTTCTACTCTTAAGAAAGATAAATTGGTCGTCTTCAGATCATCACTTGAATGCCTACATGTTGACAAAGGGAATGAGGATCAAGTAAAATTATAAAATGCGATACACGTCAACTTTTAAGGGGTGCTATGCCTTGCGGTCGAATCTAAAAATTTTTCCAATGGTGCAGGTAGAACCAAACGGATATTTGTCTGATCTGTCTTCCTCGAGCGAGGGGAGTTTAGGAAGGCTAGAGAAAAGTGAGACATCCAGTAGGTCTAGAAGAATTGTATCAACTAGATGTCAAAAAACCAAAAGAAGATTCCATATAAGCAATGAATTTTTTCATGGTCAAGGGGGAGCATGTTCCTATGGTGATGAGACAAAAGACGACGAAGAGGTGCCCTTGAGGTGCAGACATTTAGTGAAACAATGGGTACCAAAGGATCTTCCTCCACCGAACACTAATTTTTGTGTGAACGAGAGGAGATATCGAATTGCACCATTGTCGATACATGGTTTTGGGTTGTTTTCCATGGATTGCATCTTGGTCGGTTACGGGACATGTACAGAATTGATGGAGTATGCTGGACCCATATGCAACTACAACGATTGGATGCGCCTTGTCCAATATACAAAAAGTATGTGTAGCTATGGATTGTCAACAAACTATTTACAATTGAAAGACAAAAATCAAAATAAAGGAGGAACGTTGTACATGGACGGAAGGCCAAAGGCCACAGGGAATATTGCAGGGTTTATAAACAGTACACAACCAGGGTCTACAATTAAGCAACCAAACTGCGAATTTGAGGGGAATGAAGGAAACCGTGTTTTTGTAGTTGCTATTAAAACAATATATGCAGGGGACGAGTTGCTTATTAATTACCCTGTCAACCGAGTAGATACAAATAGGGTTACTATATAACATTTTACCCAACCTTTTAGTAATAAATTAAACATCATAAGGATTTTTTGTTAGTTGATTTTGTTTAAATTTCCCATATTTACTTCGCAGGCCAGTGATCGGGATAAATCCCTACCAACAAATGGTCGGAGGAGAACTTCTTCCTTGATAGAGCAGGTATACATCTTTCTAATGTACAAATATAATAAGAAAAAAGAGTTTTTATTTGCTTTGTTTTTCCATTATTAATAACTTGGTTAGTTTTATATAATGAAATTTATATTTGATGCAGAACGTTGATCAGGAAATACACCCATCTAATGTTGATCAGAGGACAACACCCTCGGGGCAACAGGTAGACCTGATTTGAATTGTACAATTAAAATATGTCAAAATGTTTTAGCATTATATTAATGTTTCAATGAATATTTTGGTTTCTTTTACGTAATTTTCTAGTCTATGTTTTTGATGCAGTTCGGTTCCGTAAGGTCGGCCACACCAAGGTCCGTGCAACAGGTATACATCTTTGTAATATTAAAAATATAATATGAATAATAATTTTTTTGATGTGTTTTCTCATGAATAGTTTTGGAATCGTTTAGGTGACTTTCACTATGTTTTTTTATTAGGGTGTTGTTAGGGGCAGCTCCCAGATATTAGCAGATCGGGGCAAGTTGCCTATGACCATTGATCCAATGAGTGGATCGCGATCCTCAAGGTCACAGGTATAATTCATTTCAATTGTACCAATATAATACGTAGCATAATGTTAATTTTGTTATGTATTTTTCGTGTGATATGCTGGTTTCGTTATGATAATGTAAACCGTGTTGTAATTTTACGAATCTATCATGATAGATTTGTTACGTTAATATAAAATTTGGAATCTATCAATAGAGAACTCAGTAGTGCTTTATATATGTTTGTTGCATCCCACTAGTGAATCGCAGTATGAATCAGCATCACAAGATTTTCCGTTAGAACCTGAAGTGGCAAAGGTGCTTCACGATTGCGAAAAAATTGGTGACGCCACACACCTGCTAAAGATGGCAGATAAATTATTGAAGAGATATACTGCGGAAATCTTTTCTCTACAAATCTAGGTTCCGCAGACAAGCGCAATTACAGAAAGGATTGCATTGTTGGAACATAGATCTAATAACTTGCGAGTAAGCTGAGGAATCTTGAATCATAGAATAATTCGTTTAAATGTTTATAATGTTCTCTTTTATATGATAGTATTGAATGTATAATTCGTGGTGTGTATTTACATAATTATAAGGGACCACACAATATTGGTCAAGGTGGTGTTGGCCCTAGCGAGGCTTGTGGAGAGACTTCGTATCACGACCAAACAACTCCACGTAGTTCGAATCCTTCGCCATTGTTGTCAACCGAACAGTCGGCAACACGTTCTGAAACACCACGGACCCCCGCTATGAGTGCAACAGCCGCTACTAACCAACACACAACAGATCGCAGATCGTCCACAAGAAGGGGTCGACACCAAGTCCCCTATCAATTTTGATGTCGAAGAAGATACATTTCCAGGATCTTCCCATGTCAAAAGCACGGGAACACTGGAGACAACATTTTTGGTGGACGAAGATCTTGCCCCAATAAAGATACCGACGATCCCAAGTAATTAATCATAGTTGATCAGGTTAATTAGTGTTTATAATTTCATTGTAATATACCAATAAAACGTTTTTTTATCAACTAATTATGATCATGTCATGATCGTTGTGCAGGAAATAATGTTTTCTATAAACATATGAATGACTTTTGCTTGGAGATCTTCGGGCCCACCAACCATCCGAACAAGGTGGGATAGACAACCGAAACATTTAAAAGATGAACTCACTAATCGGTTGGTTGGCCTATTCGGGGAGAAAACCTTCAGTGATGCCAATGTCTTGAAAAAGGCTTGTCAACATGTGAAGGTTGTCCGAGACCAATATCAGACACACACCGAAAAAACCCATAGGTATAAGCGCCCACCAATGATTCCAGCAATGGAGTGGAGAGCTCTAGTGGAAGATGGAAAGGAGAAGGCTCTGAGAAGAGAAGGCAAGCTAACACTAGGCACAGGGAGGTATGCAATACTTTCTACAATGTAATTCTAAACCTTATTATCCTTGATTTCTATATCGAACTTGGAACATCTAACGTATTTCAACACTTGCATAGACTACCAGACACATCAAAGGCCACAAAGGAAAGACTAGAAAAAATAGGTCAGCACAAGCTTGGCCCTAGTGGTTATTCGAATTTGGAGGCACAGATTGTAAGTTTCGAGAAACCAACAATGAATACAAATAATAAATTGAAAATTATTTTTCGTTTTATTGCACCGTAAAATGTTAATTAACGACGATAAGCAAATATGCAGGCCGATCAATTCAATGAAGTACCCACAGAGGAAGACATGAATCTTGGCTTCCAGGAAGGCTTTGGAGCTGTTTTTAAACATAGAAGAAGCTTATCTGGGAAAACACAGTCTTGTGGTACCAATCCATCCGGTGCACAAGTATATAGAATCTATATAGTTTAATGACGATTTGTCGCTTGTGGAATATTTTCGTTCCAAATACTTGATGTAAAATATTGACTCTGTTTTTAACAGGAAAGTAATGATCCCATTAGTATCGAGGAGGGACAACAACAAATGGATGATCAAGCTTCAAATCCTGGTAATGAATTTATTCATATGCTACAATTTTATGTATAGCATTGCAAATGGTGATCATTAATTGTAGTTCACCGTATTTCAACTGCAAAGCATGTAGAGGGTGAAACTGTATAGGTTGAGACTGGACAAGAACATCAACAACATGATTTGATCACACCTGGTAAAAAAACACCTTCGTAATAAATTTTTTTAAATGAAAAACTTGTCATTACAATAGAAAAATATAACGATGTAACATTTTCACATCATTGCAGCAAATCTGAACCCCTTGCCACAAAATCCACGTCTAGAACAATAATCAGCTAGGATATTGCAAACATCACCAAAAGCGCCTGCTAAAGAACCAAGAACTGGAAGAGAAATTCTAGATGATGTAGATGGTACTCTTATAGATTATATACCATTGAAGAAAAGAAAAACTTATAAAAAAGAAGGACGGGAAAAACAACGTCTAAATATTTTTTATAACAATATATCGTCCACTATTTTTGGTCTAATGAATGAATGAATGGTTTAATGAATGTTCTAATGTTTTAATGATTCAGTGTAGTAAACTGTTACCTTCATTGAATTTCAACTTTTATGTGTTGACTAAATGATTAATGAATGGTGTATTGAAAGTTATCTTTTATTGAATGAATGTGTTGATCGACTGGAACGATGGTTTAGTGAATGTTAGCATTTATTGAATGAATAATGGATGAAATTTCATGATGAAATATGGATGAATTTGCACATATTTGTTTTTTTCAAGTACATGCATTGGGTATGGGGAATCAAGAGTGATGTGAGGGGGGGGGGGAGGGGGCATAAGAGCTTCCACCTTCACATGGTTGGCCCTGTTCAGTAGAGAATATGAAATTATTCTCGAAACAGAGAGGAGCTCAATGAATGGCTATGATGCTGGCTTTCTACAACCCACTCGTGTGTTGTTTAAATTTTGACCATTTATTGGAGCTTGTTGTGATTTTTGGTTGCTCCTCATAACCAATTTTAAGTTTCCACAACATCAAAGTTTGAATAAATGATGCATTGGAATCAATATCCTTAACCTTCTCTCTAATTTCCTTGGAATCAATATCCTTAACCTCACATTAAACCCTTCCAAATTGGTATATTTACCATTCAAGGCTGACTTCTTCTGAAGCATGATATTTGCAACTAAGCTAGCATACATCGACAACAATTAGAGACATGTTGCTTGTTGTCAATGTTCATCCTTTTTTTAGGAATGCAACTTGACCATAATGGCTCCTCCTACACTAGGGAATTAAAGTCAACAGCAAATTAAAGAAAACATATAGTTTGCATCGAAAAAATAACAGGGTACGAACTGAACTGAGGATATTCGAACCTGCGACCTATGTCTAGTCCCAAGGCTACCACCTTCAAGCTTGAAGTGCAACTGGCAAGGGCGACCACCTTCAAGCTCGATTCATTCTACATGCATTTCACAATGGGAGATGGCGGGCTACCACATTCAACCTTGATTCATTCTGTATGCATTTCACTATGAAATCGTCTCAGATTCTCATTGCATTTTCCCTCTATTAGTTTATCAATTCAGTATGACCCACGCCCGCCGTCCGAGGAGTATTTCCACGGTCTTGAGTTCCAGCCTGACAATGGTGACGATTCATTCTATATTTACATTTCCCTTAAGCTGCAATATGGCAAACTCATAGTTCACTATCAAGATTTCTTTTACCGTCAGCTTTGTCAGACAAACCTTAATAGTGAACTATGAGTTTGTCATTTGCAGCCGAAGGGAAACGTAATACCATGAATCGTCAACCGTTGCCAGGCTGAAACTGAAGACCGCGGAAACACTCACTGGACGGCGGATGTGGGTCATACTGAATTGATAAACTAATTGATAGAAAACGCAATGGAAATTTGAGACAGTTGCATAGTGAAATGCATGCAGAATAAATGAAGAGTGGGTCTTGAGAGAAATGGTTTTGGGATGTCATATGAGAGGAAATGGCAATGGGAATTGATTGATAAAGTCAAGCTTGAAGGTGGTATACTTGGGACTAGACATAGGTCACAAGTTCAAATTTCGTCTAAATATTTTTGATAACAATATATCGTCCACGATTTTTGGCCTAATTAATGAATGAATGGTTTAATGAATTTTCTAATGTTTTAATGATTCAGTGTAGTAAACTGTTACCTTTATTGAATTTCAGCTTTTATTGAATGAATGTGTTGATTGAATGATTAATGAATGGTTTATTGAATGTTATCTTTTATTGAATGAATGTGTGGATCGACAGAAACAATGGTTTAGTGAATGTTAGCATTTATTGAATGAATAATGGATGAAAGTTCATGATAAAATATGGATGAATTTTCAAATATTTGTTTTTTTCGAGTGTATGCATTGGGTATGGGGAATTGAGAGTGATGTGAGGGGGGGGAGGGGCCATAAGAGCTTCCACCTTCACGTGGTTGGCCCTGTTCAGTAGAGAATATGAAATTATTCTCGAAACAGAGAGTGAATGGCTACAATGCTGGCTTTCTACAACCCACTCGCATGTCGTTTAAATTTTGACAATTTCTTGGAGCTTGTTGTAATTTTTGGTTGCTCCTCATAACCAATTTCGAGTTTCCATAACTTCAAAGGTTGAGTAAATGATGCACTGGAATCGATATCCTTAACCTTCTCTTTAATTTCCTTGGAATCAATATCCAGCTTAACCTCAAATAAATATAAGTGAACAAAAGAAAATGCAAGAAAGAGATTAAACTTGCAAAATATAACACTTGTATTAATAAATTCAAAAAGAGAGAGTAATGTTCATGGGCCTCTTGGAGAGGATGAGCTCCTTTGAGCAAAGCTTCAATACAATACCAATCTTTGAAAAAACAATATACATCCATCTAGTGCTATAAATAGTTTCTTAATAACTACCAAAACCCTAACTACATGCAATCTCAAAATTAATGACTAGCAACCACCTACTGGTTCTTATTTAATAAAAATGAACCTTTTACATTAAGTAACTACCCATTAACTATATAATGAGCCTTATTCAAAGAATATGATCTCATACATGAATATACAAACTCCTCAGTATACCAAATTAGAGAAGTTAGGTAAGAGTACCTTGACACAATGGAAGCACACTACCATCTCTTTGTGACGAATATGCCACAATGTTACATAAGCATAGGGATTAGAGAACATGTATTCAATATGAAAAAAAAAAATTCAATTTTTTTTTTTTTTAAATGTATTGGGTAGTCGCTTAACCGACGATCTAATCACGACAACCGTAGGGTAATATCCGACGTTTTGCAATACTTCCGACGGCTCGGAACGTCGGATCCATTATTTTTTTGTATGGGATCCACGTCACTTAACCAACGACCTATTCAACGATTGCAGGGTAATATCCTACGTTTGTGCTATACTTCCAACGGCTCGGAATGTCGGATCCAACTTTTTTTGTATGGCATACATGTCGCTTAACCGACGCATAATCGATGGCGAAAGGATGGTATCCTATCAATATTGGAAGTTAACGCTATCGCTTATCCAACTACCTGTGAAGTTGGAGGAAGTTGGTTAACCGACGAGGTATGGTAGTCGAATATCCGACGTCTTCAACTATGTCGAATTTTAACCAATATCCCATCGACGATAAAAAAAGACTGGAATTGTCAGATAGTCGACCATAGGTTGCAGCAAATTCGACTTTTTCGTCGTTGGTTTTGGGTCAAAAAAACTTAGTGTCTTCATCATCATCATTTTAATCATCATCGTCGTCGTCGTCGTCGTCGTCATCGTCGTCGTCGTCGTCGTCGTCGTCTTCATCATCATCATCATCATCATCATCACTTTAATCATGATCTTCATCATCATCATCATCATCATCATCATCATCATCACCGTCGTCGTCATCGTCGTCGTCGTCGTCGTGACCATCTTCGTGGTGTTCATCATCATCATCTTCATCTTCATCATCATCATCGTCGTCATCATCATCATCATCATCATCGTCATTACCATTATCCTCATCATCATCATCATCATCATCATCTTCATCATCATCATCATCATCATCATCACCATCTTCATCATCATCGTCATCGCCTTCATCATCATCATCATCATCGTCATCGTCATCACCCTCTTCCTAATCCTCATCCTCATCCTCATCATCATCATCATCAACAACATTTTCATAATCATCATCATCATCATCATCATCATCGCCATCACCATCTTCATCATCATCGTTGTCGTCGTCATCACCACCACCACCACCACCATTATCATCATCATAAGCATCATCAACATCCTTATCATCATCATCCTCATCATCATCATCGTCGTCGTCATCGTCGTCGTCGTCGTCGTGACCATCTTCATGGTGTTCATCATCATCATCTTCATCTTCATCATCATCATCGTCGCCATCATCATCATCATCATCATCGTCATTACCATTATCCTCATCATCATCATCATCCTCATCATCTTCATCATCATCATCATCATCATCATCACCATCTTCATCATCATCGTCATCGCCTTCATCATCATCATCATCATCATCATCGTCATCACCCTCTTCCTAATCCTCATCCTCATCCTCATCATCATCATCATCAACAACATTTTCATAATCATCATCATCATCATCATCATCATCGCCATCACCATCTTCATCATCATCGTTGTCGTCGTCATCACCACCACCATCACCACCATTATCATCATCATAATCATCATCATCATCCTCATCATCGTCGTCGTCGTCTTCATCATCATCATCATCATCACCACCATTATATTTATATTAATCATCATCATCTTTAT